>OX103974.1:33993920-34083400 GCA_944470395.2 Schistosoma turkestanicum
ATCCATGAGGCTTCATACCCTGCAACTCTTAGGACAGAAGTTAAATAGTTTAAACGGTTTTTTACTGGTTAGCTTATTTTAAAAAGTTAGCTTTCTACAAGATAGAGTTGCTAATGCCATACTCAACTCTCCTCCTCATTCGTCTTGGAACCGACAGTAACCCTAGAAGCGCTCCAAAGAGAGTTAGTTACGGAGTAATACTGAGGTTCTATTTCTGATGGCAATCTAAAAATTGAAGTTGAGAATATATATATCTCTACTTGTAGGCGATTTTATTCTGACTTATTCTTTTGCTTTATCCATTATTCAAAATAAATCTAACAAAAAAAATAAAAGTTACTAATCTATTCTATGATTTTTCTCTGCCCCAAAATCACTACTGAAATATAACGAGCGGAATGAATAAATAATCAACCAATCAACAATAACAGACATACAAAATTAACCAATCATATTACAGCATCACTCGCATAATCAAAAAAAGGGTAACTTTCTAAAGAAACTAATCACATTAGCTGCACATAGTTTAAAATGGAATGGAATGGATTTAAGTTTTTATCCCCTTACATTCATTTCATTTTGAGCAAATGAAGTGAATCAAAGCATACTGAAGTAAACACACCAAAACAGTAGTACACAAACAGACCAATGTGGTGGTGATGATGGTAGTGAAGGAGTGAATAATTTTCCCCGAAATTTTTTTACTTCAATTCATTTGGTTAAAAATTTTGTTTGTTTTAATTTTTTTTTCCTCTTTCTTGCGCGCCATTGAACATTTCACCTTCATATTTTCGAATAAATGAATGAATGGATGAACGAGTGGTTATATGCATGAATTGATAGACAGTTAGATAGATAGATAAATAGATACATAGATAGATAGATAGACTGTAAAGAAGTTTCTTTTCAAGAAGAAAGGTAGAAGAAGAATCATGACAAAGTTTTGTGAAACAAAAGCAGAAACTCAATAATAATAACCGCTACTACTACTACTACTACTACTACTGTTGTAGTTAAAATCATTGGATAAAGTAATCCTTCCAGTCTATTGGAAATTGAAGAACAATCATATACTTACTTTTATAGTAGTACAATATTACAGTATATAAATATATAAATATGTAACTATGTTATTTAATACAATCTAATCAAATCTTCTACATAAAAAAAAGTATTTTCATTTTTTTCTCTCTCTCTTACGTGCATACATTTGCCTGACCGAGTTTTCCAAATTGAACAGACTGAACAGAATTCACACTCTATTATTATTATTATTCAACTGTTACACTTTGAATTCAATTGTTCAATCCAATGAATCCGTTCAAAAGAATAAAGTACTTAGCCATGAAAGAAAAATGAAAAATTAAATTTTTTTTTCTTATTTCTTATTTCTATTGAAAAAATGAATTTGTTAGCAACATGTGATGATAGATAACAAGTGAATCATGATGAATTTTGTATATTGAATACAACTGAACACAATTGAACACAAATTTCAGCGGGAAAATTAAAAAAAAAAAAACAAACAACATAATTCTAATTTGATTATTATTGAACAGAATTCACATAAATATTCACAAAAACTAAATCAATGCAAACAAATATAAAATGAGTTAATTTAACCAATAACAACTACAACAGCAAAAACAATTATTAACCGACCGGAAATTTAAAAAAAAATAAAATTTTATCACACATTATTACACAAATACAACCTCATCATTGATTTTTTTTTCTTGTCAGTTCACATTGTAATTCATTTTACAATTAGCCATCATTATCATCAAGTATTGTGATCTTGTGTTGCATACTGTATACAATCATCTCCAGGTTTGACATTCGAGTGATATATATTAATAATAATAATAATAGGATTGATCTGTAGAAGTTACAATCTCTAACTAGTAGTTCCAATTGGTTAAAGCATCATATCTACAAGTTTACAGTCAATTAAACGAATACTCATTAATTGAATGAAAGGTAAGTTCATTGATGATAGATTGTTAACATTTTTTTAAAAAATACGTGATAATCGATAATATAAAAGTATCTTATCATTCTGTTCGCACTACTTTACTATCTAATTAATAAATCGGTATTTCTGTCGTGTTTTAAAGAGATAATGTATTTATTCAATAAAAAAAACTTAGTAAATAGAAATATTAGAAGAGTTTTTTTGTCATGGAATTACGTAAAACAACTTCAGATTTTTCTTTTTGACCTTGTGAACTAAACAATGTGACAAATCTTTAGCATTAAATCGTATTTTTAATATATATATTTCCGACTAATATCAATCTATAACAAGATTAATTACAAATTAGTATTGAAAAGTGACTGTAAGATTGAGAATGGCTTCTGAATTTTTGGAAGAACAATTCTAGAAGTTTAAAATATGCGCCTTGCCTAGTTAATTCAGAAAGAAAACAATTTATCTGGGTAAGAAACTGTTCTCTTATTAATTAAAAGGTGCAGATAGTTAGTTATCTAAACATTATTACACTGTTCTCCTTCAAATTTACCACAATCTGTTTCAATTCTGGAAGAATGCTTCCGTGTAGGCTCAAAATTGTACCCTTCCAGTTCAGATTCAATTTTCATCCGCCAGACTGTCCAATCCAATATGGCTGACGCCATAATAATTAAGTATCAGTTTAAACAACATAATACAGTTTAGTAGAAAACATAGAAACTCTAATAAACGTGCAAAACATAGAAATTATAACAAAATACAAATATTCACATGCCAAAATAGGATTAAACAGAGTACCAGAGTGTAGCACAGAAAGAGTCAGTAAGAACATATTACATATATATATATATATATATATATATATATATATATATATATACATATATAGTATTTCAACTCGTTTTTTAAACTTTTAACAGGGTTTTTTAAAATAACCAAAAAAATTTTTAAAATTTTCACAGCGTTTTTGAAAATTTTTTTGAAAAAATAAAATAAGAACTACTTTTAATTAAAATCTTCTTTAGCAATCGCTTTTAAACAATTGCGACGTACGTGTCTTGAATAACCTTGTCAATCATTCCTGGTTAATTGATTTACAGAATTTAGTATTAGATTTATAAAAGATTCGTTGGATCCGCTCGCCAGAGATCTTCTTATAATGGATTGAATTTTCGAAAACGCGAATTCGATTGGGTTAAGCATGTAACAACTATAGGGAGACAAAAACATAACGTTTACTCCCTTTTCATCATTGATAATATCACCGCATATCTTCTTATTTGATGGTTTTCCTGTTTTTTTCTTCTCAACTCGCGATTCCTTTTTATACAACCTTATATGTATATACATATACACATGGAGAGATTTTTCCCAAAACAAAGCTTTCAGAATAGATTTTACAGTGGCATTATCTATGATAAATTTTATTGATTGATAGTATGAATTATGAAGCACATTATAAAGAGTTCTATACATTTGTAACGTCTAACCTAAAAATCTGTATTTCAATGATAGTCTACTCATAGCAATCCAGTTACAGTGACAATAAATACATAGTAATTATAACTTGTAATTACAGTTGATTAATAGTATACTGAGAAAAAAAAGCTATAACTGACAGAATACAAAACTTCCTTTTGTTCACATCTGTTCATCAGTGTTAACTGTTTGTTGAAATACATCAAAATTAAATTACTACTATTACTTACTTACTTACTTACTTACGCCTGTTACACCCGATGAAGCATAGACCGCACACCAGTTTTCTCCAACCAACTCTGTCCTGGGCTTCCCTCTGAATTTCTGTCCAATGTTTGTTCATTCTTCTCATATCTTTCTCTATTTCACGGCGTAGTGTGTTCCTTGGCCTTCATCTTTTCCTTTTGCCTTGAGGGTTCCATGTGAGGGCTTGTCTCGTGACGCAGTTAGGTGCTTTTCGTAGTGAGTGTCTTATCCACCAACTCCACCGCTTCTTCCTGATTTCCTCCTTCACTGGAATCTGGTTTGTTTTCTCCCACAGTTCGATGTTGCTGATTAGATTAAATTTAATTTGAAAATGGGACGTTGATTACTAAAAAAAAAATATACAAAAGGTATTTCTGATTTGATGCTAAAATTTATTTTATTATGTGAATCCATGAAAAAAAAACGACTCAGTAAACATAACTGTACTGAAAAAATGTCTACATTATTTAGTCCTGTATAGAAAAAATTTTTCAATCATATAGATCAAATCATTTGCATTTAAACATAGGCTTTCTTGATTGTTATGATTACTAGTTTTTTTTACCAACATGACCTTCATGTCAAGTGCTATATTGATTATTGTTATGAAGTAGAAGATTAATTTTAACTACTTGTTGCTTAAATCTGTACAGTAATTGCGTGATATCAGTAAGATGAATAAATCTACAGTATTGAATGAAGTGATCTTTCAAGAAGGATTCCAACCTATATCATTCAAATTCACAGTTTCAGATATTACGACGGAATTGTTCTAGTCACAATTGATATTTTGTATGATTAAATGACATGAATAATTGATCGGTCATTGAGAAGTGATCTTTGTAATGTTATTATTATTATTATTAGTTTTACTGGCATGATCCAGAGAATTATTGATTAGTTGATTTAAAGGATAATTATGCTCACTGTGAAGTATATTAACAAAGAATTTATTCTAAGACTAACCTGTAACACTACACTATTGACATGATGCATTCATGTTAGTAAAAACATAAGTATTATGAATATACATTCAAGATGTTAATTTCGCTAAATATGTTTGAACAGACTACAGGCTACAATCAAAGAAACTGGAGATCCTATTTGTTACGCTCATTTCTAGGTTTTCTTAAACTATATTACGAGTTCACGTTAGTCGAATAACTAGAACAAAACAATGAACCAACACGTCCAAGTAGGCTACTGTGATCTGATTGACCAAATTGTATCATTAAGAAGTTTTGATATAGTGCAGAAAGTGTATTCTACAAACACAACCAGTAAGCACACAATGAATTCAAGCACTCAAATTGTGTTTATTTATACTCTATAGAGACGTCCTTGGGACATCCACAAGCAATGACACAGTAACCAATCATAGCCAAATATTTTCCCTAGTGGGAAATGTGATCTCATGGTCAACTGATCGGTCCATGAAATAAATGCAAAATAAAGATATTTATGAAGTGAGTTCTGAGGATCTAACATCCCCAACATTGTTGATACTACATTTGTGTTTGAAGAAATCTATTGAATATATAATTGTTTGTTTAAACGGTTCAATGAATATTCTGTTTAAATTACATTGTTCACCATTTTAAAAAGGGAATTTACAAACAATCAATTGACTTTACTCAATGTTGATTTTGAAGCTTAAATTAATTTGTTAAAATGAAATAGTTTTGGGGCAGAGTTTTTTTTTACACATTTGAAATCATGGTCTAATGGTTAGACATTCGCGCACAATACCGAAGGTCCCGTGTTCGAATCCTGTGAGGAGCAGGAGTCGTGGATGCGCACTGTCATTGATGAGTCTCATACCAGGACGAAACGGCCTTCTTTCAGTGCTTCCAGGTTTCGCATGGTGGTGGTTTAACAATGATTGATTGATTGTTTGATGATTTCAAATGTGTAAAATGAAATAGATCAATTATCAAAGTGTTTATTTAAATTGTGCGGATGAAGCGAGTGTTTGTTATTTCCTGATGTAAAGCACTTTGATTTCATTTTTACTACAAAGTTTAATGATGCCAAAGATGTACTGATTATTGATTGAGAGGTATTTGATTGAACTATTAGAAATTGAAGCTAATTTTTATGAAATTTAATTTAATACGTTTCAAATGACTAAAAAGTATTTTTAGACTTAATTATTATCATAATGATTGTTAAGTAGAATATTGAATTTCAACTATTTGCCGCTTAAATATTATACAGTTCTTAAGTGATATCAGTAAGATGAATGAATCTACAATATTTGGTGGAGTGATGATCTTTCAAGTAGGATTCGAACCTATATCATTCAAATTCACAGTTTCAAACAATACGATTGAACTATTCCAGTCACGATTTACATTCTGTATGACTAATTGATATTTATAATTGATTGGTCACCGAGAAGTGATGTAATGTTGTAAGGTTTTAATCGATTTCTTGAAACTATCCTACCTCAAAATATGGTGCACACGATGTTGAGTCACTTGAACTAGTGATCAAGTGATCAATACTAATGGAGTAAACAAACATGAAATCGGTCATTTCTCAGTGATCATTCAATTATACTTGTATGTTTATATTTAAACTTATAAATTCGTGTTAATGCAAAGGTATAACAGCTTCACCATTCAAATACAAAATATATCTGTCTGCGTTTATAACACACTTTTACTTACTACTTGGAGATAGTTTTCAACGAACATACAACTGACAAGACTATAGATATGATTTCAAGAATTATTTAGAGTAAATGAACACAGAGTGATAAGAGTTTTCTTTTTACCTTAATCATGATTTTGTCAAATTGATGATGATAAGTTCGTCACTTAGTATGCTTGAGGCTATTACGAGTTTACCTTAGTCGATAAACGCGAACGAGACTTTTACCAGTGTCCAGGGAGGCTACGTTGAATACCCAAAGTCGAAATAAAAGGCTTTGTAAGAAGCATAGAAGTATATTTTACAACACCCAGCAATCACAGTACAATCAAGCATACAACTCTCGGTTATTTATACAACATAGGAACGTCCTTGAGATAGTTAGGAAAATAGCACACTAAAATACACAGCAGCCAATCACAGCCATGGATTTTCCTGGTGGGAATCGAAATCTCAAGGTCATCTGATCAACCCATGCTAGCAAACGTGAAAACCAGAATAAGGCATTATCAATCGAATTTTGGGGATCTAACATCCCCAACAGATGAGAATAAAATAAATATGAATACTAATTTAAGAGCTGGAAATATTGCACTCTGAACCGAAACTGAATATTAGTAATCCGATGCAGGATTAACTGTCTTCAGGTGGAAAAGTTACAAACTCAAGAAGAATCAAAGGAAGAAAGCAAACTGTAATTCAATGTCATCTAAATTATAGTAATATTTTCCGTTGTCATGTAAAAATTCACAATAAAATGTAAAGTTTTAAGAGACATTTTAATGATTAATGCAAGTATTGTGGTGTGAGCTACTTATAAGTAGTATATGACGTGAGCGTCAACGTAATGTCTGGCAGCGGAAGATGGGGGGAAGATCAAGAAAGGAAGAGTGAGAAGAACACAATGGAATTTGTATGAAACGCATGAATAGTAGTGGCAATGGATTGATGTTTTGCAACAGGAACAGTCCAGTTCGATATGATGAACTGATATTTTGCAAATGAACAATTTACGATATGGTTTTCCTATTTTACTGAGTAACTCTGTAATTTTCGTTAATTACAATTCGGTTGCCCCACCTGTGTTCTCGTTCACTACAGTATGACTTGTAAAATGATTTATTCATTTGAAAGTAGTATAGCAGCTAATTATATATATTTAACAAAATATTTTTTATATGTAGACGAATAAAAGTTGAACTTAATATGTATAGATTGAATTTATTCTGTACAAAGTAGTGCATGTCTATTATGAACATAAGTTTTTTCCCTTGACAATGGAATATATCTAGATAATATGTTCATCGGTCCAAGTCACCATGTGTTACATTAGCAATGAGAGAAAAAGAGAGAAATTTCCAAGATTAATGCTAAAGTTATAGAAGTATCAGTGATAGAAAGAAAACAGTTAGATATTATAAGATTCGTTAAACAAAAAATAAAATCTAAGTTGGCAAACAAAATTTGTAGCTCATTTGAATGATTATAGTAGACTTTTGTTCACTGAACTGAATGCTTTAGTTGTGGAGATTTGATTGTTCTTCTGAACAACAACATTAGCAGCACAAACATAAGGTAGATGTGAAGTATTCGGATTTCTGAACTTATGATTCAAATAGCGACACTCTACCATATTGAATAAAATCATTAGTAATGAGATAAAACAATTTTGAAACTCAGAATCTAAGAGAATACAAAGAAGGATAAATGTGTCCGGGTTACTATGACTAACTGTTAGTCAATTTAATCAACTTCTTCAATCACAAGTCAAGATTACTATGCACGCTCCGAACTGGTAGTTTTCACTGATCAATACATCTGACATCAATAGTCAATGGCTCCATTGATCGATAATAAATATTGGTTTGGCCACTAGCAGCTTTTATTCAACTTATTTCTACACCAACCAACATCATGTGTAGGCAGCGGCTGGGTTCAATCCATTTTCCAACTAATTTAACTGAATGCTGTAAGTGAATGTGGCCTTATAGGTGTGTGAATACATAATTCTAGTTAATTGCCATGTGTTGACATGTTAGGAATACTATAAGAGTGTCTGTCAAGTTGTTTAAGTAATCCATATATATATACTGAACGATTTTTGATCAGTTCAGAAAAAAAACTGGATTCCAAATCCAAATGTACAGTGATATTATGCTTTTTACAAGCAATGAACATATGTCATTGAGATTACTGATGAAGCAATCAGAAATTATGATGAATAAGCATCTCATTACTTTATGAATTCTAATAAACTTCCATTGTGATTTAGTTTGATAACAGAAATAGGCTGTTATTTTTTCCGAAATCACATAAAAGTTTTTTTTTGTTTCTATTGTGATCTATTTATTTCTTATTAACAATCAATAACTAGCAGCTCTATTTTGTTTGTTTTGTTTAAGTATTATTCTACAATCAATGGGTTCAATGAGTGACGGAAACGATTTAAATGAGGATAGTTCAAAACGAAAATTAAAAAGAGGTCAGTTACAGAATTATTGATTTTACATTTTTATTAATTACAGCGTCTTGAAAATTGTGTTCTGAAGAAAATTACCTGTTCGATAAATTTGTACTATTTCCATTCAATGGATAAGAGTCATGCATAATAACTTATTATATATATATATATGCTGAAAATAATTAAGTAGTGTGTCGTTATCGATTCTTCAACACCTCTAGTTTCGACTCTCTAAACTTTTCTCACTGAATCATACTTCTTGAACAGTATCTTCTAACCCTAACCTCTCCGATTACTTCTAATTCCCTTACTACCTCTACTACTATTGGATTTGAATTGACAATTATATCTCTGTGCTAATGTGTGGTATGGCAACATGAACTGATGTACTTACGTACGAAGTTCTACGTTGCATCTGACTGACTGACGTTATCGATTCAATAGAGATATCGATTAAAAAATTGGAATTAACTGGTTAACGATTGAAACAACAATTTCAAGTGATTCAATGATTTCAACAACATTGATCAACCCCCCCCCCACCAATGGCATTGGGAGATGATTTCAAGATATTGAAAATTGATTTAAGTTATGAATGTTGGCAAATAGATATCAGTCAAGTAATTTAAAGATTAAATCCTCACATTCAGAGAGAGCACCAAAAGTTCTGCATGTTTACTCCGAGTTAGGTTGAAGATTCTCGCTACTGACAAAACAGTTGTCTAATGCTTTCTGATTGTCTACGATAAAAGAAACTATTAAATTAATTACGTTGTTCACGTTTGTTAGAAATGCATGATTGATGTTTATCAGTTTGATGAGCTATATTCAATGAGATATAAAATTCTCGGTAGTGGATGAAGTTTCACTATGATAAATGCTTAAATACGATGATACGAAGTAATAATAATAATAATAATAATAATAATAATAATAATAATAATAATAATAGACGTTTTATTAAATATTCACAGTCTACAATTGAGGCAATCCTGATTTTCACTTAAAAATACCACAGTAAGCATTGTACTTCTAATTCTTATTTAAATTTTTTTAATGATGAAACCCTTTGGTTTTTTAACTTTAAAAAAAGTTGATGAGAACTTAACCAAATAAAATGAATTTATGTTATGCTGTTTAATTACATTACATCGTAATTATTTGTTAAAACAATCGATTCTATTGTATGGGTAATGAAAAGAAAAGAATTACTCACTATTTGTAGGATCCAAACTGAGGTATGGATTGAGGAATAATTGACTAGGTAGTTTAGATACGCGCTATTGCCCAATTGAAACCAAAACAAGGTGATTTGGGTAAATGAAGGTTCTAATATTCTTCATCATAAATATAAATATACATCATTATCTAAACAAATAGTTACCACTCAGTCCAATTATTCATATTTAAAGCAACAAAATAAATGAAAATTCTATCCCTCCTGGATGATAGATCAGATTCGTTCGACAGATAATATTTAGGTTTTTATAAACATAGGAGTTGCTTCTTATTCTGGAAGAGTACTTCAAATCACAATCAAAATGCACAATTCCACTTAAGGCAAGCAACACAATCAAAAGAGGAACAAATCAATATGGCTGTCGCCATGACTAAGTATTAGCTTAAACAACATAAATGCAGTTCAGAAAGAAACATAGAAACTCAGTGAAGGCAGAAGAAATAGAAACTATAATAAAATACAAATATTATCATCTCAAAATGGAATTGAACAGATCAATAAAATGTAGAACTGAAGAAGTCAATAAGGACTTATTACAAATGTATACATGGAAGGATTTTCACAACCAAAACCTTCAAAAATGGATCTTACACTATTTACTATTGGAAATAAAATAAGGATTGGAACGATACTATATATGAATGTTTACATGAGTACCAGTGGAAATTTATACAAACGAATTCTTACACATTTGAAATGATCAATCAATCATTGTTCGACCACCATTAGAAACCTGGAAGCACTGGACGGCTGTTTCGTCCTGGTATAGGCACCGTTGGATGCCAGCCCAGTGATCTGATGGTAAGGCGTTCGCGCACAATACCGAAGGTCCCGGGTTCGAATCCTGCGAGGAGCAGGAGTCGTGGATGCGCACTGCCACTGATGAGTCCCATACCAGGACGTAACGGCCATCCAGTGCTTCCAGGTTTCTTCTAATGGTGGTCTAACAATGATTGGTTAATGATTTCAAATGTGTAAAAACACAAACCTCCAAAACTCTGCCACAAACGGATTCATCATAACCGTACACACTTCTTGTGACACTGATTTACTAATTATTCTTCTTATTATGATTTATTGAAGTAATGATAATACATCACTGTATATTTTTACTTAAAGGTTGTCAGATTTTTTTCTTTCTTCTGATTTCCTAATTAATCTGTACACTTAATTACACTGTAAATTCACAGTTAATTTTCGCTCAGATTTTATTCAATTCAATTGACCAATCATTTGTTGTCTTAGTTTAATGTCGGTTCACTGATTGGTTAAAACTGAAAAATGTTAGCGCGTTTGTAATGAAATTGAATATACAGTTTGATTAGGCTTGAAAAAAATTTATACATATATGTATCACACTGCATTCGATATTTATAAAATAAATATATATATATATATTTTTTCTTCAAAATAGAATAAATATTTAAATATTAATCATATAAATGATTTGCCTTTTTTTTCCTATTATTTATCAGTCAACTAAGAACATGGATAGAATTTTAGTTTATTTAATAAAAATCATTAAAAAAAAGTAGAGAATGATAAGGGAGGGAGATTGAAAAATTGAGTACATGAAAAAGCTGTACTCAGTTGGGATTATGAATTGAATCAAGTTGGAATTAATATTCCTGTAAAAATCTAAAAGAGCAAATATAATAAAAGTGTAACATTTTAGATTTCTGAAAAAGAGACTAGTTGTGGGGTTCTGTTTGATGAGCTGAGTATCAATAAGTAGATAATTTTGCTGTTTAACATAATACGATGACTTTAATTAAACAATTATTAAAACCTAGAAAGTAACGGATATATTTTTTCATCGTAGTGAGTAGTGAATTACTTGATATGTTAATAGCTTGATGAAAAAAACCTCACGCATAGTCTTCGGTAGTTACTGTTTACACCCAAACACGTTGAACTTCATTTCATCACGACTTCTCACTAGAACTCGGAGAAGATTCCTCACGAAGCTTATCACTCACCAGTGAGCATAGGGTTAATTTGCATTACATGATTGATGGATTCATGATTTCAAAAAAGTTAGTTAACTGTTAACCTATATTTTTTGTATTCAATTCCTGATAGAGTTATGAATTTGCCTGACTCAAAAAAATCTCATACTACTTGTCAATAAATACATTTTCTTGTTTGCTATTTCAAAATAATTGCTTCATTTACTTTTATCATGGGGTAATTGAAAATTGGAAAAGTTTGTTTGTTTAAAAGCATACACAAATTAATGAATAAGTCAAGAGTGTTTTTTTAATCATTCTCAATCTTCTATAATGGGATTATTAAATAACATCCACATCACTTGCAATCATTTCTATCTTGTTATCGATTTTTATTTATATATAATTAAAATAATGATCACTCAGTAATGATATGTTTAAATATTTTATTATTATTATTATTATTAGTAGTAGTAGTAGTAGTGGTAGTAGTAGTAGTAGTAGTAGTAGTAGTAGTGGTAGTAGTAGTAGTAGTAGTAGTGGTAGTAGTAGTAGTAGTAGTAGTAGTAGTGGTAGTAGTAGTAGTAGTAGTAGTAGTAGTAGTAGTGGTAGTAGTAGTAGTAGTAGTAGTAGTAGTAGTAGTAGTGGTAGTAGTAGTAGTGGTAGTAGTAGTAGTAGTAGTAGTAACAGTAGTAGTAGTAGTAGTAGTAGTAGTAGTAGTAGTAGTAGTAGTAGTAGTGGTAGTAGTAGTAGTAGTAGTAGTAGTAGTAGTAGTAGTAGTAGTAGTAGTAGTAGTGGTAGTAGTAGTAGTTTTATGAATTCTCATTGAGTCATGAACGGATATTTTATTACAAACAATGTAAAAAACAAAAAAAGATAGAGGAAAAATTATCATTTACAAACATGATGATTAAACATTGACTGTGTGATAAAAAAATTATGTTGCGCATACTTGGATGCGCACTGCCACTGATGAGTGCCATACCAGGATGAAACGGCCGTCCAGTGCTTTCAGGTTTTTTCTAATGATGGTCTATCAATGATTGATTGATTGATGATTTCAAGTTTACTAAGTTGTTTGAATAATTTACTATGTAAATTATCTATCAATTAGAGTAGCTTAACTGATTAAAATTCTGGGACTTTTGAAATCAATGAAGTTCCATTATAAATCTGACCATATCTTTATTT
This sequence comes from Schistosoma turkestanicum, assembly GCA_944470395.2. Classification (NCBI taxonomy): domain Eukaryota; kingdom Metazoa; phylum Platyhelminthes; class Trematoda; order Strigeidida; family Schistosomatidae; genus Schistosoma; species Schistosoma turkestanicum. Next base: position 34,007,114 of record OX103974.1, read on the forward strand.
AATGTGATCAGATTGTAAAAATACATACAGCTCAAAACTAAGTACAAAAATCTATACTTGTTCATCATTGATTAACATTAGAATTTTTATCAAACTGAAATAGAATTGAGATATTCTATTAACTTCATTTGCCTACTAAGTAACTTAATAAAAACAACATGTTTATTGGACATTTAAACACTGCTTGAATAACAAACAGTTATGAATCTTTTTATATAATTTATTTTTTCCATTCAAGATATATTATATGGAAAGGAATTGATGACAATTTTGTATTGTAATAGTCATTTTAAACATGAACATTAAAAAGTAATGAGATATTCTTTTGATGAATAGACAAATCAATTTTTTTTTACAAAAAAAAAAGTTTGGTGCTGATTTTAAAATTAAAAAATACATTATTCAAGTGTACATTTCACATAGATGAATAATGTAATTGATTTTTTCTTTTTATTAAGAACTAACATTGTACTTAGGAAATAGTATTTAGTTATTGGATTTGGATTATGAATCAGTTTAAGTGAGTTAAATCTGTTCTGTGATTAAACAGTCAGTCAGTCAGTCAGTCATTTGCAACGTAGAACTTCATACGTAAGTACATCAGTTCATGTCGCCATTCCACATTAGCACAGAAACGCTATTGTCAATTCAAATCCAATAGTAGAAGAGTTAGTGAGGGTATTAGAAGTAATCGAAGTGGTTAGGATTAGAAGATATTATTCAAGAAGTATGATTAAATGAGAAAAGTTTAGAAAGTCAAAACTAGAGGTGTTGAAGAATCCAGAAGATTAGGATTTGAGAGAACACAAGGAATAAATGCACCGGCGCTATTGCGAACGATTCTGAGCCATGTCATTCAGGGTATCTAACAATCGAATATTATCATCTCGCGGACCCCAACCAGGTAGTCGACAATTACCGACATGGCTAAGTCCATTCGTCAATGACTTCATGGATTTGTGCCATGTTTTGGTTTGGCCGCCCCTAACTTTCTTCCAACCTACTCCTACACTACAAAACAAAGCTCTTCGAGGCAGTCGGTGGTTGGGCATACGCAACACATGTCTCAACCACCTCAACTGATGAAGTTTCACCACTTCATCTATTGATCTGCTATTCTTACCTAGCACCCGTTTCCTAATAACACCGTTGCTCACTCGGGTGTCCCAGGATATACGAGCAATGCTTCGAAGACACCTATGATCGAAAACCAATAACCTACGAATATCTTCTACTCTCACTGGCCATGTTTCACAGCCATAAAGTGAGACGGAGCGAACTACTGCGCTGTACACTCGTCCTTTAATCAGCAAACGGATTTCTCGCCTACGCCATAAGTGACGCAGGTTGGCAAAAGCCAATCGAGCCTTCTGTATCCGAGCTGAGATTTCGTCAGTCATCAGGCCATCGGCACTGATGAGACTCCCAAGATAAGTGAAGCGGTCTACACGTTCGACTACTTCACTCCCTATCACTAGGTTCAGGTGCCGATGCAACCAAGTCTTGAAGCAACATTTTGCATTTCGAGGGGGAAAACCGCATCCCGAACATGCTTGCATTGTTGCTTAGGGGGTAGTCAGAAGACTCTGCATTTTGTCAGCGTCTTCACTGAATAGGAATATGTCATTGGCATATTCTAAGTCGATAAGCGAGCCACCTGGTAAAAGGTCCACTCCTGAAAATTCAGACGAGGATAAGGTTATTCTGTGATTAAACAGTTGATTGCTGAATTATTGAAAGCGTTAGATTTATGTTTTCCAAAAAAAATATTCATTGTTTACTTGAAGAAATTAAATCAAAACGAAACATACATGCACACCTATCTCTCTCTCTCTCTATAGTTATTATGATCATTTTTGAGCCGAAATTCCCCATTATTATTGTTAGTTTCTGCTTTTATCAGTAAATCATAAACATCACAATTTATTGATACGCCTGATCGATAGAAATTGTTCAGTGTTGGTAGTTTTGGACAGTGTTTAATTTAATGTAGTATTAAAAACGAATATTTGCATTTTATATATAAAATGTAACAACTGATTACCGTAATATTGTTGGGGATGTTAGATCCCCCGAAACTCGCTTGATAAATACCTTTATTTTGCATTTATTTCATGGACCGATCAGTTGACCTTGAGATGATCACATTTCCCACCAGGAAAATCCTTCGCTGTGATTGGTTACTGTGTCATTTTAGTGTGCTATTTTTTGTGACTGTCCCAGGGACGTCTCTATAGAGTATAAATAAACGTGATTTCTATGCTTGGATGTATTGTGTGCTTACTGGTTGTGTTTTTATGGAATACACTTTCTGCGCTATATCAAGACTTCTTAATGATACAATTTGGTGAACGGATCACAGTAGCCTACATGGACGCTGGTTTTGTTCTCGTTATTCGATTAAGGTGAATCCGTCATAGTTTTAAGCATACCTAGAGATGAGTATAACAATCAAATCCTCATCTCTGAGAAGTACAATTAAACAGTAATTATCATTTATCATTCCATTGTTTCGTGTATATTTGAATAATATATTCCATGTAAAACTTGAACAGTTACTCAAATAAATAAAAATTTGATCATAGTAACTATAGAAAGAGAGAGAGAAAGAGAGCGATAGATTGATGTGTATGTATGTTTCGTCTTGATTGAGTTTCTTCAAGTGAACATTGAATATCTTGAAATAAATTAAATCTAACGCTTTAAATAATTCAGCAATCAACTGTTTAATCAGAGAATAGATTTAATTCATTCAGCATGTTAATCAATACACAGAAATGACTGTGAGCATTTTTGAAGAATCTATTTTCTTTTCAGTGAATAAAAATAGAAACTAAAAATAAAAACTAAAAGAAAAGCTTTCTTCTTCTTCTGATAACATTATCATTAAGTCACGTCTAAAATAATCATTCACATGTACGTAGTACGTGTAAATGAACAAATAAATGGAAATATCTACTTATTGCCTTAGGGTAAAAAAAATTATATTCGTTTATAATATAGATATGTATGTATGTAGGAGAGAGAGCGAGAGAGAGAGAAAGAGGTAATGAGATACTTGAATCAAACACTAAAACATGATTAGTAAATAATTTGACAATTTTCTTTAAGAACTTAACTTGAGATTAGTTTTTTCCCTTACTGAATAGTAAATAGTCTTGAGCATAAAAACTAAACGATATCAGCAGATAATTAATTTCAAAAAATATATATAAAATTTTTTCGAAACAGAAATTCGAGCATGGAAACTGGGAAGAATATAGAAAGCCGGTTGTTAATTTTATATATAGTAGAGTTAATTGTTAGAGAAAGAAAACTACTAACCGAAGTAGAATTTTTTTCTATGAATCGATAGTGAATCTAAATTCTAATCTAGGACCAGTGTAGCAGGCAGCCTTCTGCAGGCAGCAGTAGGTCCTCAATATACATAAAGGAAAAAGTAAAATTCTTCAATGCAACACAACATGCACCACCAACCAAATCACTCTTGATGGAGAATGCTCCTTGGAGGACGTTAACACGTTTACATATCTTAGCAGCATCATCATCGACAACCAAGGTGGATCCGATGGCAGATGTGAGGGCGCGGAATGGCAAAGCAAGGGCTGCATTTCTACAGTTGAAAAATATCTGGAACTCCAAACAACTTTCACCAAAAGCAAAATCAGGATTTTCTATACAGAATGTGAAGACAGTTCTACTGTATGGAGCGGAAACATGGAGACTACAAAAGCCATCATCCAGAGGGTACAAAGTGTTTATTAACAAATGTCTACGCAAAATACTTCGGATTCGTTGGTCAGACACATCAGCAACAACGAACTGTGGGAGGGAACAGGTCAGATTCCAGCGGAAGGAGGGAAATCAGGAAGAAGCGTTGGGAGTGGATAGGATACACACTACGAAAAGCACCTAACTGCGTCACGAGACAAGCACTCACATGGAACCCTCAAGGTAAAAGGGAAAAGAGGAAGGCGAAGGAACACCCTACGCCGAGAATAGAGAAAGATATGAGGGGAATGAACAAACATTGGACAGAACTGGAGAGAGAAGCCCAGGACAGAGTTGGTTGGAGAAAACAGGTGTGTAGCCTATGCTTCATTGGGGGTAACAGGCGTATGTAAGTAAGTAAGTAAATTCTAATCTCATAAATGTTCAATCTCATTGAGATCATGAACCAATCTAAGTTGGGTCACTATTGAAAACTCTAAAGTACTGGATGGCTTTTACGTCCTAACATATAACTCCATAGCAGCAAACATCTATGACCCCACAATCGGGAGTCGAGCACAAGATCTTTGGTCTCTCGTGCAAGTGCTCAACCTCCAGATCATCATTCAGTTGGCATTGAATGACATATTTTGTTTAGTTAACAATGACAAATTACCCAAATGGACATATAGAGAAATGTAAACAGAAATTCGTTTATTTGAAAATAGATAGTCTGTCTTGATTTTGTCCAATGAGTGCATTGAATTCAGAACAAGTAAACTCGACAGACTACTAACAGTTCAAATATTTACAGCTAAAATTTGAATTAATTTACACAATAACCCAAATTTTAAAAATCAGTTAATCATTTGTTTTTAAAAAATGATAAATCTAGCTTCTTTTCGTGGTTGGGTTGTTGCGAACAATAAGATTAACTTCTTTCAAAATGTACACGATTACTTTATTTAATGTGAACTCTGATAATTCACCAATTACGTTCTTATGATCTTTTGCAGTATTAAAACAGTATATTCTCAAATTTTTTAATGAAATTTTTTGTCTTTAGTAAATCATTCAAATAATATTGGAAACGTTTACAGCTGATGCGTAAAATTCCAAAGTTAGAAATACAATTTTCCAAATGAATATCTTTGTAAATTGCAATTTCTAAAAAAAATTTTAGAAAATCCAATAATTGGTTGTTTATTTGGTAATCGTTTATTGTTAAACAATGCATACTTTTTGCTACTATAGATAAATGTTTGATAGATTTAAGTAGTATGTTCGTATTCCGAATAAAAAGAATACTGAGCTGTTTGATGATTCTGTCTTTTGGAATAATAATTCAGCTTGGCTTTGAGATGAAGATTCTATAAGGAAGACATGAGTTCCATCATTGTAATTATATCGCTGTTTTATTAAAAAATTCATTGAACATATTTGTTTGAAATTATTTTAAGTATGAATTCCTTAAAAGTATATATTTGAAAAAAGAAACTGACTGAAGTTTTCTTTAAGTTTTGCAATATCAATCATACTTTATATGAAAAATGTTTCTATGTTTAGTTAACAATGATTGAGTGTGTTCAATAAAAGATTTTCCTAATATAACATTTGTGCATTTTATTGTTTCAATGGGTAATATTTGTGTATATTTAATGAATATAAAGTTGATTGACTTTGGAACAGTGTCACTAAGTATCTCAAATGCAAAAACTTAAATCAATTGTCATCACTTTATCAAGTTATTATTTACTCTGGTGATTTAAATAAGATTCTTGTTTTGACAGAAAAATATTTCAACACTGTTATACTCGTTTCCAAGTAAGCTTTAAATTATTACGGATTCACCTTAGTCGAATAACGAGAACAAAACAATTAACCAGCGTCCAAGTAGGCTACTGTGATCTGATTGTCCCAATTGTTACAGCAAGAAGTCTTGATTTAGTGTAGAAAGTGTATTCTACAAACACCCAGTAAGCACACAATGAATCCAAGCATTCAAATTGCGTTTTTTAATACACCATAGAGACGTCCTTGGGACAGTCACAAGAATAGCACATTAAAGTAACACAGTAACAAATCACAGTCAAGGATTTCTCCTTGTGGGAAATGTGATCTCATGGTCAACTGATCGGTCCATGAAATAAATGCAAAATAAAGATATTTATGAGGCGAGTTCTGGAGATCTAACGTCCCCAACAAATACCTTAGTGATAGGGATAATTTCTGTAAATATCTTTTTGCAGTAATTAGTCACATTTACAAATTTTGATGGAGTAATAGGAAGATCAGATTCATCTTCCTATTGTTCTGTTAAATATCTTTTCATTGGTTCAGCCAGTAATATTGGGAACATCAATAATCTTCTAAAATTATTATTTTCATATCGAGTTCCTTACTTAGTTACTTACACCGGTCACCCCTAATGGAGCACACATAGGACGCCGATCATCGTTCTCCAACCTACTCTGTCGTGCACCTTCCTTTCCAGCTCTAGCTAGCTCCTATTCATTCGCAGTGTGCTCCTTGATCTACCAATTTTCCTTTGTCCAATGCTGGGTTCCATGTTAGGGCTTGCCCCGTGAAGCAGTTGAGTAATTTCCGCAATTTGTGTCCTGTTCTCTCCCCCCCCAAGTGCTTTTTCTTAATTACTTCCTCTCTCGGAATCTAGTTTGTTCGCTCCCATTGTGGATTGTTGCATTAGATTCCAATAGGAAAGAATAAATCTGTCAACCTTTCAAACAAAAACACCTAATTATCCAAAACAACACTTCTTACTTTAGTTATTTTTCATTTAAAAAAGTTACTTATCTTTATAAACAATGAAACTATTATTCCGCTAATTTAGGCGTTGATTAAAAACTTAGGAAGTATTGACAGCGATGACATGGCTTTGCCTTCCTACTTTACTTAACAATAAGTTAATTGTGTATGACACAAAAAAATCATCACCAAAATGTAATTAATCAATGCATACATTGATAATAATTTATCAAAATTCTATTCATTACTTAATTATTTTAATAAGTAATATTTATCCCCAAAAAAGATTATTATAAAACATATGGAGGCGAGATACAAGCAAGAACAATATCACTCCATATCTTACAGTTGAATAATTATATTATCTAAATAAAAACTATTTTTAGTTGATCTCTTCTCCTTTTAGCTACACATTCATCACAGTGGTATAAATCATTCACACTATAATGAATTGAAATATTCACAGAATATTTATTGACTAATGTTAAAATGAAAGATAAGTAATGAAGTAAATAAGAACATTGTCAACAAATTGTAGTAGAGTTATGAAAAACAATCAACAAAGAATATAATTAATTATTTTGAGAAAAGTAGAAGGTTTTGTTTTCTAATCAATGTCAATGTATTTAGAAAGTCTATAACAAAAAAAGATACAGGTTATTATTAAAAAATAAGTTGGGGATGTTAGATCCCTAGAACTTGCTTGATAAATGCCTTATTTTGGATTTCATATTTACGAGCATGAGCTGATCAGTTAGTTGACTTTGAGATTTCATTTCCTATCAGGAAAATCCTTGGCTCTGATTGGTTACTGTGTTATTTTAATGTGCTCTTTTTTTATGACTATCCCAAGGACGTTTCAATGATGTATAGATAAACGAGATTTTGTGTGCTTGTTGTGTGCTGTGTGTGTTTGTAGAATATACTTTCTATGCTGTATCAAGACTTCTGTTTTGCCGTTGTGGGATCAGAGTAGCCTACCTGGACGCTGGTTCATTGCCTCGTTCGCGTTTTATCGACTAAGGTGAACCCGTAATAGTTTCAAACGTACCCCTAGTGACGAACCTATCATAAAAATATACCGGTTACTTATAAAAAAGGTAAGAAATGATAGAATATTTTAAATGATAACATAAAGTCAACTCAAAAACAGTTGGTTCGTTTTTAATTAAAAATTATTCCATTTGTAAAACTTGATCGCATTGAATAGAGGCAAGTAGAAAAAAATCTTTAAGTTTCCTAAAACATCCCATTAATTATTGATACATGTATCAATAATTAATGGGATGTTTTAGGAAACTTAAAGATTTTTTTCTACTTGCCTCTATTCAATGCGATCAAGTTTTACAAATGGAATAATTTTTAATTAAAAACGAACCAACTGTTTTTGAGTTGACTTTATGTTATCATTTAAAATATTCTATCATTTCTTACCTTTTTTATAAGTAACCGGTATATTTTTATGATAGGTTCGTCACTAGGGGTACGTTTGAAACTATTACGGGTTCACCTTAGTCGATAAAACGCGAACGAGGCAATGAACCAGCGTCCAGGTAGGCTACTCTGATCCCACAACGGCAAAACAGAAGTCTTGATACAGCATAGAAAGTATATTCTACAAACACACACAGCAAGCCCAATACAATCAAGCACACAAAATCTCGTTTATCTATACATCATTGAAACGTCCTTGGGATAATCATAAAAAAAGAGCACATTAAAATAACACAGTAACCAATCATAGCCAAGGATTTTCCTGGTAGGAAATGAAATCTCAAAGACAACTAACTGATCAGCTCATGCTCGCAAATATGAAATCCAAAATAAGGCATTTATCAAGCAAGTTCTAGGGATCTAACATCCCCAACTTATTTTTTAATAATAACCTGTATCTTTTTTTGTTATAGACTTTCTAAATACATTGACATTGGTTAGAAAACAAAACCTTCATATTTTCTCAAAATAATTAATTCTATTCTTTGTTGATTGTTTTTCATAACTCTACTACAATTTGTTGACAGTGTTCTTATTTACTTCGTTAGATATCTTTCTATTACATTAGTTAATAAATATTCTGTGAATATTTCAATTCATTATAGTGTGAATGATTTATACCACTATGATGAATGTGTATCTAAAAGGAGAAGAAAGAGATCAAACTAAAAATAGTTTTTATTTAGATAATATAATTATTCAACTGTAAGATATGGAGTGATATTGTTCTTGCTTGTATCATCCGTCCATATGTTATATAAATAAATATTACTTATTAAAATAATTAAGTAATGAATAAAATTTTGATAAATTATTATCTGCGTATGCATTGATTAATTACATTTCGGCGATGACAATAAAACAAAGGGGGAGGGGGTCAAAATAAAAATAACTGAATAATTGTCGAAAAAAATGTAAATATATCTAGAGTAATCTAATGAAAATTGTAAATATTTCTTTGTGTCATACACATTGAACTTATTTTTAAATGAAGTAGAACAGCAAAGCCATGTCATCGCTGTCAATGCTTCCTAGCTTTTTAATCAACGTCTAAATAAGAGGGATAATAGTTGCATTGTTTATATAGAGACAATTAACTTTTTTAAAATGAAAAATAACTAAAGTAAGAAGTGTTGTTTTGGATAATTAAGTGTTTTTGTGTGAAAGGTTGACAGATTTATTCTTTCCTATTGGAATTTAATGCAACAATCTATAATGGGAGCGAAGAAACCAGATTCCAAGAGAGGAAGTAATTAAGAAAGAGCACTTGGGGGGGAGAGAACGGGACACAAATTGCAGAAATTACTCAACTGCTTCACGAGGCAAGCCCTAACATGGAACCCAGCATTGGACAAAGGAGCACACTGCGAATGAATAGGTATTGGGTAGAGCTGGAAAGGAAGGCGCACAACTCCATTAAAATTTGTAAATGTGACTAATTACTTTAAAAAGATGTTTACAGAATTTATCCCTATGGCCAAGGTATTTGTTGGGGATGTTAGATCTCCAGAACTCGCTTCATAAATATCTTTATTTTGCATTTATTTCATGGACCGATCAGTTGACCATGAGATCACATTTCTCACCAGGAAAAATCCTTGACTGTGATTTGTTACTGTGTTATTTTAATGTGCTATTCTTGTGACTGTCCCAAGGACGTCTCTATGGTGTATTAAAAAACGCAATTTGAGTGCTTCGATTCATTGTGTGCTTACTGGTTGTGTTTGTAGAATACACTTTCTACACTAAATCAAGACTTCTTGCTGTAACAATTGGGACAATCGCATCACAGTAGCCTACCTGAACGTTGGTTCATTGTTTTGTTCTCGTTATTCGATTAAGGTGAATCCGTAATAGTTTAAAGCATGCTTCGAAACGAATAGAACAGTATTGAAATATTTTTATATCAAAATAGGAGTCTTATTTAAATCACCAGAGTAAATAATCACTTAATAAAAAAATTAGTGGTTACTTTAAAGTTAATTCAAGTTTTTGTAGTTGAGATACTTAGTGATATTGTTCCAAAGTCAATCAACATCATATTCATTAAATAGACACAAATATTACCCGTTTAAACAATAAAATTCACAAATGTTATATTACGAAAATCTTTTATTGAACACACTTAATCACTGTTTACTAAACATAGAAACATTTTTATATAAAATATGATCAATATTGCAAAACATGAAAAACACTCTGATCAGTTTTTATTTAAACCCTATGCTTGAAAGAATTAATACTCAAAATATGTTCAATGAATTTAATAAAATAGTGATATAATTACGATGATGGAATTCTTGATTTCCTCATAGAATATTTATCTCAAAATCAAGCTGAATTATTCCAAAAGACAGAATCATTAAACAGCTCAGTATTCTTTTTAATCGGAATACGAATATACTACTTAAATCTATCAAACATTTAATCATGATAGCTAGAAGTATGCATTGTTTAACAATAAACGATTACCAAATAAATAACCAATTATTGGAATTTTTTGAATTTTTCATATTCATTTAGAAAATTGTAATTCTATTTTTGGGATTTTTACGCATCAGCTGTAACTACTTCAATTATGATTTGAATGACTTACTGAAGATTTAATAATTTCAGCAAAAAAAACGTTTGAAAATAGGCTGTTTTAATATTGCAGAACATATTTTTATAAAAAATATGATCGTATGAAAATAATTTATAAATTATCAGAGTTTACACTAACACAGAGTAATAATATATACCTGTGTACATATTGAAAGAAGTTAATCTTATTGTTCGCAACAACCCCACCACGAAAAGAAGCTAGATTTATCAGTTTTAAAAACAAATGATTAATTGATTTTTAAAATTTGGGTTATTGTTTAAATTAATTCAAATTTTAGCTAGAAACATTTGAACTGTTAGTAGTCTGTCGAGTTTACTTGTTCTGAATTCAATGCACTCATTGGACAAAATCAAGATAGACTATCTATTTTCAAATAAACAAATTTCTTTTTACGTTTCTCTATATGTTTATTTGGATAATTCGTCGTTGTTAACTAAACAAAATATGTCATTCAATGCCAACTGAATGATGATCTAGAGCTTGAGCATTTTCAGGAGAGACCACAGATCTTGTGCTCGACTTCCGATTGTAGGTTCATAGATGTTTGCTGCTATGGAGTTATATGTTAGGACGTAAAAGCCATTCAGTACTTTAGAGTTTTCAATAGTGACCTAACTCAGATTGGTTCATGATCTCAATGAGATTGAACATTTATGAGATTAGAATTTACTTACTTACTTACTTACATACGCCTGTTACCCTCAATGGAGCATAGGCCGCACACCAGTTTTCTCCAACCAACTCTGTCCTGGGCTTCCCTCTCCAGTTCTGTCCAATGTTTGTTCATTCCTCTCATATCTTTCTCTATTTCTCGGCGTAGTGTGTTCTTTGGCCTTCCTCTTTTCCTTTTACCTTGAGGGTTCCATGTGAGTGCTTGTCTCGTGACGCAGTTAGGTGCTTTTCGTAGTGTGTGTCCTATCCACTCCCAACGCTTCTTCCTGATTTCCTCCTCCGCTGGAATCTGACCTGTTCCCTCCCACAGTTCGTTGTTGCTGATGGTGTCTGACCAACGAATCCGAAGTATTTTGCGTAGACATTTGTTAATAAACACTTGTACCCTCTGGATGATGGCTTTTGTAGTTCTCCATGTTTCCGCTCCATACAGTAGAACTGTCTTCACATTTGTATAGAAAATCCTGATTTTGCTTTTGGTTGAAAGTTGTTTGGAGTTCCAGATATTTTTCAACTGTAGAAATGCAGCCCTTGCTTTGCCATTCCGCGCCCTCACATCTGCATCGGATCCACCTTGGTTGTCGATGATGATGCTGCTAAGATATGTAAACGTGTTAACGTCCTCCAAGGCATCTCCATCAAGAGTGATTTGGTTGGTGGTGTATGTTGTGTTGCATTGAAGAATTTTACTTTTTCCTTTATGTATATTGAGACCTACTGCTGCTGCAGAGGCTGCTGCTACACTGGTCCTAGATTAGAATTTAGATTACTATGAATTCATGGAAAAAATTTACTTCGGTTAGTAGTTGTCTTTCTCTAAAATGAACTCATATATATAAAAATAAACAACCGGTTTCTATATTCTCAGTTTCCATGTCGTATTCTGTTTCGAAAAAATTTATATATATTTTTTTGAATTAATTATCTGCTGATATCGTTTAGTTTTATTCTCAAGACTATTTACTATTCAGTAAGGGAAAAAAACTAATCTCAAGTAAAGTTGTTAAAGAAATTGTCAAATTATTTACTAATCATGTTTTTTTATTGTTCAGCGTTGTTCAGTGTTTGATTCAAGTATCTCATTACCTCTTTCTCTCTCTCTCGCTCTCTCTCCTACATACATACATATCTATATTATAAACGAATATAATTTTTTTTACCCTAAGGCAATAAGTAGATATTTCCATTTATTTGTTCATTTACACGTACTACGTACATGTGAATGATTATTTTAGACGTGACTTAATGATAATGTTATCAGAAGAAGAAGAAAGCTTTTCTTTTAGTTTTTATTTTTAGTTTCTATTTTTATTCACTGAAATGAAATTATATTCTTCAAAAATGCTCACAGTCATTTCTGTGTATTGATTAACATCTATTCTCTGATTAAACAGTTAATTGCTGAATTATTTAAAGCGTTAGATTTAATTTATTTCAAGATATTCAATGTTCACTTGAAGAAACTCAATCAAGACGAAACATACATACACATCAATCTATCGCTCTCTTTCTCTCTCTCTTTCTATAGTTACTATGATCAAATTATAACCTGTTTTATTTATTTGAGTAACTGTTCAAGTTTTACATGGAATATATTATTCAAATATACACGAAACAATGGAATGATAAATGATAATTACTGTTTAATTGTACTTCTCAGAGATGAGGATTTGATTGTTATACTCATCTCTAGGTATGCTTAAAACTATGACGGATTCAACTTAATCGAATAACGAGAACAAAACGATGAACCCGCGTCCATGTAGGCTACTGTGATCCCTTCACCAAATTATATCACTAAGAAGTCTTGATATAGCGCAGAAAGTGTATTCCATAAAAACACAACCAGTAAGCACACAATACATCCAAGCATAGAAATCACGTTTATTTATACTCTATAGAGACGTCCCTGGGACAGTCACAAAAAATAGCACACTAAAATGACACAGTAACAAATCACAGTCAAGGATTTTTCCTGGTGAGAAATGTGAGCTGAAGGTCAACTGATCGGTCCATGAAATAAATGCAAAATAAAGATATTTATGAAGCGAGTTCTGGAGATCTAACATCCCCAACAATATTACGGTAATCAGTTGTTACATTTTATATATAAAATGCAAATATTCGTTTTTAATACTACATTAAATTAAACACTGTCCAAAACTACCAACACTGAACAATTTCTATCGATCAGGCGTATCAATAAATTGTGATGTTTATGATTTACTGATAAAAGCAGAAACTAACAATAATAATGGGGAATTTCGGCTCAAAAATGATCATAATAACTATAGAGAGAGAGAGAGATAGGTGTGCATGTATGTTTCGTTTTGATTTAATTTCTTCAAGTAAACAATGAATATTTTTTTTGGAAAACATAAATCTAACGCTTTCAATAATTCAGCAATCAACTGTTTAATCACAGAATAACCTTATCCTCGTCTGAATTTTCAGGAGTGGACCTTTTACCAGGTGGCTCGCTTATCGACTTAGAATATGCCAATGACATATTCCTATTCAGTGAAGACGCTGACAAAATGCAGAGTCTTCTGACTACCCTAAGCAACAATGCAAGCATGTTCGGGATGCGGTTTTCCCCCTCGAAATGCAAAATGTTGCTTCAAGACTTGGTTGCATCGGCACCTGAACCTAGTGATAGGGAGTGAAGTAGTCGAACGTGTAGACCGCTTCACTTATCTTGGGAGTCTCATCAGTGCCGATGGCCTGATGACTGACGAAATCTCAGCTCGGATACAGAAGGCTCGATTGGCTTTTGCCAACCTGCGTCACTTATGGCGTAGGCGAGAAATCCGTTTGCTGATTAAAGGACGAGTGTACAGCGCAGTAGTTCGCTCCGTCTCACTTTATGGCTGAAACATGGCCAGTGAGAGTAGAAGATATTCGTAGGTTATTGGTTTTCGATCATAGGTGTCTTCGAAGCATTGCTCGTATATCCTGGGACACCCGAGTGAGCAACGGTGTTATTAGGAAACGGGTGCTAGGTAAGAATAGCAGATCAATAGATGAAGTGGTGAAACTTCATCAGTTGAGGTGGTTGGGACATGTGTTGCGTATGCCCAACCACCGACTGCCTCGAAGAGCTTTGTTTTGTAGTGTAGGAGTAGGTTGGAAGAAAGTTAGGGGCGGCCAAACCAAAACATGGCAGAAATCTATGAAGTCATTGACGAATGGACTTAGCCATGTCGGTAATTGTCGACTACCTGGTTGGGGTCCGCGAGATGATAATAATCAATGGTTAGATACCCTGAATGACATGGCTCAAAATCGTTCGCAATGGCACAGGTGCATTTATTCCTTGTGTTCTCTCAAATCCTAATCTTTTGGATTCTTCAACACCTCTAGTTTTTTGACTTTCTAAACTTATCTCATTTAATCATACTTCTTGAATAATATCTTCTAATGCTAACCTCTCCGATTACTTCTAATACCCTCACTAACTCTTCTACTATTGGATTTGAATTGACAATAGCGTTTCTGTGCTGATGTGGTATGGCGACATGAACTGATGTACTTACGTACGAAGTTCTACGTTGCAACTGACTGACTGACTGACTGACTGACTGACTGTTTATTCACAGAACAGATTTAACTCACTTAAACTGATTCATAATCCAAATCCAATAACTAAATACTATTTCCTAAGTACAATGTTAATTCTTAATAAAAAGAAAAAATCAATTACATTATTCATCTATGTGAAATGTACACTTGAATAATGTATTTTTTAATTTTAAAATCAGCACCAAACTTTTTTTTTTGTAAAAAAAAATTGATTTGTCTATTCATCAAAAGAATATCTCATTACTTTTTAATGTTCATGTTTAAAATGACTATTACAATACAAAATTGTCATCAATTCCTTTCCATATAATATATCTTGAATGGAAAAAAAAATTATATAAAAAGATTCATAATTGTTTATCATTCAAGCAGTGTTTAAATGTCCAATAAACATGTTGTTTTTATTAAGTTACTTAGTAGGCAAATGAAGTTAATAGAATATCTCAACTCTATTTCAGTTTGATAAAAATTCTAATGTTAATCAATGATGAACAAGTATAGATTTTTGTACTTAGTTTTGAGCTGTATGTATTTTTACAATCTGATCACATTAAATAAAGATATGGTCAGATTTATAATGGAACTTCATTGATTTCAAAAGTCCCAGAATTTTAATCAGTTAAGCTACTCTAATTGATAGATAATTTACATAGTAAATTATTCAAACAACTTAGTAAATTTGAAATCATCAATCAATCAATCAATCATTGTTAGACCATCATTAGAAGAAACCTGGAAGCATTGGATGGCCGTTTCGTCCTGGTATGGCACTCATCAGTGGCAGTGCGCATCCAAGTATGAGCAACATAATTTAAAGGTAAACGGTGGCACTTTCTTTTTTTATCACACAGCCAATGTTTAATCATCATGTTTGTAAATGATAATTTTTCCTCTATCTTTTTTTGTTTTTTACATTGTTTGTAATAAAATATCCGTTCATGACTCAATGAGAATTCATAAAACTACTACTACTACCACTACTACTACTACTACTACTACTACTACTACTACTACTACTACTACTACTACTACCACTACTACTACTACTACTACTACTACTACTACTACTACTACTACTACTACTGTTACTACTACTACTACTACTACTACCACTACTACTACTACCACTACTACTACTACTACTACTACTACTACTACTACTACTACCACTACTACTACTACTACTACTACTACTACTACTACTACCACTACTACTACTACTACTACTACTACTACCACTACTACTACTACTACTACTACCACTACTACTACTACTACTACTACTACTACTACCACTACTACTACTACTACTAATAATAATAATAATAATAAAATATTTAAACATATCATTACTGAGTGATCATTATTTTAATTATATATAAATAAAAATCGATAACAAGATAGAAATGATTGCAAGTGATGTGGATGTTATTTAATAATCCCATTATAGAAGATTGAGAATGATTAAAAAAACACTCTTGACTTATTCATTAATTTGTGTATGCTTTTAAACAAACAAACTTTTCCAATTTTCAATTACCCCATGATAAAAGTAAATTAAGCAATTATTTTGAAATAGCAAACAAGAAAATGTATTTATTGACAAGTAGTATGAGATTTTTTTGAGTCAGGCAAATTCATAACTCTATCAGGAATTGAATACAAAAAATATAGGTTAACAGTTAATTAACTTTTTTGAAATCATGAATTCATCAATCACGTAATGCAAATTACCTATGCTCACTGGTGAGTGATAAGCTTCGTGAGGAATCTTCTCCGAGTTCTAGTGAGAAGTCGTGATGAAATGAAGTTCAACGTGTTTGGGTGTAAACAGTAACTACCGAAGACTATGCGTGAGGTTTTTTTCATCAAGCTATTAGCATATCAAGTAATTCACTATTCACTACGATGAAAAAAATATATATCCGCTACTTCCTAGTTTTTAATAATTGTTCAATTAAAGTCATCGTATTATGTTAAACAGCAAAATTATCTACTTATTGATACTTAGCTCATCAAACAGAATGAGCCTAGTTCGTGGAACCTCACAACTAGTCTCTTTTTCAGAAATCTAAAATGTTACACTTTTATTATATTTGCTCTTTTATATATTTTCACAGGAATATTAATTCCGACTTAATTCGATTGGATTGAAAAAACCTTTTCATGTACTCAATTTTTCAATCTCCCTTATCATTCTCTACTTTTTTTTCATGATAAAATGATTTTTATTAAATAAACTAAAATTCTATCCATGTTCTTAGTTGACTGATAAATAATAGGAAAAAAAAGGCAAATCATTTATATGATTAATATTTAAATAATTATTCTGTTTTGAAGAAAGAAAAAAAAAATATATATATATATATATATTTATTTTATAAATATCGAATGCAGTGTGATACACATATGTATAAATTTTTTTTTCAAGCCTAATCAAACTGTATATTTAATTTCATTACAAACGCGCTAACATTTTTCAATTTTAACCAATCAGTGAACCGACATTAAACTAAGACAATAAATGATTGGTCAATTGAAATGAATAGAATCTGAGCGAAAATTAACTGTGAATTTACAGTGTAATTAAGTGTACAGAATAATTAGGAAATCAGAAATAAATAAATAAATTTAACAACTTTTTAAGTAAAAAATATACAGTGATGCATTATCATTACTTCAATAAATCATAATAAGAAGAATAATGAGTAAATCAATGTCACAAGAAGTGTGTACGGTTATGATGAATTCGTTTGTGGCAGAGTTTTGGAGGTTTGTGTTTTTACACATTTGAAATCATTAACCAATCATTGTTAGACCACCATTAGAAGAAACCTGGAAGCACTGGATGGCCGTTACGTCCTGGTATGGGACTCATCAGTGGCAGTGCGCATCCACGACTCCTGCTCCTCGCAGGATTCGAACCCGGGACCTTCGGTATTGTGCGCGAAAGCCTTACCATCAGATCACTGGGCTGGCATCCAACGGTGCCTATACCAGGACGAAACAGCCGTCCAGTGCTTCCAGGTTTCTAATGGTGGTCGAACAATGATTGATTGATCATTTCAAATGTGTAAGAATTCGTTTGTATAAATTTCCACTGGTACTCATGTAAACATTCATATATAGTATCGTTTCAATCCTTAATTTATTTCCATTAGTAAATAGTGTAAGATCCATTTTTGAAGGCTTTGGTTGTGAAAATCCTTCCATGTATACATTTATAGTAAGTCCTTATTGACGTCTTCAGTTCTACATTTTATTGATCTGTTCAATTCCATTTTGAGATGATAATATTTGTATTTTATTATAGTTTCTATTTCTTCTGCCTTCACTGAGTTTCTATGTTTCATTCTGAACTGCATTTATGTTGTTTAAGCTGATAATTAGTCATGGCGACAGCCATATTGATTTGATCTTCTTTGGATTGTGTTGCTTGCCTTGACTGCAATTGTGCATTTTGATTGTGAATTGAAGCACTCTTCCAGAATAAGAAGCACTCTATGTTATAAAGCAACTAAATATTATCTGTCGAACGAATCTGATCTATCATCCAGGAGGGATAGAATTTCATTTATTTGTTACTTTTGATATGAATAATTGGACTGAGTGGTAATATTTGTTTAGGTAATGATGTATATTTATATTTATGATGATGAGTATTAGAACCTTCATTTACCCAAATCACCTTGTTTTTAGTTTCAACTGGGCGATAGCGCGTATCTAAACTACCTAGTCAATTATTCCTCAATCCATACCTCAGTTTGGATCCTACAAATAGTGAGTAATTCTTTTCTTTTCATTACCCATACAACAGAATTGATTGTTTTAACAAATAATTACGATGTAATGTAATTAAACAGCATAACATAAATTCATTTTATTTCGTTAAGTTCTCATCACCTTTTTTTTAAGTTAAAAAGCCAAAGGGTTTCATCATTAAAAAATTTTAAATAAGAATTAGAAGTACAATGCTTACTGTGGTATTTTTAAGTGAAAATCAGGATTGCCTCAATTGTAGACTGTGAATATTTAGTAAAACGTCTATTAATTATTATTATTATTATTATTATTATTATTATTATTACTTCGTATCATCGTATTTAAGCATTTATCATAGTGAAACTTCATCCACTACCGAGAATTTTATATCTCATTGAATATAGCTCGTCGAATTGATAAACATCAATCATGCATTTCTAACAAACATGAACAACGTAATTAATTTAATAGTTTCTTTTATCGTAGACAATCAGAAAGCATTAGACAACTGTTTCGTCAGTAGCGAGAATCTTCAACCTAACTCGAAGTGAACAAGCAGAACTTTTGATGCTCTCTCAATGTGAGGATTTAATCTTTAAATTACTTGACTGATATCTATTTGCCAACATTCATAACTTAAATCAATTTTCAATATCTTGAAATCATCTCCCAATGCCATTGGTGGGGATGAATTATTCACTGATCAATGTTGTTCAAAACCATTGAATCACTTGAAATTGTTGTTTCAATCGTTAACCAGTTAATTCCAATTTTTTTTAATCGACCTCTCTGCTGAATCGATAACGACACACTACTTAATTATTTTCAGCATATATATATATGTAATAAGTTATTATGCATGACTCTTATCCCTTGAATGAAAATAGTACAAATTTATCGAACAGGTAATTAATTTTCTTTAGAACACAATTTTCAAGACGCTGTAATTAATAAAAATGTAAACTCAACCATGAAAAAATCAATAATTTTGTAACTGACCTCTTTTTAATTTTCGTTTTGAACTATCCTCATTTAAATCGTTTCCGTCACTCATTGAACCCATTGATTGTAGAATAATACTTAAACAAAACAAACAAAATACAGCTGCTAGTTATTGATTGATCATAAGAAATAAATAGATCACAATAGAAACAAAAAAAACCCTTTTATGTGATTTCGAAAAAAAAAATAACAGCCTATTTCTGTTATCAAACTAAATCACAATGGAAGTTTATTAGAATTCATGAAGTAATCAGATGCTTATTCGTCATAATTTCTGATCGGTTTGTCAGTAATCTCATTGACACATGTTCATTTCTTGTAAAAAGCATAATATCACTGTACATTTGGATTTGGAATCCAGTTTTTTTTCTGAACTGATCAAAAATCGTTCAGTATATATATATATATGGATTACTTAAACAACTTGACAGACACTCTTATAGTATTCCTAACAAGTCAACACGCGGCAATTAACTAGAATTATGTATTCACACACCTATAAGGCCACATTCACTTACAGCATTCAGTTAAATTAGTTGGAAAATGGATTGAACCCAGCCACTGGGTACACATGATGTTGGTTGGTGTAGAAATAAGTTGAATAAAAGCTGCTAGTGGCCAAACCAATATTTATTATCGATCAATGGAGCCATTGACTATTGATCTCAGATGTATTGATCAGTGAAAACTACCAATTCGGAGCTCGCATAGTAATCTTGACTTGTGATTGAAGAAGTTGATTAAATTGACTAACAGTTAGTCATAGTAAGCCGGATACATTTATCCTTCTTTGTATTCTCTTAGATTCTGAGTTTCAAAATTGTTTTATCCCATTACTAATAAATTTTATTCAATATGGTAGAGTGTCGCTATTTGAATGATAAGTTCAACAATTTGAATACTTCACATCTACCTTATATTTGTGCTGTTGATGTTGTTGTTCAGAAGAACAATCAAATCTTCACAACTAAAGCATTCAGTTCAGAGAACAAAAGTCCACTATAATCATTCAAATGAGCTACAAATTTTATTTGCCAACTTAGATTTAATTTTTTGTTTAACGAATCTTATAATATCTAACTGTTTTCGTTCTATCACTGATACTTCTATAACTTTAGCATTAATCTTGGAAATTTCTCTCTCTGTCTCTCATTGCTGATGTAACACATGGTGACTTGGACCGATGAACATATTATCTAGATATATATTCCATTGTCAAGAGAAACTTATGTTCATAATACACATGCACTACTTTGTACAGAATAAATTCAATCTATACATAACTTTTATTCGTCTATATATAAAAAATATTTTGTTAAATATAAATAATTAGCTGCTATACTACTTTCAAATGAATAAATCATTTAACAAGTCATACTGTAGTGAACGAGAACACAGGTGAGGGCAACCGAATTGTAACTGTAACGAAAATTACAGAGTTACTTAGTAAAATTGGAAAACCATATCGTAAATTGTTCATTTGCGAAATATCAGTTCATCATATCGAACAGGACTGTTCCTGTTGCAAAACATCAATCCATTGTCACTATTCATGCGTTTCATACAAATTCCATTGTTTTCTAACTCTTTCTTTCTTGATCTTCCCCCCCCATCTTCTGCTGCCAGACATTACGTTGACACTCACGTCATATACTACTTATAAGTAGCTCACACCACAATACTTGCATTAATCATTAAAATGTCTCTTAAAACTTTACATTTTTTTATTGTGAATTTTTACATGACAACGGAAAATATTATTATAGTTTAGATGACATTGAATTACAGTTTGCTTTCTTCCTTTGATTCTTCTTGAGTTTGTAACTTTTCCACCTGAAGACAGTTAATCCTGCATCGGATTACTAATATTCAGTTTCGATTCAGAGTGCAATATTTTCCACCTCTTAAGTTATTATTCATATTTGTTTTATTCTCATCTGTTGGGGATGTTAGAACCCCGAAATTCGCTTGATAATGCCGTATTTTGGTTTTCACGTTTTGCCAGCATGGGCTGATCAGATGACCTTGAGATTTCAATTCCCACCAGGAAAATCCATGGCTGTGATTGGCTGCTGTGTATTTTAGTGTGCTATTTTCTTAACTGTCTCAAGGACGTTCCTATGTTGTATAAATAAACGAGAGTTGTATGCTTGATTGTACTGCGATTGCTGGGTATTTGTAGAATATACTTCTACGCTTACAAAGCCTTTTATTTCGACTTTGGGTATTCAAAGTAGCCTCCCTGGAAGCTGGTAATTGTCTCGTTCGCGTTTATCGACTAAGATAAACTCGTAATAGCCTCAAGCATACTAAGTGACGAACTTATCATCATCAATTTGACAAAATCATGATTAAGGTAAAAAGAAAACTCTTATCACTCTGTGTTCATTTACTCTAAATAATTCTTGAAATCATATCTGTAGTCTTGTCAGTAGTATGTTTGTTGAAAACTATCTCCAAATAAAAAAAAATTTAACAATGACATTAATAATTTTCAAGTAAATAAATATGAAACATTTTAGAGATAAGTGTGTTATAAACGTGTGTGTTATAAACGCAGACAGATATATTTTGTATTTGAATGGTGAAGCTGTTATACCTTTGCATTAACATGAATTTTTAAGTTTAAATATAAACATACAAGTATAATTGAATGATCATTGAGAAATGACCGATTTTATGTTTGTTTACTCCATTAGTATTGATCACTTGATCACTAGTTCAAGTGACTCAATATCGTGTGCACCATATTTTGAGGTAGGATAGTTTCAAGAAATCGATTAAAACCTTACAACATTACATCACTTCTCAGTGACCAATCAATTATAAATATCAATTAGTCATACAGAATGTAAATTGTGACTGGAATAGTTCAGTCGTATTATTTGTAACTGTGAATTTGAATGATATAGGTTCGAATCCTACTTGAAAGATTATCACTCCACCCAATATTGTAGATTCATTCATCTTACTGATATCACTTAAGATCTGTATAAAATTTAAGCGGCAAATAGTTGAAATTCAATATTCTACTTAACAATCATTATGATAATATTAAGTCTAGCAGTACTGTTTTTACTCATTTGAAACGTACTAAATTAAATTTCATAAAAATTAACTTCCATTTTCTAATAGTTCAATGAAATGCCTCTCAATCAATAATCAGTATATCTTTGGCATCACTAAACTTTGTAGTAAAAATGAAATCAAAGTTCTTTACATCAGGAAAAAACAAACACTCGCTTCATCTGCACAATTTAAATAAACACTTTGATAATTGATCTGTTTCATTTTACACATTTGAAATCATCAATCAATCAATCAATCATTGTTAGATCACCACCATTAGAAACCTGGAAGCACTGAAAGAAGGCCATTTCGTCCTGGTATGGGACTCATCAGTGTCAGTGCTAATTCACGACTCCTGCTCCTCACAGGATTCAAACACGGGACCTTCGGTATTGTGCGCGAACGCCTAACCATCGGACCATGATTTCAAATGTGTAAAAAAGAAAATTATTAACATAATATGTGATTTGCCTTGATAAATTGTGATATGTGTGTGTGTGACCAGATTGTTTTTGGGAAATGTGTAACGCAAATACATCACAATATTTTTGCAGATCAGTTACGTCTTTTATCAAAATTTATAAAAGGGATTAATTGTTTTAAAAATCACTATTATATATATATATATATATATATATATACATGGCTATGATTGGTTACTGTGTTATTTTAGTGTGCTATGTTTGTGGATGTCCCAAGGACGTCCCTATAGAGTATAAATAAACGCAATTTGAGTGCTTGAATTCATTGTGTGGTGTCTGGGTGTTTGTAGAATACACTTTCTACGCTATATCAAGACTTCTTGCTGTAACAATTGGGACGTTCGGATCAGAGTAGCCTACTTGGACACTGGTTCATTGTTTTGTTCTAGTTATTCGACTAAGGTGAACTCGTAATATAGTTTAAGAAAACCTAGAAATGAGCGTAACAAATAGGATCTCCAGTTTCTTTGATTGTAGCCTGTAGTCTGTTCAAACATATTTAGCGAAATTAACATCTTGAACGTATATTCATAATACTTATGTTTTTACTAACATTAACTCTATAAAAAAAATTTCGAATAGAAATTTACTGAACTCCTTTTTTTTAGATAACATGAATGCATCATGTCAACAGTGTAGTGTACACGTCATTCTTTGAATAAATTCTTTGTTAACATACTTCACAAGGAGCATGATTATCCTTTAAATCAACTAATCAATAATTCTCTGGATCATGCCAGTAAAACTAATAATAATAATAACATTACAAAGATCACTTCTCAATGACCGATCAATTATTCATGTCATTTAATCATTAAAAAATGTTAATTGTGACTAGAACAATTCCGTCGTAATATCTGAAACTGTGAATTTGAATGATATAGGTTGTAATCCTTCTTGAAAGATCACTTCATTCAATACTGTAGATTTATTCATCTTGCTGATATTACGCAAGAACTGTACAGATTTAAGCAACAAGTAATTAAATTTAATCTTCTTCTTCATAACAATAATCAATACATCACTGACATGAAGGTCATGTTTAAATACAAGTGATTTAATCTATATGATTGAAAATTTTTTTTATACAGGACTAAATAATGTGGACTATTTTTTTAGTACAGTTATGTTTACTGAGTCGTTTTTTTTCATGGATTCACACAATAAAATAAATTTTAGCATCAAATCAGAAATGCCTTTTGTATATTTTTTTTTTAGTAATCAACGTCCCATTTTCAAATTAAATTTAATCTAATCAGCAACATCGAACTGTGGGAGAAAACAAACCAGATTCCAGTGGAGGAGGAAATCAGGAAGAAGCGGTGGAAGTGGATAGGACACACACTACGAAAAGCACCTAACTGCGTCACGAGACAAGCCCTCACATGGAATCCTCAAGGCAAAAGGAAAAGAGGAAGGCCAAAGAATACATTACTTCGAGAAATAGAGAAAGATATGAGAGGAATGAACAAACATTGGACAAAACTGGAAAGGGGAGCCCAGGACAGACAGAGTTGGTTGGAGAAAACTGGTTGGCGGCCTATGCTCCATTGGGGGTAACAGGCGTAAGTAAGTAAGTAAGTAATAGTAGTAATTTAATTTTGATGTATTTTAACAAACAGTTAACATTGATGAACAGATGTGAACAAAAAGGAAGTTTTGTATTCTGTCGGTTATAGCTTTTTTTTCTCTCAGTATACTATTAATCAACTGTAATTACAAGTTATAATTACTATGTATTTATTGTCATTGTAACTGGATTGCCATGAATAGACTATCATTGAAATAGAGATTTTTAGGTTAGACGTTACAAATGTATAGAACTCTTTATAATGTGCTTCATAATTCATACTATCAATCAATAAAATTTAGCATAGATAATGCCACTGTAAAATCTATTCTGAAGACTTTGTTATATATAGTATTTCCACTCGTTTTTTAAACTTTTAACAGGGTTTTTTAAAATATTTTGTAATCCTTAGAATGTCAGAAATAAATAGAAAAAACAACTTTCTTTCGAATGAAAAAAGAAAAAGCCTTATAAAAAAAAATTATTGAAGATGGATACAGCGTCAAGCATGCGGCATTTCTTACAGATGTAAACTATCAGGTCGCTACAAATATTATAAGGTTGTATATATAAAAAGGAATCGCGAGTTGAGAAGAAAAAAAACAGGAAAACCATCAAATAAGAAGATATGCGGTGATATTATCAATGATGAAAAGGGAGTAAAACGTTGTGTTTCTGTCTCCCTATAGTTACATGCTTAACCCAATCGAATTGGCGTTTTCGAAAATTAACTCCATTGTAAGAAGATCTCTGGCGAGCGGATCCAACGAATCTTTTATATAAATCTAATACTAAATTCTGTAAATCAATTAACCAGGGATGATTTACAAGGTTATTCAAGACACGTACGTCGCAATTGTTTAAAAGCGATTGCTAAAGAAGATTTTAATTAAAAGTAGTTCTTATTTTATTTTTTCAAAAATATTTTAAAAAACGAGTTGAAATACATATATATATATATATATATATATATATATATATATATATATATATATATGTAATATGTTCTTACTGACTCTTTCTGTGCTACACTCTGGTACTCTGTTTAATCCTATTTTGGCATGTGAATATTTGTATTTTGTTATAGTTTCTGTTGTTTTGTACCTTTATTAGAGTTTATGTTTTCTACTAAACTGTATTATGTTGTTTAAATTGATACTTTATTATTATGTCGTCAGCCATATTGGATTAGACAGTCTGGCTAGTGAAACTTGAATCTGAACTGGAAGGGTACAATTTTGAGCCTACATGGAAGCATTCTTCCAGAATTGGAAACACATTGTGGTAAATTTGAAGGAGAACAGTGTAATAATGTTTAGATAACTAACTATTTATACCTTTTAATTAATAAGAGAACAGTTTCTTACCCAGATAAATTGTTTTCTTTCTGAATTAACTAGGCAAGGGGCGTATTTTAAACTTGTAGAATTGTTCTTCCAAAAATTCAGAAGCCATTCTCAATCTTACAGCCACTTTTCAACACTAATTTGTAATTAATCTTGTTATAGATTGATATCAGTCGGATATATATATTAAAAATACGATTTAATGCTAAAGATTTGTCGCATTGTTTAGTTCACAATGTCAAAAAGAAAAATCTGAAGTTGTTTTACGTAATTCCATGACAAAAAAACTCTTCTAATATTTCTGTTTACTAAATTTTTTATTGAATAAATACATTATCTCTTTAAAACATGACAGAAATACCGATTTATTTAGTAGATAGTAAAGTAGTGTGAACAGAATGATAAGATACTTTTATATTATCGATTATCACGTATTTTATATATATATTTAAAAAAATGTTAACAATCTATCATCAATGAACTTACCTTTCATTCAATTAATGAGTATTCGTTTAATTGACTGTAAACTTGTAGATATGATGCTTTAACCAATTGGAACTACTTAGAGATCGTACTTCTACTTATTATGATATATCACTCGAATGTTAAACTTGGAGATGATTGTATACAGCAGTATGCAACAGTATGCAACACAAGATCACAATACTTGATGATAATGGCTAATTGAAAATGAATTACAATGTGAATTGACAAGAAAAAATCAATGATGAGGTTGTGTTTGTGTAATAATGTGTGATAAAATTTTATTTTTTTTAAATTTCCGGTCGGTTAATTATGGTTTTGTAAAAAGTTTATTTCAAGTATGCTTAATAATTGTTTTTGCTGTTGTAGTTGTTATTGGTTAAATTAACTCATTTTATATTTGTTTGCATTGATTTAGTTTTTGTGAATATTTATGTGAATTCTGTTCAATAATAATAATAATAATAATAATAATAATAATAATAATAATAATCAAATTAGAATTATTTTGTTTGTTTTTTTTAATTTTCCCGCTGAAATTTGTGTTCAATTGTGTTCAATTGTGTTCAATATACAAAATTCATCATGATTCACTTGTTATCTATCATCACATGTTGCTAACAAATTCATTTTTTCAATAGAAATAAGAAATAAGAAAAAAAAATTTAATTTTTCATTTTTCTTTCATGGCTAAGTACTTTATTCTTTTGAACGGATTCATTGGATTGAACAATTGAATTCAAAGTGTAACAGTTGAATAATAATAATAATAGAGTGTGAATTCTGTTCAGTTTGTTCAATTTGGAAAACTCGGTCAGGCAAATGTATGCACGTAAGAGAGAGAGGAAAAAAGAAAATACTTTTTTTATGTAGAAGATTTGATTAGATTGTATTAAATAACATAGTTACATATTTATATATTTACATACTGTACTACTATAGAAGTAAGTATGTAATTGTTCTTCAGTTTCCAATAGACTGGAAGGATTATTTTATCCAATGATTTTAACTACAACAGTAGTAGTAGTAGTAGTAGTAGCGGTTATTATTATTGAGTTTCTGCTTTTGTTTCACAAAACTTTGTCATGATTCTTCTTCTACCTTTCTTCTTGAAGAGAAACTTCTTTACAGTCTATCTATCTATCTATTTATCTATCTATCTAACTGTCTATCAATTCATGCATATAACCACTCGTTCATCCATTCATTCATTCATTCATTCATTTATTAGAAAATATGAAGGTGAAATGTTCAATGGCGCGCAAGAAAGGGAAAAAAAAATTAAAACAAACAAAATTTTTAACCAAATGAATTGAAGTAAAAAAATTTCGGGGAAAATTATTCACTCCTTCACTACCATCATCACCACCACATTGGCCTGTTTGTGTACTACTGTTTTGGTGTGTTTACTTCAGTATGCTTTGATTCACTTCATTTGCTCAAAATGAAATGAATGTAAGGGGATAAAAACTTAAATCCATTCCATTCATTCTTAAACTATATGCAGCTAATGTGATTTGTTTCTTTAGAAAGTTATCCTTTTTTTGATTATGCGAGTTACGCTGTAATATGATTGGTTAATTTTGTATGTCTGTTATTGTTGATTGGTTGATTATTTATTCATTCCGCTCGTTATATTTCAGTAGTGATTTTGGGCAGAGAAAAATCATAGAATAGATTAGTAACTTTTATTTTTTTTGTTAGATTTGTTTTGAACAATGAATAAAGCAAGCAATGGATAAAGTCAGAATAAAATCGCCTACAAGTAGAGATATATATATTCTCAACTTCAATTTTTAGATTGCCATCAGAAATAGAACCTCAGTATTACTCCGTAACTAACTCTCTTTGGGGCGCTTCTAAGGTTACTGTCGGTTCCAAGACGAAAGAGGAGGAGAGTTGAGTATGGCATTAGCAACTCTATCTTGTAGAAAGCTAACTTTTTAAAATAAGCTAACCAGTAAAAAACCGTTTAAACTATTTAACTTCTGTCCTAAGAGTTGCAGGGTATGAAGACTCATGGAACAGCCAACTTTCTTCGGATGTTACCAGGCTGATGCTCCTTCGTATAATTAACATCGGTACATGAAATGACTGTTCTATGCAGGAGACACGGAGAATGATATAAGTAGCTGAGGAAACGAAAAAATACAACCTAGTGGTGTATGGATTAAGTGAAACACATTCGACACAGGTTGGACGAAAAAGACTAGTTTCATGAGAGCCGCTAATATACACCAACCATGTAGAAGAACATACCTCACGCATACAAGGAGTTGCACTGATGCTTTCAAAACAAGCACAAAAGGTACTGATAGGATAGGAATCTGATGGATCCAGGATTATCAATCGTTCAGAAATGCCCAACAAATGACTTGTCCATTTTCTTGAGAGACCTAAATGCCAAGGTTGGCACGGACAACACTGGGTATGATGACATCATGGGATGACATGGAATAGGAAAGAGGAATTGAAACGGTGAGAGGTTCGCAAACCTACTTGACTTCACCAAACTGTTCATACGTGGCACATTATTGCCCCATAAACGTATACACAAAGCCACATGAGTTTCACTGGATCTTACTACTCAGAACCAAATCGACCATATTTGCATTGATAAAAAGTTTAGAAGGACCATGGAGGATGTGAGAAAAAAGTGTAGCTGACTTAGCTTCAGATCACCACCAGGCCAAGATGAAACTGAGACTAAAACAGCACTGAACAAACAAATGTGCAAATGTTTTTTAATACGGCTTTTCCTCAGGAGATTGGTAAACTCAACAAATTGAAGAAATTCCTCAGCAGTATGACCCAAGGGCAGAGGAAGCCAAGAAACAGGTCAAAGACAAGGAAGCAAACTAGCAAGTGAAGCCGAGCATTAGAGCTGATAAACGGAAATATGTGGAAGACGAAATGATGATAGCAGAAAAAGCTGCCAAAGAAGGAAACATGAGACAATTATATGATACAACAAAGAAGCTTGCTCGAAAATATGGTAAACCATAATGGCCAGTCAAGAACGAGGAAGTCGAAGCAGTCACCAACATTGAAGAACAGCGAAATAAGTGTGTAGACCACTTAGAAGAACTCTTGCATAGACCACCCACTTTGAACCCACTCAACAGCGAAGCAGCACCTTTATAGACCTTCTGAATGATTTTGACTCATCAGCAATGAAAGAGATTAGCATGCCCATCAGACAAACGAAGAGAGGCAAAGCAGATGGACCAAACAATATTCCAGCTGAAGCACTGAAAGTAAACGTAGCAGTAACTGTAAAGATATTCCACATCCTCTTCAGTGAGATTTGAGATGAGGAATAAGTACCGACAGACTGGAGAGAAGGACACATGATCAAGATTCCAAAGGCGATTTCAGCAAGTGTGAGAACTACAGAAACACCACTCTACTCTTAGTAGCAGAAAAATTTTCCAGAGAGTGTTGTTAAACCAAATCAAATATTAAGTAGACGCACAAATTCAAGATCAGCAGGCTGGATTCTGTAAAGACTGATCAAGTACGGAACAGTGTTGCCTGGAGAATGCTGGCCAGAGGCCTATACTCCACTTCAGGTAACAGACGTGAGTAAAGTAAAAGTAAATATCACGCCATAAAGAGAACATTATAGTCTGTGAATCACTTTCGTCAGTAAGTAGTCTCGGTTCCGATCAGTTCACAATGTAACAAAAGTTAATTTAGTGATAGTCATTTCACTTAATTGAAAATGTTAACTGTATCACTGATGATTACCGAGGAAATAAATCACTTCAAAAATTACTATTAAGAGGTTTTTGTTAATTTTGATTAGATTTAATGGATTTCAACAGTAAATATCGTCAGTTTAATTATCATAGTCTAATGGAGACTGTATTGATAGAGTGATTGAACGTTCATTTCAGTTATTTTGCATATTCTTTCGGAATTGTGTTGAGGATGTTAGATCCCCAAGAACTCGCTTGATAAATGACTTATTTTGGATTTTACGCCTGCATGCATGGGCCGATCAATTGACTTTGAGATTTCATTTCCCACCAGGAAAATCCATGGCTGTGATTGGCTGATGTGTATTTTAGTGTGTTATTTTTGTGACTCTCCCAAGGACGTTTCTATGATGTATAAATAAACGAGAGTTGTATGCTTGATTGTATTGTGATTACTGGGTGTTTGTAGAATATACTTTCTACGCTTACAAAGCCTTTTATCTTCAGATTGGGATTCAAGGTAGCCTACCTGGACGCTAGTAATTTGTCTCGTTCGCGTTTATCGACTAAGGTGAACTCGTAATAGCTTCAAGCGTACCAGTGACGAACCCTACAAACTGAAGACTTGAATTCGATCTTAAGCGTGATGACTGCTAAGAATTTATCAACTTAGGATGAAGTCAATGTTCTGTACACCTCTATTTACAACTGTTGTGTATCAAACACTAAGAAAGAAGGTCAAACAAGTGTTTTGTGAAACATATTGAGTAGTTTCAGTTTCACTATGGAAAAGACAAAATTCTATGTGGCCTTTATTAGTCCTGGCGATGTTGATCTCTTAGTTGATTCAACTTTCTTTTGAACGTATCGACAAATGGAGTTTAAGTCACGTGGTGAGGTAATGATTCGATAGGAAAGTAGATAGTCAACTGACAAATAATTTGTTCTGGGTTAATCAACATTTTTGAACGTGCTCCTAAATCCTCATCTCTGGAAGATAAGAAAAATAAGGGCATGTCAGATACAGAGTAATTTAGAATACTTGGTTAAGTCTCCTGTAGTGTTTTTATCTGACAAGGGAAATAGGTTTTGGTTTAGCCAGTCTCTCTTCATAGGGTAACTTTGCGATTCCGAGATTCAGCTTAATTGCAGTTAGTTGAGACTTTTCTAGCAGCTCACTGTGTTTTTAAGGTGATATTTGGCTGCTTTTGTGTAATACTTAAGTTCAGGACGAACAAACAAATTAAAAAATGTTTTAACATTGACGTAGCTGAAGGTTCTACGTACTGACCATAGGATTCTAAAACTTTTTGATGGCTGTTGGATGATGGTGCGCAGTAGCTTTCAAGTCTTGATTAATGATGACTCCTAGGTTATTGTGTGTCTAGATAACCGATATCTGAATGTTATTTACCGTGTATGTATCTGTTCCTCGATGACCAGCATGCATCATGATGCACCTGGGAGCGGTTATGGGCAACTGTCAAGACCTAGGCCAATAAGATAGTTTCTGCAGATCGTTTTGGAGTTCGGAAATATTTTCATACGGTCGGTATATAACAATAGGGATGAATGGAGGAGACTGGGAAGGTCATTTACAGAAGAAACAACACTGGCCCTAACAGCTGTACTCTGAAACACCCCATTAAACACTGTTTCACAGCTGAACAACTTGCAAATAACTCAAACTGTTTCTTGGTGCCCAACTAGAAAATCCTTAATGTATATAAAGAAGTTGCAGTCAATTCCAATTACACTAAACTTAGATAAAAGATGTTTGTGAGGGACTTCATAAAAGTCTTTTTAAATGAAATAGAGTTTACATTTTTAGGTAGCTTTAGATTTTTAAGAGTGCATAATATTTCACAGGCTACTAAAAGGTTTAAGAGAGATGATTAGCCTGTTCTAAAGTCTTGCTGAATCTTGGAAAGAATTCGGTCTTCGTCTGGGTGCTTAGACAGCTTCCTACCTACCAGTCGTCTCTTAACTTTTAACAAACACGTTGATTAGGATTGCAGGTCGATAGCTGTTGGATTTCATGTCTCGTACCTGTTTTTAAGACAGAACTTACTATATCATTCTTCTAGTCCTCCGGTAATTTAGTTTGGGTCATAAACAGATTAAAACATATGCCTAAGGGATGTCTGATAACCTTTGCTAGATTCTTGAGTTATCTAAGATGCATTTCATATAGTATTTAAGTCACTAAAGTAGTTCGAGAATACCTGAGCTTTATCATAATTCTCTACCATCAATAACAGTACTATTATTTCCCCATAATGCTGGTGTGCTACTTCTCTTAATCGGTTGGTTTTTATGCACGAGTATAAGTGTTTCGAGTATTCTGTAGACTCTTTAATAAGTTTTTCTTTATTCAATCTTCTGGGCTTTCGAAGAGTTCAGCACAAATATAATAAAAACCGTATCGACAGATTTCTGTCCGAAAAAGACTTTAAGACAATTTACTGCTTACACTTTTCCAGTCTATCTTAGGTGGATTAAACATCGATCACTTAACAATCAAGTATTAGGCTGATCTAACAAGGCCTTATTCATTTCACAGTTTGGACTGCTTTCAAGCAAACCAGTTGACATCTCTTGTCCTTTGTACTTAAAATGGCAATAAACTAATTCCCCGTTCCACTTTCATGGGATATATTATCGATGACGATAAAGAGGACAGTATTTCTAATTATTAAAGCTACTCTTCCTTTACTCTCCTGGGTTCTGTCAACTCTAGCTACTGTGAAATTTTTAAAATCAAGTTCTTTGTTGGCAGCTGAAAAAATTCAACCAAGTTTCCTTAGCGGTGATTACATCTGGCTAAATAAAATGTATCTGAACACCTAGCTCCGATGAGTTGCTAATTAATCTTGGTGGATTTGTGTAATAGAGACAGTTTAAACGACTTCGTGCTGCATCAAAAATGGTTTCATCATCATTCTCTCACAAAATCTCTCCAACATCTAACCTTAGTTTTGATTATTTTTCGGCCTTCAGTATTTTAAGACAGTATGCGAGCAACAAATCTTTAAACGGAAAAACTCCTAACGGTTTCAGTTCATGTCCATTCTGTTGTATTAAGTCCCTTTCATTGAGAGATTAAAGTACGAATTTTAGCATCGTAGCTTGATTTTCCTACAAGTTTGGTTATCTATTCGATGAACTTTGAACAAGGTGACTCCGGAAATTTCGTGAGACATTAGCTAGTTTAGTAAACTCATATCAACCAGCTGTCGTGTTCAAACCGGATTCTGGGCTCATAGCTTTTACTCTCCTTGAGTCTGTCAAAGACGACTGACCAGTCACTGTGATTAGTCTTCCATTTCGGAACTGCTGTTTTAGGAACCAGCTCTTCATTAATGACATAATATCGCTTCTTTTTTTGTAATTTTTTACTCATTCATCAGCTTTCGCTGGGTGACTTGAGTAGTCAGAGTGTTTTTTATGTTTGAAATAGACCTAGCATTGCGTTTAGATTTTTCGACCCTTTCTTGACTGCCATCATTGAAGGATAGAGCTCATAAGAGATCTGTTTTCATGGGTTGTTACTTTTTATAGGCCCCTTTGGAGTCGGCCTTTTTTTCTTTGACCCATGTAATTCAGTAATCCCTGGGCTTGAATGGATGACTGCATATCGATTTGTGTATCAGTAGATAGAACATCATTAAACCTAACTCACTGCACTGCATACCGATTTCCGTGGGTTATTGACAGCCCAAGCGTCGGTAAACCCTCTTTTACACTGTCCATTCATCAAAAAGAGGTTCCCAAATTGTTCGGACACAGATACTTTTAGATAAACACCAGATAACCAGAAAAGTGAATCTTGAGAAGTTAAGTACAAATCTGATGAAGACAGAAACTAAACAAATAGACTTAATAAAATACAGAAGCGAAGCTATTTTCAAAACGAAAACAACACTTTTGGTGTTACTTTAATTTAAGTTAATTCCATCAGAGTGTAAACAGTAGTTTTGATGCGTGTTAATGACCAAAACTATAAATTTTATTCAATGTGGAAAAATATCACTGTCCATCCAAATGTTTGAATAGAACGTGCTTAAGAAACTTTGTAGAATAAATTTTTTATAGCTTCAGATAACTCACTTAATGTGAGAAGACTTTGTAATTAATAGAGATAAAGATAAAACACTAGAATTATCAATATGCTGAATATATTTTCAGCTTAAAAAAAGGAATAAGATAATTCTTTTCAAGAATTGAGATATCAAACATTTCCAAGTAAAAATTGAAGAAGACTATTCAGTGATATCTATTTATAAAATACTGATGTAGGGTCCAAACTGAGGTTTGGACTGTAGAATAACTGTCCAGGTAGTTTAGATACGCGCTATTGCCCAGTTGAAACCAAAACAAGGTGATTTGTGTAAATCACGGTTCTAATATTCATCATAAATATAAATATACATCATCATTATCTAAACAAATATTACCACTCTGTTATTCCACCAACAATTGTTCAATTAATCAAATATCCACAACAGTAACAAATAAATGTTATTCCATCCCTCCTGGATAGATCAGATTCGTTTGACAGATAATATTTAGTTGCTTTATAACACACAGTGCTTCTTATTTCTGGAATAGTGCTTCAATTCACAATCAATCAAAATGCACAATTTTAGTCAATTCAAGCAACACAATCAAAAGAGGAACAAATCAATATGGCTGTCGCCATGACTAAGTATCAGCTTAAACAACATAAATGCAGTTCCGAAGAAAACATAGAAACTCAGTGAGGGCAGAAGAAATAGAAACTATAATAAAATACAAATATTATCATCTTAAAATGGAATCGAACAGACTAACAAAATGTAGAACTGAAGGAATCAATAAGGGGACATATTACAAATATATGCATGGAGAGATTTTCACAAACAAGACCTTCAAAAAATAGATCATACACTGATGAATTAGAATTTAGTGATCTTAATTAAATAAATAAATAATTTTGTGTTTTACAAGTTATCATGTGATGTTTGATCATTGATTCTTACTCATGATGTTAACACTTTTTAATAGAATTCAATTTTTTTGATGACTGGTAGTTTATAGACACTGTCATATTTTGTAAAGCAATTAGTATATTTGTTTGCAGTCTATAGGAAGTAGACAGCAATCAAAGCATCGTCAAAGCAGTATGCATAGTTTATCTGTCGATACTTAAATCGATCTATGAAGTTTTGATGAAATCATTGACTTTTCTAATGGAAGTGTTATGCTCATCAATTGACATGCTTGAAACTATTACTAGTTCAGCCTAGTCGATAAACGAGAGTGAAGACAAATGATCCAGTGACACGATAGGCTACTCTAATCCCAGCGTCCCAAGGCCCTATTAAGTAGAGGAAGAAGTCTTGATATGACGTATAACATATACTCTACAAGCATCTAGAAAATATGAGGTTCCACAAGCACACAAATCAAGTTTATTTACACATGATAGAAACGTCCTTGGGAGAGCCATAAAAATAGCGTGTTAAAATAACACATCAACCAATGACAGTCAAAGATTTTCCTGGGTGAGAAATGTAGTCTCAATGTTAACTGATCAGCCTATGCACTAAAACATAAAATCCAATATTAAGACCTTTATCATCAAGTGAGTTCTTGGGATTTAACGTTCCCAACAGGAAGTAAAGTAGAAGAATATGATAAATCTGTCATTCCTATTGGTTACCTACTAACCAACTACTATCTAACATGATTGTGATTATTTTATTTGACCCAAGGCATTTTTGTGTATTATTTTTCATTAAATAGACAGTATTTTAAATAACGAATTATTTAATAAAAAACTTTTATTGAGAAAAAAAAACTACGTTGATTGTTTAATAACTTGCTAAATGAAAAACAGACATTAGGTTGTTTTGTCTACTGACTTCATCGTTTAACATTACTTACTTACTTACTTACGCCTGTTACCCCCAATGAAGCATAGGCCGCCCACTAGTTTTCTCCAACCAACTCTGTCTGTCCTGGGCTTCCCTCTCCAATTCTGTCCAATGTTTGTTCATTCCTCTCATATCTTTCTCTATTTCTCGGCGTAATGTGTTCCTTGGCCTTTCTCTTTTCCTTTCACATTGAGGGTTCCATATGAGGGCTTGTCTAGTGACGCAGTTAGGTGCTTTTCGCAATGTGTGTCCTATCCACTTCAAACGCTTCTTCCTGATTTCTTCCTCCTTCACTGGAATCTGGTTTGTTCTCTGTCACAGTACGTTGTTGCTGATCGTTTCTGGCTCAATGTTTAACATGCTTTTTTTATAAATAACCATAGAGACTATAAGATGAATTCATTCAAAGCTTATCCTGTGAATAATTTTATTTCCAATTGCTTAAGTCTTCAGTAGCATCATTGTGCCTGGGAAATTCATTTATCAGTTCTACACTAATTCTTCTTCTCAATTCCACGTGGATTACTAAACCTGTTGATTAACAACTCATTTGTTTGTAATCCCTTGTACATACTAAATATTATATATATATATATATATATATATATATATATCATATTTAAGTTATTATTATTACTCATGTGTACAATAACTAGTGTTGGTCAATCATGCATTAAAGTTTTCAA
Source organism: Schistosoma turkestanicum (assembly GCA_944470395.2). Lineage (NCBI taxonomy): Eukaryota > Metazoa > Platyhelminthes > Trematoda > Strigeidida > Schistosomatidae > Schistosoma > Schistosoma turkestanicum. The sequence continues at coordinate 34,043,963 of OX103974.1, forward strand.
GTATTCTCATCTAAAAGTAACTTTAATATTACAAAAATAAAGTTGCACGCTATTCAAGAATTAAATTGTTAATTTAAACAATTTCCAAACTAAAAACTTGACTGATTATTTCTCTTCATTTCATTCATTTACAATCATTCATAGACATGATGATTCTCATCAATAACACCAGCCTCAACATGAGTTTTTCTTTCATTCTGACTTCATCACACACACACACACTCACACACACATAGTTCTACGCTTGAATAACTTCGATAATAACCATATATCTATATGCTTATTTACTACTCATTGATTTCTTGAAAAAAATACAAAAAAATTCCCACTTGAAAATCATCTTTACTAAAAAAGAATCAATTTTTAAAATTATTAATGATTTTTTTTGAACATGATTTTCATCTTATGTAATTGTTAATTGGAATGATTGAAATTATAAATTATCCATTTTTTTTTTAAAAAAAAAACGAGTATTTTTCAATTCATACAAACACATTTGTCACGTTTAACTGATGCATAACATGTGCCTGTACAATAAATTTCTTTAATTATTCATAAACTCTGCAAGAGTAAGTCAAACATCTTGTGAAGAATGATGGTTGAGTTAATCAAAGATGAAGATCAAAGAACACATGGAGTCGAGAGCTGGAAGTAGATGTCAGAAGGATGAACAGCACTTGGGAACAACTGGAAAGGAGAGCCGAGAGAAGAGTTGGTTAAATGATCGAGGTTAACAGTCTATGGTCCGTGAGTGCCGATAGACAAAACATATATTTAGCGGAAAATCATGAAATTTGTGATAAAATTGTCTATATCAAGACTATTCACAGAGTATCAAGGTTAATCGCCAATTAACAAACACATCAACATTGATCCGATTTATCAACCAATCAGAAAAATCATAAGCGATGTAGAATCAAGAGGAGGATACAATAGAAGCAAATGTGCAAACAACGACAGATTTAAGTTCAGCAACAACCAATCAAGGTGGAGGTTAATATAGAACAAGCTACAGGTCAAACGTCGCAAAATTCCAATACTTCACTTCTTTCTATCTGAAGTTTGTGCTGATGATGTTATTGTTCAGAAGAAGAAGAACAATGAAAGCTCCACAACTATAAAAGAGAATGAAACACTACAACAATCATCCATCTAAGTTACAACATACATCTGACTAAGTCATGGATAGGAAGTAATACTTTTTTTTTTCTAGATTCCACAGCTAGTTAAAATTTGTCTATTGAATGAAAGTCTCATTTAATTCTTTCTATACTATCAGTGACCTTGTGTTATAATTACATAATAGCCATGTAAATTAAATGCTTGTCCTAAATTTATACTAGTTTCATTCAATGACCGGAATATTTTACCTAATTTGTCTGATTAACGTCCACGACTCATGCACCTCACAGGATTCGAACCCAGGACCTTCGTTCTTGCGTGAGAACGCCTAGGCGTTGGACACGCACTGCTGATGAGTTCCATACCAGGACGAAATGGCCGTCCAGTGCTTCCAGGTTTCTCATGGTGGTCTAACAATGATTGATTGATGCTTTCGATGTGTAAAAACACTAATCTCCATAACCCTAATTGAAAATATCGTAAAACTTGCTCACTAGTGACTAGCTTCGTGAGAAAATTCTCGGAGTTCTAGTTGAGAAGACGTGACCAGTGGAGTGCAACCCTGTCGGGTGTAGGCAGTAACTACCAAAGACAAATGGGTGAGGTCACGCAAAATCTCCAACTCAATCAGAGTTAGACATTAACACCGTTGGATGCCAGTCCAGTGGTCCAGAGGTTAGGCGTTCGCACACAGAACCGAAGGTCCTTGGTTCGAATCCTGTGAGGTGCAGGAGTCGTGGATGCGCACTGACACTGATGAGTTTCACACCAGGACGAAACGGCCGTCCAGTGCTTCCAGGTTTCTAATGGTGGTCTAACAATGATTGATTGATGATTTCAAATGTGTAAAACACTAATCTCCATAACTATTTTTAAAAAATTCTTATTATTACTATTAATATGAATAAGATAGTTAACGCTGTATGATTATTGATATTCACAGAAGAACATGTAAATGTTATCATATCGATTTTTACATATTCTCAATGAACTGTAACACAAGTGTATTCAATGTCTACTAACTGCTTCTACTTGATTGTTTAAAAATACACTAAAAATCACCGCTTGAATTTCATTTAATTTCTTCATTTTTTTTTTCAGATCAACTTTACCGCCATCATTTTTTTCAAATTTGTTTTAAACAACAAAACAAAAAAAAGCAATTAAAACTTATCATTCAAGCAAAATAGACCGGTGACAAATAAGAAAATACAAATCAATATTCATTGCCTTATTATAATTTTTTGTTCTTCATTTACTTACAAAATTTAATTACAATTCAGTTCAATTTAATTTAATTTAATTTCAAGTTAATTATTATTAAAGAAAGAAAGTAGATAATTTTATTTATTTTTTTTTCGCCTACAACAATGACATCAATTAAAAACATCTTTTTCGATTATTTTAAGTTGATACTTTTCTATTCAAACTTTATTCAATATCTTTGTACGAGTATGAGTCTGTGTGTGTGTGTGTGTTAGCTGGTTGGTGTGTAGGTTATGCTGTTTGTTCCGAGTTTTTGATAGCCTACTTTATTGATATCACAAAAGTGGAAAGCGTACACAATAGCCAATCTTTATTTAGTTACTAATTCAACCATGAAAATGACGCAATCTTTCTGTTTTTAAAATTAATACAACATCAACAACAACAACGTCACACGTGGAGAGCGAGAGAGAGATGTAGAAGCTCAAAATAATGATGTGTTACTCTCATGAGAATTTATAATCCATGTGAAAAGTAGAGATAGATGGAGAGCGAGCGAGTGAGAGAGAGAGATAGAGAAAGATGTCTTCTTGTGAAATATTAGTAAAAGCGAGCGAGCAAGCAAGAGACAGAGAGAGTGTGTGTGTGTGTGTGTGTGTGTGTGACAGAGAAGCGATTAAGGAACACGATAAAGTATATACTATCTCGTATATCTGTATATTTTGAACAAGAGAAAACATTGATCACATCTGTTGCCCTAATAATTATTGCCTTGATTAACTGAAATCAAGCGTAGCCAATTATTTTTTATTTGTTAGTTTGTTTGAATATTCACATTATTCTGGCTCCATTTTCTTTTTTTTTTTCTAGTTGATCTCTAATCAAATAAGAATTTTTAAAAATAACATTAACAACATAAAGTTTATTTTTGTTTTATTTCATTTATTGGTTAATAATAATAATAATAATATAAAATGCAATTAATTCACATGAATGATTTTCTAGTAAGTGAGTGAGTGAGTGAATTATACAAAGTTTCAAATTTTATAAGATTTAACTAGTGTTTTGTATGTTGCATCAATGTGTCTAGCATTTTTTTTCTTTTCACTGCATAAAAGCAGGTTCATTTAAGAAAAATATTATGAAAATCTTATATCTACCCGCTTTATACGTATGTTATTTTTTCAGTACAGCATACTGAAACAATTGGGGACGTTAGATCGCCAGATCTCACTTCATAAATGTCTTAATATTAGATTTTATTCATAATCTGATCATCTGACTTGATTTGGGATAAAAATTTCCCACTCGGAAAGTCTTTAGCTGTCATTGGTTAATGTGTTATTTAATTACGCTATTCTTGTGGCTCTTCCAAGATGTGGAAATGAACTCGATTTGTGTGCTTGAGATCGTTATATATTTTCTAGGTGCTTGTAGAATACACTTTCTACGCCATATCAAAACTCTTTTTTTTCAGTTAGTTTGGGGCAACGGATCAGAATAGCCTATCTTGTCACTCATTCATTGTCTCGTTCTCATCTACTGACTATGGTGAACTCGTATTAGTTTCAGGCATATCAACTGATGAGCATACCAGAAACTAACTGATACACTGTTGAAAGTTGACAGAATTTACATTATCGAATTTTTCTGTTTAGAGATGGATCTTGAACGTTCCTCACTTTGAAGAAATCCAGGATGGTAATTCCATACAAAGTGAAATCATTAGATTGAAATATTACTGAGTGAAATTTCTTTCCACTTTCATTTAAGCCGATAGTGATTCATTTTTGGCAAGTATAAATTCAGAAGTTATTTTTCCCCATAGGCTAAATATTATTATTATTATTATTATTTAGATTTAGTGAAAATCTATACTTTAATCCCATGGGTTTAATGAATATGTGACCAATGAAATCCAACAGATACTCAGAACTCCAGAAGCCCCTAAAGGCTTCGAAGAAAACGAGGGGTTTTAATCCAATCACAGATCGATAGAATTTATTAAATGTCAATGTGACACAAGGTAATTGAATGATAGCGTAACATTTATATTCACTCTATACAAAAACATGTTAAATACACTTGATTTTGCTGTACATTTTGACACTTCCTACTTTCTTCTGCTTCTTGATTCGCTATCTGAGAGGACAGTTCTGTTAGTGCTAGTGCCTTTCTAGTTAGCAGGCTTAATTCAATGAATGACGGTTCTACAATATCGTGAATTGATTGAACTTAGAACTGTAAACTACTGAATATCAGGTTAGTGGTCTAGAGATAAGCTGTACCTGCATGAGACCGAAGGTTCTCAATGTATGGTTGTGAATGCACAATGCATAAAGTTCATATACTAGAATGAAACAGCTATCTAGTGCTTTCAGGTTTTCAATTATAGTTTGGCTAAAATCAGTTCGTGATTTGGTAGACTTTTTTATAAGGCCTTGTATATATAAGTTGTATGAATTATAATAAATTAGAATTAAGTTATCATTTCAACTGACTAATCAATAAAATAAATAATAAGTTTAAGAAATTTCTATGATATGAATGAATTTAATTTTGTAATTCCATAGGACAGCAGATGGCTTTAAGCTACTTCATAAATAGTACGTTTAAAAAATGAATAATATTCTACTCTATCGAACTTATGTAAAATGGAAACTAGAATATTCAATGCAGAGATAGACAGACAGACAGATACAAGGCAGAACTTCGTACATCAGTTTAGGTTGCCATATCTTGTTCAGCACAGAGACGTAACTGTCAGTTCAAATCCAAGAGTGATAGAAACAGTAGATTTATTAGCAGCAATGGAGAAGATTAGGGAGCGAAGTTATGACTCGAAAAATATTATTCAGTGAGATACATGTAGAAGGAGAAAGAAGGAGATTATGAGGAATTCAGAAAGTTAGAATTAGAAAGTACAAAAAGAGTGGATGCACTTGCGCCATCGCAAACGATTTTGAGTCATGTCATTCAAGGTCTCTAACCATCGATGAGATACAACCAGGTAGCCTACATCTACCAACATGACTCAGTCCACTTGTTACTTAGTTAGTTAGTAAGTAAGTAAGTAAGTAAGTAAGTAAGTAAGTAAGTAAGTAAGTAAGTAAGTAAGTAAGTAAGTAAGTAAGTAAGTAAGTAAGTAAGTAAGTAAGTAAGTAAGTAAGTAAGTAAGTAACTAAGTAAGTAAGTAGGTAAGTAAGTAAGTAAGTAAGTAAGTAAGTAAGTAAGTAAGTAAGTAAGTAAGTAAGTAAGTAAGTAAGTAAGTAAGTAAGTAAGTAAGTAAGTAAGTAAGTAAGTAAGTAAGTAAGTAAGTAAGTAAGTAAGTAAGTAAGTAAGTAAGTAAGTAAGTAAGTAAGTAAGTAAGTAAGTAGGTAAGTAAGTAAGTAAGTAAGTAAGTAAGTAAGTAAGTAAGTAAGTAAGTAAGTAAGTAAGTAAGTAAGTAAGTAAGTAAGTAAGTAAGTAAGTAGGTAAGTAAGTAAGTAAGTAAGTAAGTAAGTAAGTAAGTAAGTAAGTAAGTAAGTAAGTAAGTAAGTAAGTAAGTAAGTAAGTAAGTAAGTAAGTAAGTAAGTAAGTAAGTAAGTTAGTTAGTTAGTTAGTTAGTTAGTTAGTTAGTTAGTTAGTTGGTTAGTTAGTTAGTTAGTTAGTTAGTTAGTTAGTTAGTTAGTTAGTTAGTTAGTTAGTTAGTTAGTTAGTTAGTTAGTTAGTTAGTTAGTTAGTTAGTTAGTTAGTTAGTTAGTTAGTTAGTTAGTTAGTTAGTTAGTTAGTTAGTTAGTTAGTTAGTTAGTTAGTTAGTTAGTTAGTTAGTTAGTTAGTTAGTTAGTTAGTTAGTTAGTTAGTTAGTTAGTTAGTTAGTTAGTTAGTTAGTTAGTTAGTTAGTTAGTTAGTTAGTTAGTTAGTTAGTTAGTTAGTTAGTTAGTTAGTTAGTTAGTTAGTTAGTTAGTTAGTTAGTTAGTTAGTTAGTTAGTTAGTTAGTCATAATTTAACAAACCCTAATCATCTTTTATCAACGCTCACAACAGTTGACACAAATACCTGAATCCAATAGAGAATCTCCCATGTCAATCAAAAGGACACATTATGAAATAGAATACAATACCCTCTCAATACCACCAATAAATTCTTTTTATACCACATACTTCATACGACATCCAACTTGTAGAATAATTTCATAGTTTTAACATCATATCACCATATACCACTGATATTATTGTTGATTTAAGTTTATAAAATGGATGAAAGTTGTCGAAAATAAAAATCTACAAACTAATCTACACATAAATTCTTTCTGTCAATATTTTGTACTAATTAAATTTTTTTTTCTGGAAAAATTTCTTCTTTCTCTTAAATTCTGTATATATTATTATTTTTTTTTCTCATGAAATAAATTTGTGCTTTAGGCAGAAAGAATAAATTTTTTTTAAAAAATAAAAAATAAAACAGTAATAATCGTTGCATTTTCTTTTCATTCCCTCACCGCCTCTCGCCCCCCCCGCTCTCAGTTCAAATAAAAAAAACGAAAACAAAGTTTGTTTTTCTTAAATAAAAAGTGAAATCAAGCAAAGAATTTCCTTCTGTCAGTGATTAGAATAGTTTTGTTGTTGCTCATTTTTTTTAACAACAAAACTATTTTTTTGCATATTAGATTGTTCAATTTTACATTTTCTTGTTTTGTTGTTGTTGTTGTTGTTATAATCAACAATTTCAAAATTTGTGTGTACGCGTGTGTGTGTGTGTGCATGTGTTTGTACGTTTTATCAAGTAAATTTTACAATAGTAAGCCAATCTACTCATAAGTAATAACGATCTTTTTTTAAACAAAATAATTATCACAAACTAGCATTTGTATAGCATTGTAGTGAACGAGAACATAAGTGGGGCAACCGAATTGTATTTAGCGAAATTACACAGTTACTCAGTAAAATTGGAAAACCATATCGTAAATCGTTCATTTGCAAAATATCAGTTCATCCTATCGAACTGGACTGTTCCTGTTGCAAAACATCAATCCATTGTCACTATTCATGCGTTTCATACAAATTCTATTGTTTTCTAACTCTTCCTTTCTTGATCTTCCCCCATCTTCTGCTGCCAGACATTACGTTGACACTCACGTTATAAACTACTTATAAGTAGCTCACACCACAGTATGAGAATATTAAAAATGAAATCTAACTTCCATATACGATTTATTCTGAAACAGAGATAAATTATAAGTGGTAAAACATTAAATGGGAAATATGTAGGATCTAAACTGAAGTTTGGACTGAAGAAAATAACTGTCCAGATAGTTTAGATACGCTCTATCATTCAGTTGAAATCCAAAACAAGGTGATTTGGGTAAATGACGGTTCTAATATTCTTCATCCTAAATATAAATATACATCATTATCTAAACAATTATTACCATTCTGTTATTCCACCAAACAATGGTTCAGTCATCCATATCAACAGCAACAAATAAATGTTATTCTATCCTTTGTGGATAGATCAGATTCGTTTGACAAATAATATTTAGTTGCTTTATAACATAGAGTCCATTCTCCAGCCTACTCTGTCCTCCAATGTTCTTTCCAGTTATTTCTACATAATGTTCATTCTTTGCATATCTATCTCTAATTCACGACACAATGTGTTCGTTGCTGTTCCTCTTTTCTTTTGGTCTTGAGGATTCCAAGTTAGGGCTTAACTTGTGATGCAGTCGGGTGCTATCTTAATGTGTGTCTTATCCACCTCCAGCGCTTTTTCCTAATTTTCTTCCTCACCTGGAATCTGGTTTATTTTCTCCCACAGAAGGTGATTAATGATTGTATCTGACAAACGGATCTACAGTATCTTGTCTAGACAATTGTTAATAATCACCTATATCTTATGAATGATGGCTTTTGTAGTTATCAAATTCTTAGTTCCATACAACAGAATAATTTTGATGCTTGTATTGAAAATTATGGCTTTGTTGTTGGTTGTTAGTTGTTTTGAGGCTTAACAGATATAGTAGATATAAATTACTTATTTGGCAACTGATAAACTAATGTAACAGATTAGAAATCTTATAGTTAATTAAAATGATAAGAAATGGTAATGAACAAATTTGACCTGAGATATTTGATCAACTCTGTTTGACTGATCCTTAACACTTTTTCATGGTAAAACATACAATTAATTATTGTTACACATTTGAAATCAAGGAATCGATCTATGTAAGACCATCATTAGAAACGTGGAAGTACAGAACGGTTATTTCGTCCTGGTATGAGGTTGTGAACATTGATCGGAGTTAGACATTAATACCGTTATATACCGGCTCAGTGGTCCAGAAGTTAGGTGTTCGTGCGCAAGACCGAAGGTCCTGGGTTCGAATCATGCTAGATGCAGGAGTCGTGCACTGCGCACTGCCACTGATGAGTCCCGTACCAGGACGAAACGGCCATTCAATGCTTTCTGATGGTTGTCTAACATTAGTCGATTCATGATTTCAAATGTGTAACCAAAACAATCTTCACAACCCCGTAATGCAGTTATTATTGTAGCTAATAATAACTAGTTTATTGTTAAGCTACTTCTCACATCTGATGTGCATTTGACTATGCGTAAATTAAATTGTCAGAAATAATTTATTATCTTAAATAAGGAAATTTAATGAATTAAGTAATTTGATCAAAACAACATTAATCTAATAATTACTCGTATACTTGATTGAACACTAGTTTTTTTCTGCGGAAAGAAATAAATTTCGCCTCTCTGAACGAGGAGTTTTTACTTCTCTCTCAATCGATACTTGTCAATAATATGAGCTCAAGTTGAATTGAACCTATAAATTGGACACTATAGTTTGTAAGCCATTTATCCTCAATGTAACATATCTGTAATATTCAATACAAATGTCAAGACAGTTCTACTGTATGGAGCGGAAACATGGAGAACTACGAAAGCCATCATCCAGAAGATACAAGTGTTTATGAACAGTTGTCTACGCAGAATGATTCGTATTCGTTGGCCAGACACGATCAGCAACAATGTACTGTGGGAGAGAACAAACCAGATTCCAGTGAAGGAGGAAATCAGGAAGAAGAGGTGGAAGTGGATAGGATACACACTACGGAAAGCACCTAACTGCGTCCCGAGACAAGCCCTTATATGGAACCCTCAAGGTCAAAGGAAAAGTGGAAGGCCAAGGAATACATTACGCCGAGAAATAGAGAAAGATATGAGAAGAATGAACAAACATTGGACAGAACTGGAGAGGGAATCCCAGGACAGAGTTGGTTGGAGAATGCTGCTGGTTGGTGGCCTATGCTCGATTGGGGGTAACAGGCGTAAGTAAGTAAGTAAGTAACATATCTGTAACAGTTGATTTATAGATCTACACATTCTACTTGTAAGTTAAAAACTGCTTTCAACAAACAGAAAACAATCTTAGAATTATTAGAGAGAAAATTATTTTTTAAAAAAAATCTAGAAGTAAATCTGTAAACTGTGAGTAAAAATTTTAACAGTTAGGCATTAATTTAATATATATATAAGCTACTCTTAAATGAGTTGTTCATCCTTCCTGATATGCTCATCACTTGATATGTTTGAATGCTATGACTAATTCATCTTAGTCAGTGAATGGGATGAAGCAATGGCTCAATGACACAATAGGCTATGCTAATCCGTTGCCCCCTGCCCGGCTAATTATTATATCGAGAAGTCTTGATAAGGCATAAAAAAGTGTATTCTACAAGCAACTAGAAAATATGACGTTGATAAGCATACAAATCGAGTTTATTTATTCATGATAGAAACGTCCTTGGATGAGCCACAAAATAGCGTAACTAGTAACAGCCAAGGATTTTCTGAGTAGGAAATGTAATCTCAAGGTCAACTAAGTAACTTATGCTTGAAAACATAAAAATTCCACAATTAGGACCTTTGTTTATGATCGATTTATTTGCATTACTGATTAGGGAAATTGTTAAAAAGCCTTTCAGTATATAATGATTATAGTTTTTATTGCTTAGTGAATAAAGTTTGATGAACATTACACTTCGATTATGAGATTGAATATAACCACTCTGTTCATTTTGAATGACTTCACAATTGAACATTTACTTTGAATTATGTTTTCTGGTTAGCGTTTTTTTTTTATGGAATGGGGTTGCCAACCGCAAGCTCAACCCTCCTCCATTTTTCCAGACTTGGAACCGTCAGTAATAACCCTAGAGGAGTTCCAGGCGGAGTTCTATTAAATCACAGATACAAATAAATAATCAAACATTATTTTTTCTACTCACTATCTACAACAGCATAACTGTTATTGAATACTAATAACGAATACTTCGACGCTTAACTAAAGCTCGTGAAGAGCAGACTAGAGAAAACCTGGCTGGTTTCAGACCTGGACGTGGTTGTATAGACCACATCTTCACACTACGACAGGTCCTGGAACATAGACACACATCTAGGCGTCCTACAATTGTTGTTTTCCTGGACCTAAAAGCGGCATTCGACTCAGAGGATCGTGAGGTTCTGTGGCAGTGTCTGTCATTGAAAGGTGTACCAAAGAAGTACATTAACCTTATACAAGCTCTCTACTCGAACACCACTGGTCGAGTGAGAGCTTATGGTGAACTGTCACCGGAATTCCTCACTTCAAGTGGTGTCCGTTAAGGATGTCCACTCTCTCCATTTTTGTTTAATTTTATCATAGACATGCTCCTAGAAATAACCTTATCCTCGTCTGAATTTTCAGGAGTAGACCTTTTACCAGGTGGCTCGCTTATTGACTTAGAATATGCCGATGACATAGTCCTACTTGGTGAAGACGCTGACAAAATGCAGGGTCTTCTGACCATCCTGAGCAACAATGCAAGCATGTTCGGGATGCGGTTTTCCCCCTCGAAATGCACAATGTTGCTTCAAGATTGGGTTTCATCGGCACCTGAACTAGTGATAGGGAGTGAAGTATTCGAACCTGTAGACTGCTTCACTTATCTTGGGAGTCTCATCAGTGCCGATGGCCTGGTGATTGACGAAATCTTGGCACGGATACAGAAGGCTCGATTGGCTTTTGCCAACCTGCGTCACTTATGGCGTAGGCGAGATATCCGTTTGCTGACTAAAGGACGAGTGTACTACGCAGTAGTTCGCTCCGTCTTAATTTACGGCTGTGAATCATGGCCGGTAAGAGTAGAAGATATTCGTAGGTTACTGGTTTTCGATCATAGTTGTCTTCAAAGCATTGCTCGTATATCGTGGGACACCCGAGTGAGCAACGCTATTATTAGGAATCGGGTGCTATGCAAGAATGGCAGATTAATAGATGAAGTAGTGAAACTTCATCAGTTGAGGTGGTTGGGACATGTGTTGCGTATGCCTAACCACCGACTGCCTCGTCGAGCTTTGTTTTGTAGTGTAGAAATAGGTTGGAAGACAGTTAGGGGCGGCCAAACCAAAACATGGCAGAAATGCATGAAGTCACTGACAAGTGGATTGAGTCATGTCGGTAGTTGTCGACTACCTGGTTGGGGTCCGTGAGATGATAATAATCGATGGTTAGAGACCTTGAATGACATGACTCTAAACCGATTGCAATGGCGCCGGTGCATTTATTCTTTGTGTTCTCTCAAATCCTAATCTTCTGGATTCTTCAACAGCTCTAGTTTTGACTTTGTAAACTTTTCTGATTGAATCATACTTCATGAATAATATCTTCTAATCCTAACCTCTCCGATTACTTCTAATACCTTTACTACCTCTTCTACTATTGGATTTGAATTGACAATTATATCTCTGTGCTGATGTGGTATGGCGACATGAACTGATGTACTTACGTACGAAGTTCTACGTTGCAACTGACTGACTGACTAATAACGAATCCAAAATAATCTTTAATTATCCGATCAATCCAATCATTGATTCCTTTTTATTCGATTCACTTATATTCAACGATAGACCTGTTAGTTATTGAATACAAAGAAATTCTATTGATTTCCGATTTTTACATTTCTTTGTTTCATTCAGACAATCATAAAAGTTGATAGAATCACTTGAACTTTCTTTTTGTGTGTGTGTGTGTATGAGTAATTTGAAGAGTTGTCAATTTTAATGTGCAATATTGAATACATACAAATCACATATATTAAATAACTAATCATTTACATTTTGACAAAACACTAACGATATACTTGTTTGTAATCAGTGGAAATTTCTCGCCTATTATAATAACACACGTACATTAAAACGCATACATAGAGAGAGATACACTGTCTACAATGAATGACAATGTAAATAGAGTTTTGTGACTATTAATGACGTATATTTAATATATCAGTTATTATTATTATTAAAGGATTATAAATGCATAAAAAAGCATAGTTAAGATAAATTACGTTTAACAAAAGATAATTTTCACACTATTATTATTATTATTATTATTATTATTATTATTATTATTATTATTATTATTATGATTATTATCGTGAATGATTATAAAAACTTTTCTGTGATTATCAAGAAATTTCTTTTTACTTTGATGACGTTTAGTAATTCTACCCTTCATAAACGAATATTTATTGATGTGACGATTTGGTTGTGTGTTATTATCACATTGACCAAGAAAGAATAGAAGATTTCAAATAAACATTTATCATTCATTGAAGAAACACTTGAAATGTCTGTGTCGGTGTGTGTCTATGTGTGTGTGTCTGTCTGTCTGTCTCTTCGTGTACATGTCCGCCATTCTTTGTCTGTGTGTCTAATTATGATGAGGAAAAAAGTAAATGAGTAAGTAATAAATAGAAAGACAGGTTAAGAAATTTATAACCGAAATATGACAATTTTTTCTCTATTATACGGGTCATAAGATTTAAGTCCATGCAATTTTACGCATGAATAGCCCCGATATTTATATATATATATCAGTTTACTCATCATTAACTGGTAGTAAGTAGTTCAAATATTCAATGAAGAAAAAAAAACACAAAACAAGTAAATAAAAAAAAATTTTCAATTTTTAGGAATTTTCAATTTTTTCTCACCTGTTTTCTTTCGGGTAAACAACAACAAAACAACAAACCTATTTTGTTTATTATTAAAAAAAATTTCTGGAATTTTTGTTCTTTTCAATAGAAACAGGATATAGAAATTTTCAAGGAAATGTTTCTTTTTTTTTTGAGATGGTTGTTTCAGTTTATTCTTTCCGTTGTTATTATTTTGTTCAATGTTCAATGAAGTTGCGATAAACACATATTCTCCTTTCAATGTTCAAACTTGTCAGATAAATTATATAAGGTAGCGAGCGGTGAGATAGATGAACAAAATACTTACTTGTTTAAATGATAATAACAACAATTTATACCAATAATAAATATTGAATTAAGAATTGTTAAGAAATACGAGGTAATGAATAAATAGTTTGACGACGCGTATTGAATTATTCCTGATACTATGTTTTAGAGAGAAAACATTCAGTGAAGCACTAAGTTGTCAGTATTTGTTTGTATCAGTTTAATTGCATGATGATATATGTAATTCACAGTCTTAATTCATCAGTGCTGATGGCCTGGTGACTGACGAAACCTTAGCACGGATACAGAAGGCTCGATTAGCTTCTACCAGCTTGCGTCACTTACGGCATCGGTGAGATATCTGTTTGATAAACAAAGGACAAGTGTACTGCGCAGCAGTTCGCTCTGTCCTACATTATGGATGTGAAACATAGACGTTGAGAGTAGAGGACATTCGTAGGTTATTATTATTCGACTAAAGATGTCTTCGAAGTATTGCTCGTGTATACTTGGATAGTCGAGTAAGCAACGCTATAGCTAGGAATCGAGTAATAGGTAGGGATCGCAGACCAATAGATGAAGTGGTGAAACTTCATCAGTTGAGTTGGTTGGGATATGTGTTATCTATGCCCAACCACCAACTGCCTCGACGAGCTATGTTTTGTAGTGTAGAAATAGGTTGGAAGAAAGTTATGGGATGTCAAACGAAAACATGGCAGAAACCCATGAAGTCACAGACAAGTGGACTGAGTCATGTCGGTAGATCTCGACTACTTGGTTTGGGTCCGCGAGATGAAAGTCACCAATGGTTAGAGATCTTGAGTGACTTGACTGAAAATCGTTTGCTATGGCGTAAGTGCATCCATTCTTTTTGTTCTCTGAAATCCTAATCTTCAGAATTCCTCATCGTTTCTATCTTTCTCTTTCCAAATTTATCTCACTAAACTATATTTCTTGACTAACATCTTCGATCCCTAATTCTTTGACTATCTTCACCACAAGTGTATATGAACTGACTATGTGGTCTCTGTGCTAATGTGGTATGGCAACCTGAACTGACGTACGTACGTACGAAGCTCCACATTGTAATTGACTAACTGACGACTGCTTTAACTCATAGTCTGTCTGATAATACCAATCATGAATTTACATTCGAGTTATTTGACACAAATATCATATCATATATGTTCAATGAACATTGATCAACATAATAATTAGCACTAATTCAAAATGTTTTTAACATGTCAATAATCTTTGAAAATAAAAATTCAATAAAAAGAAGTATGATACTGAAGTGTTTGAGGAAATTAATCAAGGGAAAGCTATGCAGTAAGAATATACGGACTATGAATAGTCTATTCTATTCTTACTGATATCTTCGATTCAAAATAATAATTATCATGAATAATACTAATTATAATAACAATAGTAATAAAAATATTATCTTGTATTCACAAGATTGATTTCTAACATTGTACGTGTTGGGGACGTTAGATCGCCAAGAACTCGCTTGATAAATGCCTTAATTTTGGATTTCACGTTTGCCAGCATGGGCTGGCCAGTTGACTTTGAGATTTCATTCCCCTCCCACCAGGAAAATCCAGCAGCCGTGATTGGCTGCTGTGTATTTTAGTGTGCTATTTTCGTAACTGTCCCACTAGGACGTTTCTATGATTTATAAATAATAAACGAGAGTTGTATGCTTGATTGTATTGTGTGATTACTGGGTGTTTGTAGAATATACTTTCTACGCTCAAAAAAGCCTTCTGTCTTCAGATTGGGATTCAAGGTAGTCTACGGGGACGCTAGTAGTTGTCTCGTTCGTGTTTTATCGACTAAGGTGAACTCGTAATAACTTCAAGCGTACCAAGTGACAAGCGTAACAGTAACAATCTCTTTCTAGTTATCAACAAATTACTCTCTTTGTTTCGTATACTGACACTCAGTGATTTCAGAGATTTGTTTGAACAGTTAGAATGATTTTAAAATATAAATAAAATTTATCACTTTTCAAAATAAATTAGAATGTATAACAGATTGTCATGTACAATTTCAAAAACTCTGTGTTATTTACTTAATCAGTAGGTTAACAGAACTTGACTAACAACATTACTAAGTCAAAGTATTCTATGGTAGATAGTGAGTTCTAGTAAATTGTCAAAATAAGAGATGATGGTGGTCTAACATTGATCGATTCATGGTTACAAATAAAATTTAACAATCTTCACGTGAACCCCGCAATGCCATGACATGTGTCCACTAGTGACTAGCTTGGTGAGGAATCTTCTCCGAGTTCTAAAGGGAAGTTGTGACCAGTGAAGTTCAAACCTGTCCGGATGTATACAGGGTATGAGGTCGCGCAACTCCGTGGATTTGATCAAGTTAGACATTAACACCGTCAGATACCACCGGCTCAGTGGTCGAACGGTTAGGGCGTTCGCGCACGATGCCGAAGGTCCTGAGTTCGAATCCTGCGAGGAGCAGGAGTCGTGGACGCACACTGCTGATGAGTCCCATACCAGGACGAAACGGCCGTCTTCCAGTGCTTCCAGGTTTCTAATGTTGGTCTAACATTGATCGATTCATGGTTACAAATAAAATAAGAGACGTTTTGCTTGATAGATATAAATAAAGTAAACTTTATTTTTCCTTTTTGAAAAGGTGTAAGAAGATTGATCAAATTACAACAAGTATTCATTCCTAGTTAATATCAACTCTAGAACTATTTTTAAAAAAAATTAGGCAGTATTGATTAATCATTTAGTTCTAGTGTATGACATCCATCAATAGAACAGTGGATTTTGACCATATCGAAAGTGAGATAGATTTTTGATATCGATATAAGTTTATAAAACCATTGAATTTATCATAAGATTTGAAAGTCATGAATTCATTCCTTGACAAAATTGTAGATGTTCAGCTTTTTAAAAAAGTCCTCATCCAGTCAGTCAGTTAGTCACAACGCAGAAATTCGTACGTATGTACATCCGTTCAGGTTGGCATACCATATTAGCACAGTGACGCAATTGTCACTCCAAATCCCATGGTGGTAGAGATAGTAGAAGTATTACAAATAATCAGAGAGATTTGGGTTCGAAGAAGTGATTCGAGAAGTATAATTCAGTGAGATAAATTTATGAAGAGGAAGATAGAGATGATGAGAAATGCAGAAGGTTAGAATTTCATAGAACACAAAGAGTAAATGCACCTACGCCATTGCAATCGGTTTTGAGCCATGTCATTCAAGGTCTCTAACCATTGGTTACTTTCATCTCGCGGACCCTAACCAACTAGTCGACACCTACCAACATGACTCAGTTCACTTGTCTGTGACTTCATGTGTTTCTGCCATGTTTTCGTCCGACGTCCCCTAACTTTCTTCCAACCTACTCTTACACCACAAAACATAGTTCATCGAGGCAGTTGGTGGTTGGGTATTTGTAACAAATGTCCCAACCATTTGAACTGATGAAGTTTCACCACTTCATCAATTGATGAATCCTTATGTACGAACACAACAATGTGTAAATATATTTTGATTCGTCTTGTTTATATTGAGATACTGACAAAAATGTTACCAAATTGTATTCAAATTGACATAAACAAACCACAAAAATCACTATTGAAATAATTATCCTTTCTACTTTTATTTTCTACACTATTCTACAGCGTAATTATATTTCCTCAAAAAAAAAAAAGAAAAAAATAATAATCTGGCACTAATTATTTACGCTAAAAAAAAATTTAATTTAAATCCAAGTTTAATTAGGTTATTCGTTCAATTCTAACATTATTGTTAAATATGAGTCATCAATGTCATGGTTACACGCTTCTTCTTTCATTCAAATTCCAAAAACTCGATCTGGGTAAAAAAAAAGTTTTATCGTTCTACATTATTTTATCTGTAACAGAGAAAGAAAAATGAGCTAACCAGAAGCAGGAATATATTTTACACAAACACTTTCTAAATTTCAAAAAATATATTTTCCCGCCCCCCACCTTTCAATTTGGTTTGTTTTAATGATTACATATTTTTTTCTCCTTACTTTGTACAAAGTTCAAAGTGAATTTTCAAAGATTATTATTTTTTTTTAAGAGAAAAAATAGGTGTCAAATCCAATGTGTTTTATGTGTACGTGTACACACACACTCACACACACATACACAGTCGTGTGTTTGTTTTATTTACGATTAGAAAGAAAAAATGGTTCAATGTTCAATTGAATATCACTAACACACAAAATCTCTCACCTTGACAAATTTAAATCTTTTTGTGTTAACTGTAAAACAAAAAACACTTTTTTGTTTTTTTTTACTTCTTCTTAACTTTAATAAATCGACTGAATGAATTCAAGGTTAAATTAGTGAGAATTTTTTTCTTTTAAAAAAAAAAAATTGAGGATTAATTTAACTCAATTAAAACAAAAATTAAAAAAAAAGGGAAGAGAATGTTTTGAAGAGAAGCCTTACTTTATATATATATATATATATATATATATATATATATATATATATATATATATATATATATATATGAACGTATATATATATAAGATGAAAGGAATTTAGGAATTTATGATGCTTTGGTATGTGAAAAAGTATGTTTCATTTTTGTTGTTGACCTTACACGTGCTGTTTACATTTCATTGGATTGTCTAATGTTTTGTCTTTAGTTTACTGGTAAAATAATTTCACACAATTGAAGTGATATCTTGTTTTAAAACTTCATTTATTTAGAGATCTCATTATACATAGTCATATAATAAACTGTGAAAAATTGCTGAGGTTTTGTTAGAGAATAGTATAAATTGCACGGATCTAATATATATATTCAACCACTGCACGATTGATCAATGTGGAAATTCTAGTTGTATAACAACCATTATATAGGACAATAAATGCATTACGGGGTTGTTGTGAAGATTTGGGAAGTTTTATTTTTGAAACCATGAATCGATCAATGTTAGACCACCATTATAAACCTGGAAGCACTGAAAGACGGCCGTTTCGTCCTGGTATGGGACTCATCAGCAGTGCGCATCCACGAACCCTGCACCCTGCATGATTCGAACCCAAGACTTTCGATATTGTGCGCGAACGCCCTAACCGTTAGACCACTGAGCCGGTGGTATCTAACGGTGTTAATGTCTAACTTGATCAAATTCACGGAGTTGCGCAACCTCATAATACACTGTATACATCCGGACAGGTTTGAACTTCACTGGTCACCACTTCCCACTAGAACTCGGAGAAGATTTCTGATGAGTCCCTTACCAGGACGAAACGGCCGTTCAGTGCTTCTAGGTTTCTAATGGTCGTCTAACATTGATCGATTCATGGTTCCAAATAAAGGACAGTAAATGTCATGAATGAATAGTTAGGTCAATCATGAACTATTTGTTGCTGTAGACCAGTCATGGGAGGTATGAGGTATTTGCATGTCAACAACAACAATATGGAAGGATCGTTGTGCAATAGTACAAAGTAATTAAAGTTAAAATTTTTAAATTATTAGATACTTATTCAGTGATTCTAGGTAAGGATGGCAGATCAATAGATGAAGTAATGAAACTTCATCATGTGACGCGGTTGTGACATGTGTTACGTATGCCTACTCACTGACTGCCTCGTAGAGCAATGTTTTGCGTTATAGGAATAGGTTGGACGAAAGCTAGATGCGGCCAAACCAAAACATTGCAGAAATGCATGAAGTCACTGACAAGTGGATTGAGTCATGTCGGTAGTTGTCGACTACCTGGTTGGTGTCCGCGAGATGATAATAATAGATGGTTAGAGACCTTGAATGACATGATTCAAAACCGATTGCTATGGCGTTGGTGCATTTACTCTTTGTGTTCTATGAAATTCTAACCTTCTGAATTCCTCATCACTTCTATCTTCCTCTTTCTAAATTTATCTCACTGAATTATACTTCTCGAATCATATCTTCGAACCCTAATCTCTCCGATTACTTCTAATACTTTTACTATCTCTAGTACTATGTGATTTAAATTGACAATTATATCCCTGTGCTAATGTGGTACAGCAACTTGAACTGATGTACGTGCGTACGAAGTTCTACGTTGTAACTGACTGACTTACTTTTTTTCGTAGACAACTGTTGATAAACACTGGTTTTCTTCCAGATGGTAGCCTCAAGTGCTCTACCCACTTGTTTCGCTGTTCTTCAGTGTTGCTGATTACTTTGCCTTCCTTACTTTTCACTGGTCGTTCTGGTTTACGATAGTTTCCGGTGAGCTTCTTTGTTGTTTCGTACAATTGTCTCAAGTTTCCGTCTCTTGCAGCCTTTTCCGCAGTCATTGCTAGATCTTCCATATATTTTCGTTTGTCAACTCTGATGCTCTTCTTCAACTCCCTGTTTGCTTCTGTGTATGCAGCTTGTACGGTAACTTTCTCCGCTCTTGTTTGGCTGACATCGATTGCTGCCTTCTTGTTCCTCCTTTCTTCAATTTTTTCAAGTGTACCAACAGAGATTCATTCCTTGTGATGGTACTTCTTGTGACCCAGAACATCGTGACATGTTGAAGTGATTGCCTCCTTAATCCCTTTCCAATTGTTCTCGAATGTTGTGTCCTCTCCATTGAGTAGAACCTGTAAGGCCTGGAACCTATTGGTGAGGGCTATCTTGAATTCATTGAGTTTTACGGTATCCCGAAGAAAGGCTGTATTAAACTTTTGTGATATTGTCTTCCCCGTTATACAGTGTTTCCTGAGTTTCAGTTTCATTTTAGCGACCAGCAAGTGTTGATTCGAGGCTATATCAGCTCCTCTCTTAATTCTCACATCCTCCATTGTCCTTCTGAAATTTTTATTGATACAGACATGGTTGATTTGGTTCTGAGCAGTGTGATCCGTTGAAATCCATATAGCTTTGTGTATGCGTTTGTGCGAGAATATTGTGTCACCGATGATCAGTTTGTTGAAGGCATATAAGTTTGCAAATCTCTCACCATTTTCATTCCTTTTTCCCAGTCCATGTCATCTCATATCCAGTGTTGTCCATCCTCATCTTAGCATTTACGTCTTCATAATCGCTTTCTACCCCAAACTAAAATCCTTCAAACGATAATTCACAAAATCCTTTTACAGTTACTATATAAAAAGTAGAAATCATTTCCATTTATTCTTCTCTAAGATTTTCAAAGTTTTTTTTGTTATTTCCTTTTTTGTCTATCACTTCATCTCTTTTTGTTTTCTTTTTAAATTCAATGCCAACCGAGATAATGCAAACACATAGAAAAAAATAGTGGCATATAAGTTAATTAACTTAAAATTTAATGTACAAATGTGTCTATCTATCTATCGATAAGTTTGTATGTCTGTACATTTGCTCTTTTATACGTGTGTCTGTATGTGTATGTGTGTGTGTGTGTGCGTAAATCATTGACTAATCCAATAATTAAAAAACTAAAATTAATCCCATATGGATTTATATATTAATAGAATTAAAAAAAAGTATGTTTCCCATATCCACCGTCCCTATCCTGCCTCATTTTCCATCAATGATCATAAATAGAAAACTTATTTTTAGTTACTAAGTTAAAAATGAGTTCATTTTATTTTATTTTTAATTTTTTTCTCTTTAGTACAATGATTATTCATATTCATTCATTTTGACTTCTTGCTTTCTGTCCACCATCTATTGACTTTCTCTCTGTTTTTTCTTTTATAGACTCGTCATTCATTAAAAAAAAATGGTGGAAACAAAAAAAATAAACGTCAGAAAAAAAGAACACATAACCAATTTTTTTTTCTCTACCAATAAAATCTTTGTGTTTCTACGAAAACTCCATTTTTTTTCTCCCTTATTTATTAAAGATTGATTGACGAATTTGATTATTTAACATACAAAATATTTTAATGGATGGATATTATAAATTTTTGATTTTATCTGACAATGTCATTTTTCCATTTTTTTCTAAAAAAAAAATAATTGAGATTTAGTTGTTAACGCCATTTTACAGACAGAAAAAATAAAATAATTTTATTTTGACAATTTATACTTGGACAAAATGTTAACAAATAATGAAATTATCAATTTAGGAATAGAACTGTTCTGTAATATATAAATAAATACTCTTTGTAAAAAGAATATTTTCGGGCAGAGTTTTGGAGAATTTTGTGTTTTGTACACATTTCTGAAATCATCAATCAATCAATCAGTCATTGTTAGACCATCATTAGAAAACTTGGAAGCAATGGACGGCCGTTTCGTCCTGGTACAGGACTCATCAGTGGCAGTGCGCATCCACGACTCATGCTGCACCTCACAGGATTCGAACCTAGGACCTTCGGTATTGTGCGCGAACGCCTAACCATCGGACCACTGGGCCGGCATCCAACGGTGTTAATGTCTAACTCTGATTGATCTAGGGATTTTGTGCGACCTCACCCATTTATCTTTGGTAGTTACTGCCCACACCTGACAGGGTTGAAATCCATTGGTCACGTTTTCTCAACTAGAACTCCGAGAATTTCCTCACGAATCTAGACACTAGTGAGCAGGTTTTACGATATTTTCAATTAGAGTTTTGGAGGTTTTTGTGTTTTTACACATTTGAAATCATCAATTAATCAGTCATTGTTAGACCACCATGAGAAACCTGGAAACACTGGATGGTCGCTTCGTCCTGGCATAGGACTCATCAGTGGCAGTGCACATCCACGACACTTGCAGCTCGCAGGATTCGAACCCAAGCCCTTTGGGCTTGCACGAGTAATGTCGTTCATAGTGTAAATGCTTTGATATCAATATGAAGCATGTAAGCTATAGCTTTTAGACCTGCCTCAGTCGTAGATGGACGTAAGTGATTAGATTCATACTATGATCACATAGTTTTTCTAAATATTCTATTCTTTTTTTAATAGCTGTCTATCTGAAATTAACTCACAATATAAATTTTCTTCATGTTTTGATTGACTTTGATAGTTTAGCGATACACAGTTTGTTTGAATGAGATCAACAGCATAAGATGAAAGAAGAATGTCTTCACAAATCTCAGATGGAATATATATATGCTTTGAGTTCAGGCTTAGAATGATATTTTTAATAACCACAATCTAAACCCATAAGTTATAGAGGTTAGTGTTTTTACACATTTGAAATCATCAATCAGTGATTGTTAGACCATCATTAGAAATCTGGAAGCACTGAACGGTCGTTTCGTCATGGTATGAGATTCATCAGCAATGCACATCCACGACTTCTGCATCCCAGGACCTTCAGTCTTGCGCGAACGCCTAACCTCTGTTGAGTTACTTATTCAGATCATGAAATGATCGATGTTAGACCACCTGCCAGGTGCAGGAGTCATGGATGCGCACTGTTGAGGAATCTCATACCAGGACGAAACAGCCGTCCAGTGCTTCCAGATTTCTAATGACGGTCTAAAAATGATTTCAAATGTTTCATTCTGTTTAAGATGAAAATTACGCTTCCTAAACCGTTAATCCGTTATTTCAATGACATAACATGATCTACTCTGATGTTAAGTATGTACTAGTAATAAAATATAATATATTATCCTTAAATTCTAACAGAGATGAAATGATTTCTGCCTGATAGAGTGTTCATTATTCTTCATGATAAAATATCCTTTTGCTTATTATGTGCGTTCACAACTAAACTAACATCATCGATTGTTAGAATAAGCTATACATATTATAATGTAATGAATAAATTCTCTG
This sequence comes from Schistosoma turkestanicum, assembly GCA_944470395.2. Taxonomy (NCBI): domain Eukaryota; kingdom Metazoa; phylum Platyhelminthes; class Trematoda; order Strigeidida; family Schistosomatidae; genus Schistosoma; species Schistosoma turkestanicum. Next base: position 34,067,272 of record OX103974.1, read on the forward strand.
CTCATTTTTTATCAAATCAACTAACAAAAAAAAACTGGTCAAGACTGGTCAAGATTCAAAACTGTATCAACAAAATATTCATATTAATTTAATTCTGATTGGTTAATTCGGCAGAATTTCATTTTACTACTCATTCATTAATTCATTCATTCATTCATTCATAGATTATCCATCCACCCACGCAAATGTTTGTCAATAAAAAACAACAGAGATATAATATATATATATATATATATATATATATATATATATATATATATATATATATATATATATATATATATAATCAGTAAGCAATGAACGTTACAACACATCCATTCCCTTTCTCCTGTATATATATATATATATATATATATATATATATGTACATTTTGTGATAAGAATTGAGAGATAAATTTCAGTCCTTGTATAAATTAATGATAGAGAAAACAACATTCTGTTTTTTGTTGTTGTGGTTGTTAATTCTTTAACTTGCTTCGCAATATCTTTTTCATTTATTTGAATAATATTCATTGGACTGGAAATTCATTCTAATTGGATTTTACAACAGAAGTAAATCAATCTCTTCTCTGTTCGTGTGTATCGTATTTCTATTATATCTGACTGTGTCTGTGTTTGTGCGCGCGAAGAAGATTAGAGAATTTTCCCTCCAACAAAAAAAATAGAAAATGAAGAACAAATTAGATTTTCTGTGAAAAGTATGTTAAATTTTCAATATTTTATTGTTTATTAGTAGTATGTTGCTATTTTTATTTTTATTTTTTTTTTGAATTAAAAGAATCTTAAATAAGCTTCTTTCTTTATTTGATATGAAATGATATGAAATGAAATGAGAAAAAACAAAACAAGAATACTGATATACATTAAATTAAAATAATCTGTTCAGTTTTTCTCTTTTATTTTTATGAATAATCATTCAATATTCAATTTTGATTGAATCCCAATTTTGAGTGATTTATTTTGAATATTACTTACTTACACACTTACTTACTTACTTACGCCTGTTACCCCCAATCGAGCATGGGCCGCCTACCAGTTTTCTCCAACCAACTCTGTCCTGGGCTTCCCTCTCCAGTTCTGTCCAATGTTTGTTCATTCCTCTCATATCTTTCTCTATTTCTCGGCGTAATGTATTCTTTGGCCTTCCACTTTTCCTTTCACATTCAGGGTTCCATGTGAGGGCTTGTCTAGTGACGCAGTTAGGTGCTTTCCGCAATGTGTGTCCTATCCACTTCCACCACTTCTTTCTGATTTCCTCCTCCACTGGAATCTGGTTTGTTTTCTCCCACAGTTCGTTGTTGCTGATGGTGTCTGGCCAACGAATACGAAGTATTTTGCGTAGACAACTGTTAATAAACACTTGTATCTTCTGGATGATGGCTTTGGTAGTTCTCCAGTTGTCCACTCCATAGAGTAGAACTATCTTGACATTTGTATTGAAAATCCTGTTTTTTGGTTTTGGTTGGAAGTTGTTTAGAGTGTTCCAGATTTATTTTTGAATATGCATCTCTTAAAACAAAAAAAAACAACTGTACTTGAATTGTATGAAACACTCATTTTTTTGAATTTTTAAGCGATACATATTAATGAATATACATTGATGGATAGTGGCTAGAAGTGGAATTCAGTTGGGGCTTTTTGTCTTATTTAAGACTTGTCAGCCGGACAAGCCTGCATCTCAGAGTTGATGTTCATTCAAAGACTCTAGCCTATTGTCATTCGCTACAAATGCCATCGAACTATCCCTTTAGTTGTTGAGTCCAAACAGACACTGACTTATGCGATGGAGTGAGGATTAATTCATTTGTATAGGTAGTTTCACTCTTACCATTTGTTGTGAATATCAACTCTGAGATCCAGGTGCCATCCAGCTGATGAGTCACAAACAGGACGAAACGAGCGTCCTAGATTACACTACTAATCACTATCCATTTCTACTAAATAATATACTTGCGACCTAATGGTTATATCGAGGCAATCCACACAGGATATACATTTACCAAATAAGACTGATAAATTACAATGCTAAACATCAATGGGAAAGATTGAAACTACCAATACAAATGAATTATACACAAAATATATTGAAAATAGATTAAATTGATAATTATTAGTGTATTGAATATAGAGTGATTATATTCACCAAAAATATTATTGAATGAATATTGATAGAAAATGTTATGTAATAGGTAGTATTAGATCACTGTAATAGCTGGCTTACTGTGACAACTATTTTTAACTTTTATTGATGCACCGCACTAAAAAACTAATTTTTATGCAGCTTAGGATAATGCCCGGACTCTCAAACTGAAGCAAGCAAGCCTTGGACCCAGAGGTTCAGTCCACAGGGTAGTGGAGTAACATTAGGAGATGAGATCCTATGGTAGCCGGTGACCAACAATAGGTTCATGCACCGGTTGTTCCCTCAGGATCCTGAAGCCAATGTGTAACTGTCGTTTGAAACGAATGTTTTCTAACTCCCCCAAGGTAGATCCTTCGTACCCACCAACTCAATTTAAGCACTGGATATTCGCTTTTCATCCTCTCAGTATTCATAAAAAACACCCTAACCATGAGAAGGCAATGGGTAGCAACTTCCTTGGTAGCGGCCATATGAACGTGACCATATGAGAGTATTTCGAACGGAAAAGTTCAAATGATATCAGTATGAAATTTCTTAAAATTACAAAGTTAAAAATGTTCATGTAATGTTCATGTAATTACATATAAAACTTAATATACTTGATATAATTCCAAAATTAAATATTCAATAATGATAAAGATCAAACAAATGAATACAAGATAAAGTAGTATTAATCTATAATCATACTTTAAATATTCAACTATGTGTTATACTTCCTAATTAAGATCACTAATGTTACTTAATCAACGAAATCAATCTAAGTGAAGCAGAACATGAACTTGTAATAAATAATAATCGTTAAACTCACTAACTGACCAATTGAAATATTATCTTGATAAAACTCTACTGAAAATAAATAAAGTTTTATTATTAGTCAACATAAGAAAAAGATCAATTTACGATTATACTACTGATAAATTATTCAGTATGTTCAATGAATAATGGAAAAAAAAGAAAAACTAAGCGATAAAGAAAATAACTGTTCAGGATTTTTAACATCAAATCATAGGTTTCATTTAGATTACATCAAGATTTTACAAGTTATGAGACTGAAAAAATATATTGTTACTACAGAATATTGGAATGTTTAGCTCACCATACAATGTTATTGTAAAAATGATTAGTTTCGATTAAATTTTGATAAATGTTATGTTTCCGTAGTTGGTTAGTTTATACTCCACCTCAATCTTTGAATTCAGGATAGTCCTCACCAATAGGTTCAAGGCCCTACAGGTTCTACTCAATGAAGAGGATGCAACATTTGAGAACAATTGGAAAGGGATTAAGGAAGCAATCATTTCAACATGTCACGAAGTTCTGGGTCACAAGAAGTACCATCACAAGGAATGGATCTCTGTTGATACTCTTGCAAAAATTGAAGAAAGGAGGAACAAGAAAGCAGCAATCAATGTCAGCCGAACAAGAGCAGAGAAAGTTACCGTACAAGCTGCATACACAGAAGCAAACAGGGAAGTGAAGAAGAGCATCAGAGCTGACAAACGAAAATATATGGAAGATCTAGCAATGACGGCGGAAAAGGCTGTAAGAGACGGAAACATGAGACAATTGTACGAAACAACAAAGAAGCTCACCCGAAACTATCGTAAACCAGAACGATCAGTGAAAAGCAAGGAAGGCAAAGTAATCAGCAACACTGAAGAACAGCGAAACAAGTGGGTAGAGCACTTTCAGGAACTATTGAATCGACCAGCTCCACTGAACCCACCCAACATCGAAGCAGCATCCACGGACCTCCCAATTAATACTAGCGCACCTACGATTGAGGAGATCAGTATGGCCATCAGACAAACCAAGAGCGGCAAAGCAACAGAACCAGAAACACATTCCATCAGAGGCAATGAAAGCAGATGTAGAAGCAACTGCGAAAATATTTCACATTCTCTTCAAGAAGATTTGGGATGAGGAACAAGTACCATCAGATTGGAAAGAAGGATACCTGATCAAAATACCAAAGAAAGGCGATCTCAGCAAGTGTGAGAAGTACAGAGGCACCACTCTTCTTTCAATACCGGGAAAAGTCTTCAACAGGGTATCGTTAAACAAAATGAAGGACTTTGTAGACGCCTAACTTCGAGATCAACAGGCTGGATTTCGTAAGGATCGATCATGTACTGACCAAATTGCTACATTACGGATCATTGTGGAACAATCAGATGAATGGAACTCACCACTCTGCATCAACTTCATCGACTACGAGAAAGCATTCGATAGAGTGGAAACTATGGTGTTAATCTTGCTGTCCAGTAATCCAGGGATGCGTACAGACTAGTTTAGAATTAGAAAAGTTAAAACCAATTTTAAGGTCATCTAGAATATATTTAGGTCAATAAACTTGTTATTTGTTCTTTTACCAAAAAGTACAACTGTTAAATGTTCAATCAGATCTGATTAAACAAACGTTGAAAACTTTTAAAATACTATTAGGTCTTCATTTAAATCGATTATTTCCTAATAGTGACCAACTCAAATCGCCATCAAATTTAATATTGAGATATCAATAATGAACTGAAAGATGATTATGTAGTGAATGAGAACACAGGTGGGGCAACCGAATTGTGTTTAACGACAATTACAGAGTTACTCAGTAAAATTGGAAAACCATATCGTAAATCGTTCATTTGCAAAATAACAGTTCATCATATCGAACTGGACTGTCCCTGTTGCAAAACATCAATCCATTGTCACTATTCATGCGTTTCATACAAATTCCATTGTTTTCCCACTCTTCCTTTCTTGATCTTCCCCCATTTTCTGCTGCCAGACATTACGTTGACACTCACGTCATGTACTACTTATAAGTAGCTCGCACCACAGCACCACAATTAGTTCTGTATATAAATATGATGTTAAGATTTACTCGGATTTTTTTCCCAATTACTACCGCCATATTTATACATATTTAAAATAAGCACAAAAATTGAGAATGATCTTAAGTAAATATCAATAATTATGTCAACAAAAAAGTCATATGAACATTTATTTGTTTTATTAGGTCAGAAGATAAAAACACATCATATTTTTTTGTCTTTCCTTAAAAAGTGATAATTTAATCTTGAGATTTTGAATATTGAACAGAAAACATTCAAATTTTGAATGTTTAAAAACATATCAAATTTTTCAATGATATTTTAGTTTGCTAAATAAGGCAACTATTCTCCATGAATCTTTTGTGATTTTGCATTATCTGTTCAAATTTATTTTCAACAAGCAATAAATGATTGTGAAGTTAGAGGAAAATTCTGTCAAAACATGTAATATGTATAAGAATAGTATTGGTAATTACCAGTTACAATCTATGCTAATAGAGAAAATTAAAAAACATGTTCTCAGAGAAACTGTTATATTTGAGTTCTGTTTGAAATCTTTCTACTTATACCGAACAAATCGTTACGCTCAAAAAATATTAAAACACTGAGATCTTTGGTTTAAACTCAAAAAAAGGTGTTTTATACTAGGAAAATGTGTTTTTGATTAAGTGAGTTGCACGCATTACAAGTTCACATACTGTAATATCCAATGATTAATTGAAATCGATTACTGTAAGTCTGATACTTGTATGTAAAACAGTGATCACACTGTCACAGGGTTTGAATAACAATCTATCTAACATCAGTTCACAATGTACACTTTGAACATTCAATCCGTATATTATTTAATGTTCACAAAAGTACCATACCAATCGATATATTTTTAGCAACAGTAAAAGAATCAATATATAGGTATACATAACTTAGAATAATGAATTTACCTTTCAGTAATTTTTACTTATTGTAAACAATTAATACAATTCCTATTCTTTGATATTATCAAACTTTAGAAAAACCCATTCAAGTCCTCATATCAGAATTAGGCAACAAACTATTACTGAATAAAATTTAAATAAGGTAACTGTGAACTATTGTGACCCATTGACTAATTTACTTGAATTAATTAAATGCAAACTAATTTCTAAGCGTAAGCAGCATTTTAAAAAATAAAATTATTTTTTGAATTTAAGATGACGCATTTATTGACATAATTCACTTTTGAATGATAGTTTAAATTATCAAGTTACTTTAGTTAAACAAATTCAGAGTGAGAACAAATTAATGTCAGTGTAATTTGTCTACAGATAATTCTGTCTTATTCCAGGCCTGAAAGTTGTATATTAGCTTATAACTGTAGAAAAAATTGAGGAGTTTTAAGCTAAGACAAACATCTCTATCACATATCATTTGGTTTTCATTGATTTAAGGATGAACTAAAGCAGGTCTTTCATGTAGGCTTCTTTTCAAAGACAAGCAAGCTAAGGAACACATTACACCGAGAAATAGAGAAAGTTATGAGAGGAATGAACAAACATTGGACAGAACTGGAGAGGGAAGCCCAGGACAGAGTTGGTTGTAGAATGCTGCTGGTGTGCGGCCTATGCTCGATTGGGGGTAACAGGCGTAAGTAAGTAAGTAAGTAAGTAAGTTACGCAGTAGATTATTAATTTCTATTTCCAGTATTGTGGTTGTCTAAAAATTGACTCCAGTTTCTCGAAATAATTTTACTTTTCCCTAAAGAATGTCGATATTAGTAAACTTTCATTAGATTTCTCAGCGATATGCAATTTTCAGTAAATAAATTAGGATATTTTCTTATTTTGACAATGAATTAATAGTGACAGTTAAGAATTGTGATGTGCTTAGAAGTGTTTTTAATTTGGCCTACTGTAATATGGGTTTCTTTTTAAATTCAGTTCTATCTCCCAAACTATTAAAACATTTATTGAAATTCAAATAGATGATGTCTGCATACAATGCGGATTTATCATCAAATAACACGATAAAACAAACTTGACATTTGTATGTGTTGCATTTATTTACGATCAAAACACTGCTGGAGATAAGAAAGAATCATCAAACTTTTCATGCATGATCATTAGACTAAAATATGAAATCATGAAATCAACAGGGTGGTTAATTCTAGAAATTGTCGACAAACATTCAAGAATCATAGCCTTGTAAAATCAATCATCAATGATAAAAATGATTGTCTCCACATGAGTTTTAAATATATTTATGTGTCCATTTTCTTCCCGAAACGGTAGACCAGGAGAAAAATATTCTAACAGGTATAGTTTTTCAGTTTGAAATCTTCAGTATTTAGCAAAGTAGGGAATTATAAGGCTTGCATAATACTGAGTGACTGCAAACGGTTAAGATTCTTAATTATGTGGTTCAAATACGTCTAATATAGGAAATGTCATTACAATATTTTCACAGTTGGGAAACATATCCCAAAAGTTTCAATAAGCCATCATCTTAAATCTAAAATATACAGATGAGAGTGTAAGATTCTGGCGATTACTGGATGTTCTTGAGGCTACGAATCGACGTAATTTAGACAACTGTTAAAGATATGTTTCACCCCAGTATTGGAATCCTCAGCAGTGCGCGTTCACAACTTCACCACCAGGGATTAAATCCACAACCTTCAAATCGAGCAATTAATCGGGGGAGAACCAGCATTGATTAATGGCAGTTGACTTACTAATGCAATTCATTCAAATCTGAAAATATCAAATATGATATTAAGGAAGTTTGAGTTGCGTAAGAATTCTTCTGTAACAAACCTATCGAAGTAAATAACTTAGTATACGATAACGATAGCAGTTATTTCATTTTGAAGCTATTTTTTTATCTAGAAGCCGATGCAATTTTTGAAGATGAATCATACAATTCATACATCTCAGTTGATTTCATGAGGATTCTGAGATGATAAATATGAACAAAATGGTAATTCATTCATGCCAAACAGAAAGATTTCAGCCTGTTTCACAACATGTTATATTGAGTAATATCAATGTCTATCAAAGAGCTTAGGTTGTGGTTTACATACATAAAAATATTCATCTGAAATAATATTACTCAAATCTATATCGAGAAGATGGACTTTGGTTAACCGTGCTGTGCAAGCTACCCCTTTTATCCTATTTGAGACTTATCAGCTGGATATTCAAAACCAATGTCGTATCTCACATGCATTTGATACTTTTAATCATTATTGAGCTTGTATGTGCATTTGTATTTGGGCATTAATTACCGCCTGTGAACAAAGTTATTTTACCAGCTTTATTCAATAACTGTTTCCCGCGATAACAATATCGACTATATACATTTGTAATAAATCCAATAATTTTATCATTCATTTTATATTTTGAATAATAAAGAAACTGTGGCAACGACTCGCTTTCTAGAGTAACGACCGTCAAGATTGCGAAATACGAATTTTAGGAATGAAATATCCAAAGCCACACCATTACAAATTAAATTATATACACACACATTGAAATCATCACTGAATCATTGTTAGATCACCATTAGAAACCTGGAAGTACTCGACGGCTGTTTCGTCCTGGTATGGGACTCATCAGCAGGGTGCATCCACGACTCTTGCACTGAGCTTAGGCGTTCGAGCGCAAGACCGAATATCATGGGTTCAAGTCATGCGACGTGCAGGAGTCGTGGTTGCGCACAGCTGATGAGTCCCATACCAGGACGAAAGGGCTCTCCAGTGCTTCCAGGTTTCTAATGGTGGTCTAACAATGATTGACTGATGATTTCAATATGTACAATTACTAATCTCCATAACTTTAATTGAATAAATTAAATACGGTTAACAGAGACATGTTAGTTAACAACAAAAAAATCAATACTAAAAAAATGAAAATCTTGAAATAATTACTCAGTAAACTGTAAAAATAGTTGTCTACGCAAGATACTGAAGATATGTAGGACAGAGATCATCAGCAACAACCCCTTGTGTAAAAGAATAAATCAGATTTCAGGTGAAGAAAAATGAAGTAAAAGCCCTGTATTTGCGTAGTATACACATCATGAAAATCATCCAACCTCATCACAAGACAAGCCCTCACTTGGAATCTTCAATGACAAAAGAAAAATAGTAAGACCAATGGACACAATACGCTGAGAATCGGAAGCACACATCAAAAAATTGAACAACAGTTGGGTAGAACTGGAAAGGATGGCCCAGGACAGAGTTAGTTAGCGAATGCTAGTCCTTGGCCTATGCTCCATTATGGAATGACAGGCGTAAGTTAGTTAGTTGTAAAAACAAATTACCGAATGTATCAGCTGAAATGCATTGTTCTCAGTCCTTAGTAATATTTACAACACTTCAATACATGTCTGCTTCACAAACTCCATGGATATCGTAAACTTTAAATATTTGTTGATAGTATTAGGATGCTTCATACGCATAGTTGTATTTCGTAAGTTTGAAAACAATAAGTACAACGATTTGAGATGAGTAATATTGATTCATTTTATTGAGATTTGCACTTTCAATTCATATACTTAATCAATTACATTGGTAGAGTGGAAATAAAAGCTTACTATCTACATTAGATTTCATTAGCATGTTTCAACAGTGTGTGTTTTTTTTGTTGATAAAAGAATCAAAACTTTTACAAGTAGCAGTTCCAATCATTTCATCGACACAGGAATTGAGTTAGATAAATAGGAATGCTCCAAGATGATATCCAATCACTAGTTCCTTTTTTCGATATTTACTCAAGCTATCGTGATAAATTCCCTGAGGTTTTATCGATAAGGTTTATTTTCCTATTCCTACTGTAACATTTTAACTAACTGAGCATAATTTATGAGATTTCTAATTATTACTATTATTACGAGTTTGTAATAATAGATTATTTGATTATTTTATGACACCCTCTTGTTTGTTTGTTTTTTCTCTACCTTGTTATTGATCAATTTTCCAGAAATTTTCTATTGAGCATGTTGAATTCTTTTCATATTAGTGATTCTGAAAGATTTCAGGTTGTTAGTAGTTGATGCGAACTAAACAAAATGAAATAAGCTCTTGGTATTCTGTTCAACTAATCATTTTTGACGTTTTCAAGTCGTATGCAATCTGTTGAAAACACCTATGAATTTTGAAGAATATGAGGCCGTCGATAAACGACGATATCTTCATCGTATTCTATATCGACTTATTACTTACGATAGATAGTTTTTCACTTATTTTGAATTGTGACGTGATAAGCATGTCTCTAGTCAATGATTCGGTTACTAGATTACTGTATGAATGATTTTTTTGGTAACACTACAACACGTCGATATAATTCAATCAGTAATCAAGATGGTACTTACAAGTAGTATCATCTGAGTATAAAATTTCAACTGATATTTTATAGAATAAATCTAAAAAACCTGTTCACATTATTTACTGTTTAGTTTTAATTTCTTCCACAGATTGTATGAAATTTATCGATGCAAAGTTGTTTTAAACTGAAATTTTAAAATTAAAAGTAATATATAAACCACTAGCTGTGACTTATATTCATTCAAAAACTTGCAGACCATATATACTACTATTGAAAATGAAAAGTAATTAGATAGGAAAGTTTCTTTTCATTGTGAAATTCAGCTGAAGCACATCTTTATTATTATAATTTAGAAAAGAGAAATCAGGATGAGTAAATTATAAAAAATGCACTTTATGTGAAAGTTTCAGGAAAAACGAACTGTAGCTGGGTGTTATAAAGCGTAGAGGATAAGGTCATAGTATTTTATAAGGATGAGTTAATCAGAACCTGGAACATGGCTTTGGAGTTCTTCCTGAAATTCAAATATCACGTATTACCAGTAGTAGGTCGAAGTTAACAGAATAAGCAGCAGGTCGAACGTGAAAAAATTCGAATACTTCACTGAAGTTTGTGCTGATGATGTTGTGCAGAAGAAGAACAATGAAAGCTCCACAACCGAAACATTCAGCTCAGAGAACAAAGTTCCACCTGAGCTACAAATGTTCTCCACCATATCAATATACCTTTAAATCCTAACTATAAACTCGTAATCCTGAAATATTTCATAACATGGTAGTACTACATTTTATTATAGATGAACTAATTACACCGAAATTATTGGATTTTCTTTCTTTCACTTCATTTATAGTGGATGTCAGCATGTAATGAAAACCTTAACGCTAAACCTGTTACATTTACTCTAAATTCCTAACCAAATATTTATATGCTACTCATCCTTTCTAACATTATTGTTTCCTTCTTCATAAAGGATTTGTTTCAGTTTACTAATAACTGGCTAAAAATTATTTGCAGTTACTGTGATTTCAGTCCTACACTATACTTTCGCTAAAAATAAGCTTAAACAACAACATTCCGATACGGATTTAAAAAATTTATCTCATAGTATTTCAGCATTGACTAAGTGATCGTTCACCGATAATATGGTTGGCGAAACTTATTGAAATATTTAATAACAAGCCAGCTTCTAGATGAGGAAATAAAGTTAAGGAAACTTTTTGGAAGTAGATAGGATATACATCACTAAATCATTCAACTTCGCCACTAGGCAATCGCTACCCTAGAACGCTTAAGGCAGAGGGTGAGGAATAAAATCGGAGAAAGAACTGGGGGTGGATAGGATACATATTGCAGCAATCACCAGACTGCATCACGAGGCAAGCCACGAACTGAAATCCTCAAGGCCAGAGTTAAAGAAGAAGACCGAAGTACACAGTAAGCAACGAATTGGAGATAGATTTGAAAAAATAAGAATAGTATTTGGTTAAATTTGAAAGGAATGCAGAAGAAAATGTAAGTTGCAGAATACTGGTCGGCTGCGCATGCTTTATTGAGGGTAAAAGGCATAGATAAGTATTTGTTCATTCATTTATAACATATTTAATAATTAAACACGATCCAATGAACATACTTTTTTAAACGTATTCAGGCTCTTATAATGCAAAGTAAGGAATCAGTTTCAATAAATGTCAGCTTGAATTATTACAGAGAATAACTTATTAAGTCTAATAAATCTTTGTTTATCACTCTGGTTGAAGAATAGACATGCTCACATTTATCTTAACTCAGTACTTATGAAATTTCAGCTAAGTATTTGAAGCATTCTTAGGATACAATCATAGAGTTAAGCAAGTAGACAACTGAAACAGTAACTCAATCAAAACATTATATAAAAAATTAATTTAATCTGGAACTCTTAGTCGCTGAATTTTTATTCGATAACTTTCATGCATTTTGAGAGCACTAAGTACTCGATCTTGTGTGTAGTCAACCATACATACTGTTGAGAAGTCTTTAAAAATGCAGAAATTAGTACTGAACATAGTATGCTCTACTTCTTTTAGATAATAAAGTGGTCAATAAATGCCAAAAAAGCTCTTTATATTGATGTTGTTATTTTGTTATTGATCAGCCTCAAATAGGTTTATGTGTTCAAATATTTTATTTCAGTTTCTTGAAAAGAATATTAGTACACATTATTGAATTTTCTCCATAGTCTTTATGCGATTATAGATTCAACTTGTCGCAAGGGAATCAAAAGTTCTCTACCAAGATAAAGCATGATGTTTTAAACTCCTAAATAAATTTTGTTCATAGAATTTTAAAGACCATCTTGATCAAATTGATTTGGTTTCTGTTCTGTCGCACACGAATCTAATCTTCATAACCCAAAAAGAACATCAGTAATTTTCCCTAATGATTCTTGAAATTTATTTCTGAAGAATTAAGAAAGTGGGATCACAGATTCTGTTCCTTTGTGTACTTTCAAATTCGTGAACATTCTCTTTTTTCCGATGAAAACTGAGATGCTGGAGAAAATTTATAGCTCACATGGATGATGAACTGAAACATCTAGCTCAGAGAACGAAACACCACAATGATAAAAACTGAATAATTAATTTCAGTGTTCCGTTCATATTACGGAATGGAATGAATTGTAGATATACGTTAGTTGAACTGCATGTGAAAATTTTATACTGTAAATGTTGCTACATCTGAGTCCTTGTCATTCTGATAAGTGTATATCACAAACTATGGAAACTCTTTAAAATAATCTCAGTTAGTCAGTCAATTACAACGTAGAACTTCGTAAGTAAGTACATCAATTCATGTTGCCATACCACGCTAATACAGAGATGCGATTGTCACTTCAAATCCCATAGTGGTAGAGGTAGTAGAAGTATCAGCAGTAATCGGAGAGATAAGGGTTCGAAGATACTATTCCAGAAGTAGAATCTAGTGAAATAAACTTAAAAGAAAAAGATAAAGGTGATGAGGATTTCAGAAGATTAGAATTTGAGAGAACTCAGTGAATGCACCTGCGCCATTGCAAGCAATTTTGAGCCATGTCGTTCTAAGGTCCCTAACCATCATGGACTTTCGTCTCGCGGACCCCAACTAGGTAACCTACATCTACCAACATGACCCAGTCTCCTTGTTAGTGAATTCATGGATTTCAAACATGTTTCGGTCTGACCGCTCCTAGCTTTCTCTCAACCTACTTCTACATCACAAAACATAGCTCGACGAGGTAGTCGGTCGTTGGGCATACGTAACACATGTCCCAACCTCCTCAACTGATAAAGTTTCATTTCTAAAATATATTATAGGAAAAATTAAAAAATTCAGTTTAAATTATCCCTGCTCTTCTTTCAAATTGAAATAAAATTCAGCTTGAATTTTGCAATAAATTAGTTTTAAATCTATTCTCTTGAAAAATAAAAGGCACATTGTTTGAGCAAGTGCACTTATCCATTGATCAGAACATGTGATTTGAAAATAGTCTACAAGATTAATAAATATTGGACAAAAACAAATGAAACTACTATAATCAAAACCATTTTCATTTTTGCAGTTCGAATGTCTAATATATTTTATGATTATTTAAATTTATTCTAATTCAAAAGTGGTGTGTGACTAAGTCGAGAGTTAAAGACAATAATTAAAGAAGATGAAACTATACATGATGAATTTAGTCTCATTAACGCTAGTATTTTCACAAATTGTGATAATATTATCTGTGAGTCACAGAAATGACGATTACCAACCAGAAACACATCGTGATAACAACAATAACGAACATGGTCATTCATACCCTAACCCATATGGAACTCATCATCGTGACCATCATCGAGAGAATGACAGAAGACATGAAACTCAACCACGACATTATGATCGTTATGATCACCATGATCATCATTATCATCATAATCCACAAAACATACCACATCATTCGGAAAAACCAGATCATCAAGAAAATCATGAACATAAACGAATGACTGATGAACATCCACATGTATTGGATGCTCACTTACACCAACCAGACGATCGACCATTGAATGTAGATTATGCGTCAAAACCGAAAGAATATTACCTTCATCAGTCAATGAAATCTGCTTCACCTCAAACAGTAGTTCCAGCTAGTCATGTTGATACTAAACACAGTCATGAAACTCCAGTTCAATCAGAAGAAAAACCTAGTGACAAGGTGAAACCAAATCGATCAGATGAGCGCAAAGATGAAGAAGTTGATAGAAAACAAATTCCTGATAAAAAAGATGCAACTGAAAAAGATTATTATCAAGAGCATTCTCATCAACATCGTTATCAGCATCCAAATTACGAAGTCAGTAAAACAAAAATAGCTGAAAATAAATCAATCGAACAGAATGACGATCAACCTCATAACAAATTACCTGAACACAATCACAATAATGAACATAAATCAAAGCCACCTACTGAATTGACTGAAGAAAATAGTAAGAAAACAGAAGCAGATTTAACAAATATTGAGAAAAAGAGTGTAAGTTTTTTGCTTTATGATATGTTCAATAATGGACGTTTTAATCTTATTTTTTGTTGTAATTTTACGAACTATACTAAAATCTGCCGACTATAAAGGTTATGACATTAGTCGCTAAATAATGACCTAAAGATTTTGGTTTATCTGACTTGAATAATTTCAAATGCTAAATGTTTTGTATTTGTTTGAATTTACATCAATAAAGTATGCCGCCATCATTTCTTGGAAAGGATGAATCGGTTTCCTCACATATATTTGTACATATTAGTCGATATTCTAGTTAGTGGTATCAAATATATAAGTGGATTTTAACTTCATAATAAAATATTAAAGTTCTCTGTTTATAAACAGTTAGGTTTACGATGTATGAGCAACACTTGTGAACTACTTAAATATATTGATCTTTGAACAGTTGTTACCTTCAAGTTTTGTACTCCAAAATCAACATTCAGGATTAAACAAATAATAATAATGGTTACTATTTTTTGACCAGTCAGTGTAAATATCTCAGTAAAAAAACATAATACTTCAAGATCACATGAAAGATTTCAAGAAGACATCAAGATTGAAATAGTTCAAATAACAGGATGTAATAAATATTTCAAATTAATGGTACAGAAAAGTTGGCAGAGTAAGAATTACAATATTCGCCTAAAATGAACTATGAAGTTGATGAGTAGAATGAACAATGGTTACAAATGGTGTAGGTCAACTAAAATTTTTTATTGTAAAATAGGTCAGCGAGCACTATCAGATCACTATACTATTGTTTAATGAACAATTAACTTTGTTTACAGATAAGATTGGTCTGAGATCATGAGTTTCTTCCATTTCTGTGTAACGTCAAAATCTTCTATCATTTAAATGAATCGCAGTTTAAAGCCCTGGACTTTTATTCATAAACGATGGACAAGCTAAATTCATGATTTGTAAATATCCAAAATTTGTCAAATTTTTACTTTCTTACTGAAACAAGTCAGATCCTATTTTCTCTCAAGTCGAAGACGTAGAAGCTCAAGTACCGAAAACCCATTTTCATGATTCCGTCAAGATTACTTACTTACTTACTTACGCCTGTTACCCCCAATCGAGCATAGGCCGCACACCAGTTTTCTCCAACAACTCTGTTCTGGGCTTCCCTTTCTAGTTCTTTCTAGTTTTTGTTCATTCTTCTCATGCCTTTCTCTTTATTTCTCGGCGTAATGTGTTCTTTCGCCTTCCTCTTTTTCTTTCACATTGAGGTTCAATGTGAGGGCTTTCCTTGACGCGGTTAGGTGTTTTTCCGCAGTGTGTCCTATCCATTTCCACCGCTTCTTCCTCATTTCCTCCT
>OX103974.1:34083410-34102466 GCA_944470395.2 Schistosoma turkestanicum
ATTAGATTTTCTTCACTGATATTACTTTCATATTTTAACTTATAAATACTAACAGTTAAATATTTCAAATTATTGCAAATAACTTTTGAAAAGATTCTTTTTTTTCTTAAGAAAAAACAAATCATTTTGTATTTTTTTCATAAACATATTGAATTTATAACAATATAAAATGAAATATGAATAATAATATTCGCATTAGTAAAATAGTAGTGAGTGAGTGATATTATACTTCAGTGCATTTGTCAAAAACATCAACAACATTTCATTATTGATCAACAATGATCAATTAAAATATAAAATAACTTATTGATAAGTGCACATAATTGTGCTCATAATTGTGCTTTTTGTACTAATCCATTATTCGAGCACAAATCGAAACTATTTCAATCATTTTTTAATACAAAAATGAATATTAAAGATTCCCATTGTGAAAATTAGAACAACACATATAAGCGAACAATATCATTGTTTTCGATTCGATCGTCATCAGGCTTTATTTACTCGCTAATATACATGAATATTTATATGAAAATGTTAAAACCAATCAAGGCAATTTGAGTGATAATCACAATGAAATGAACAAAGACAAAAGTACAAGTGGATAGTAGGAAAACAGGTGTACTGATAGTAGTAGGAAAATTTATAAAATATGATAACTAAAGTAGGTCAAAGGTGGATGAATAGAATTCAAATTGCCTTGACTGGTTTAACATTTTCACATATATAAATATTCATGTATATTAGAGAGTATAAAGCCTGATGACGATCTAATCGAAAACAACACTGTTGTTCGCTTATATGTATTGTTCTAAAAATGAATATAAAAAAAAAACAATTTAAATTATTAATTATTTTCAGATTCATGAATATTAACAATTAAGAAAGATAATCAAGTCATCTTTTTTGAAGTAGGCATTCCATACGTATTAATGCAGGCTGGAAAATTATTGAAAAAACCAACAGACCTACTAATAACCCCATAGAAGATTTAAACTTAGAAACTTAAGATCGTAAAATGACCAAAGTGTATTTATTTAAAGAATTAGGTTTCAATTCAATAACAGTGATTCCGAAACTTAAATCAATTTGCTACACACTAAAAGCATCATTCAGTGTTGTCGAAAGGCAGAATGCTATTCTTAGCCTCACTTACCTCATAAATTACAAATTCTAGCTAGTAGTTTAAAAGTTTTCCTTAAAACTACTGATTAAAATGATCACAGAAATAGTTTATATCATAGACTAATGTTAGCCGGAAAACCGAGAAACAATGAATAGTTATTTCTGCTTAGTCTAATACATCCTACTCATTAATCAATAATAAAGTTGGCAAAAATTTATGACTGAAATCATTTAGTCACAACTTGTTTGATGTATGAGATTAACAAATGATAAACTGAATTATATAACTTGAAGTTTTGCAATAAATTACGTCCTGAAATGTGTTAGTTAATAAATTAGAACATGATAGTTTATGATGATTATTATTTTATTATTATTGTTCAAAGATTGTAATTGGTAAAGTTTGAAAAGACCTAATAAACTCCAACATTTACTTAGACTGATATTGTTCATTTATTTTATCAATATAGGGATAATTTGGATCTTAAGTCTCATTGATTTTTGATTGTTTGAGTTCTTTCATCAGAATTTTATGTTCAGTACTATTTGAATATTATCAGAAAGATTATGAAACTTACATACATTTAAAATCATGAACTGGTCTTGATTAGTTCACCTGGACGCACTAGATGGCCTTCTCATCTTGAGAATAGACTTTTTACCAGTGCCCACCGATTGCTTGAATTCAGGAATCGAAGCCAAGATCTCCAATCTTGTATGCGAATGCTAACCTCTAAACGACCGAGTTGGCACTCAATTGCGGTATTGTCTAACTTCAATCAAAAGTGCGTAACTACCTTACATAACTAAACTCTACTGTTGATATTATCTCACTAGAACTCCAGGAATTGAACATTGAAGATAGGTACTATTGGGCAGACTATAATATATCACAACTGTTAATTAGTGGAATTCAATCTGCTTATATATTCGAAGATCGGAGGAAGAGGCTAATACATGGAATGAATAAACTATTATGGGATTGATTAGAGATTCTTGATTTAGTCAAATAATACATAACTAATCAAATTCTAACAGCCATATATGTATGTATATATTGTCAGTGTAGGGTTGTGGAGATTTTTGAATTTCATTGAAATCATAAGCTGGAAGGCTGTTTTGTCCTAATATGGAACTCATCAATGTAAGACCACTATTAATCAGTTCAAGATTTCAGTGGAGCTTCGTAATTTCCACAACTCTATACCGACAATTATTATGTACTCGATAATAAATAGCTTTATGATGAGATTCTCAGCGTTCTAGTGAGATGCCATCACCAGTGGAGTTCAATCATGTTAGGTGTGAAGAATTCACCCACCGAAGACAATAGATGATGGTCAAAGGTTGATTCAAGTTAGACATTAGCATCATGTAATGCAGGCTCAGTCGTCAAGAGCTTATGTGCTAGTGCACAAGACCAAAGTTCCTTGGTTAGATTCTCGTGTGCAGGGACTTTTCATGCATACGCCTAATGAGCCTCATACTAGGACAAAATGACCCTCCAGTACTTCCAGGTGTCCAATGGTGGTTTATCATTGATCAGTTTATGATTTCAATGAAATTATTGACTGAGTTATAAATTTACCACAGATATTTGATTGTATAACGTTGATGAATAAATTCTATTTTAATATTTGATTGATATCAAATATTCTATCTTGAAAATATTTACAAAAAAGAATGTTTACTGACTCTAAAACTAGTATAATTGAAATTTTATTAAACAAGATCATTTTGAGCATTAAATTTATACTCCTATAACATATGTATTCATGTGTCAGTCACAAATCTTAAAAAGAAGTTCAATGGACTTTTTCTTGTTTACTGATTTAATCTACTTATAAAGTTTGAAATCAAAGTTAGTTTTAAATTTGATTTGGTGCTTAGATAAGCTGATATATCAACAAAGAAAACAATTATTTGTATAAAATGTTTAAAATTGTATCATCTGTAAAGTACAAATATTATATTTTAAATATTCACAATAATATTAATGCATATTTTAAGTAAAACTTAAGTTTGTCTCTATTCTCAATAAATAATATTTGTTTAAATAAGTTCATTGAAATCTTTAACACATGGCTATTTGCATTACGGGGTTGTGAAGATTGTTAAGTTACACATTTTTGAAACCATGAATCGATCAATGTTAGACCACCATTAGAAACCTGGAAGCACTGAAAGACGGCCGTTTCGTCCTGGTATGGAACTCCTCAGCAGTGCGCATCCACGACTCCTGCACCCCTCAGGATTCGAACCCAGGACCTTCGGTATTGTAGGCGAACGCCTAACCATCGTGGATGCGCACTGCTGAGGAGTCCCATACCAGGACGAAACGGCCGTCTTTGAGTGCTTCCAGGTTTCTAATGGTGGTCTAACAATGATCGATTCATGGTTTCAAAAATATGGCTATTTGACTTACACTAATAAACTAGTGTTTTTTTGTTCGCTCAAAAATTTCAGGAAACTGAAAATCCAACTCATAAGGTACAATCTATTGAATCATCTTATTATTTATATAGAAAAGAAGAAACACAATCACCAAAATCAATATCACAGACAAAACAACCAAATAGACCGAATCATGAAGAAACTGTAGAATTTAAACAATCAACTCATACATCATATAACTCATATAACTCATATCAACCATATAAACATAATGAACATGAAAAATCAATAAAAGATTCAGATGAATATCCACAAAAATCAAACAGACAGTCTTCTTGGTTAAATGAATCAAATACTATTGATAATAAAAATAATAAGGAAAATACCGATAATGATAATAATAATAATTTGAATCATTATACCAAAACTCAAGAACATAAAACTGAAAACAAAAACAATGAGCCAGCTTCACATAGTCCATCAACTTCTACTAAAAGTCTTACATCAGTATCATTTGTTTCAGGAGCATATAAATATCCTTCACCAAGATCAAATGAAGATAAAGTGTCATCCAAGAGTACAACTAACAATGCTGTACCTTTGGATGTACTTAAAGCTGAAATACAAAAAGAAATACGTAAAGATTTACAGAGTTTAGTTGATAAAATTCAAACAGCTAAATATGAAAAATCTAATCAGCCTAATTCACCTACTTCAAGCAAACCCTCATCAGCACCAGTAGACGAGTCGCCTTCTTCACATGTTGAAAAGCATGAAAATCACCGTCGAGATTATGGATCTAAGCATGAAGAAATTAGGCGTAGATCTCATGATGAAGATGATGAAAGAGAACCGCGACATGATAAACCTTATCGTGAATGTAAGTTACATTCAAATTTTGATATTACTATGGAGGTTTAACTGTAGAATTTGATTATAATTGATAAAAATTTATAAGGATAGAATGATTATGAAGATTGTGTTCTCCAACAACTTAGTTTAGACAGACATCATTCATGGCACTCAATCCTGACCCTAGGCAATATCACTGACTGACTGTAATCAAAATGATAATACATTTTAACTCAGTGACCTGAAATTATTAACCGTTCCGCAAGATTTGAACATGATTGTTCTTTCTCAGGAGAGGTTAGAAGTAAAGGGAAAAAGATATTCAATTGACTCTTTTTTTCAACATCAATCTAGTGAGTCTGTGTTGTTATGAAGTTATCACAGGTATCACAAAGTATAATCATACTACATTTTATTTAATGCTTTGTAGTAGAAGACCAAAATGTATTGTTTCATATTTGTTTATACTTATAAACAAGTCTTATCTGAAGTTTTATCGAAATTAAATTATTCGCAGACTTCAAATTAAGTATTTTAACTAGGTCAATCTAAATGAATACTGTGTATCACAGTAGTGATTCTTATCGGAATGATTTGATTACTCAATGTTCTACCGTCACAAATTTACACAGCTTTGATAGCTGCTGAAAAGTATCGATCATTAGGTGTCTGTTTCGTTGTTTTCTAATTCATCAGTAGTCGGCACTCATAAAACCACTTGGTGTGGAGCTTAGGACCTACAAGAGTCATGGCAAGTCAGTTACATTCATACCGCCTGATTTCATAACAGTTATATACATCACCTACTTTATTCAATTGACGATAAACTCTGACTGCCATTCAAGACTGAACAACTGCCTTACTCTTAATATGACTGATGTCCAGCGTTCAAAATTTCTCATCAAGATTTCATAGATTTATTTGAAACAGATTTTCTGAGAAACTAAGAAAAAAAATGCCTCAATCAACTTGTGAATAATCGAGAAACATTTTCACAAGTAGACAAAAATAACTAAAAGATGCTAAGATCGTTTATCTGTTCGATGTTTGGTGACAGGCAATAAGAAACAATGGAACATGAATTGTGTCAAAACAGAGCTAGTCAAAAAGATGTGTTTGAAATTTTAAGAACACTGTTGTCAT
The DNA here is from genome assembly GCA_944470395.2 of Schistosoma turkestanicum. Lineage (NCBI taxonomy): Eukaryota > Metazoa > Platyhelminthes > Trematoda > Strigeidida > Schistosomatidae > Schistosoma > Schistosoma turkestanicum. The sequence goes on from OX103974.1 coordinate 34,088,922, forward strand.
GTTTATATCATACACTTATCACCCACCGCATTTCACAGACTGAAATGTTATCACTGAGCTGTTCACGTTTCGATTTGATTTGATAGTGACCAATTTGGTCTCGTGTGCTGTTACGGGTGTGAGGGTGGTTGTCACTTCCCGGCTGACCACACCGTGGAAGGGTGTTTCTTGAAGAACCTGAAAAGGAAGGTTGATTAGTGTTGGTCTTAGAGACCACAAAGTCTAAGGAACAAATGCTGGAGGCCGGTCACGCACGGCCTTTTTATGAGAAAATTTTAGTGTTAGCTCCATTCTTTTAAAAGGTCTTACCGCCGAAGACGGAAATATGTGAATTAATGTGAGATGTGACAGTTTTAGGGTTGACCTTTTCTAACCCTCTATTACTTGTGAGAAGGCAGCATCGCTGCAGATGCTGGTTATCTGAGGGAAACACCTTACTGCTGTCACACTACTCCATCACAGTCAGCAGTAGGACTTTGCTCTCAGACCTTGAGTAGTTGTTTTTAATCTCATCGTTCACCAATCGATCAACCTGGTATGGTAGGACCTACATGAACATGTGTTCCAGCCAATATAGCTCGGTTGGGTGATCATTATAGGCAAGCCCGACCACCACGTCAAGGTAGCAGTTATGACTCAAAATCGTTTTCAATGGTGCAGGTACATCCACTCGTTGTGTTCTATGAAATTCTAATCTTCTGAATTCGTCATCATCCCTACCTTTATCTTTCTAAATTTATCTCACTGTATCATACTTCTTGAATAATATTTTGGAACCCTAATCTTCTCCATTGCCAGTAATACTTCTACTACTCTATCACTATGGGATTTGAACTGACAATTGCATCTCTGTGCTACCTGAACTGATGTACTTATGTACGAAGTTCTACGTTGTAACTGAGTGATTGATTCAGGTCTCGAATGACTTCCTACTAAAGGTTTCAAAATAAACATAACATTTAGAGGATAAAAGAATTAAATTGCATTTAGAATTTTTCTAACTACATATGGATTTTTTAGTGTGCCATTTTAATTTGTAATCAAGAATTTGTTGTGAATACTGTCTTTAACCTCTAACCCGAATTCGCAACAAACTAAGAGATAAAAAAATACAAGTTAACAAACAGCTTTTCCATTTTACTGAAACTCCTTTTAAGCTTTTATCAATGTACACCTGTTATAAGACACTTGGGGTAACAGTTCTCGTTAAAACTCTAACAATCCATATTATCAAACTCTGTAAGAATGCTAAAGAATTTCCACTTATTATTGATTCAATAAACAAATTATCAATTTAAAAATTCAACGAATAATGGCTGTTGAATAATTTTTTATCAACATCCGACTAGGTTATTTGTTCTTGAAAAAGTTTCTTGGTTAAAGTAATTTTGATAGATTTCATCATTATTTGCCCCTTGTTTGATAGATGATTATCATCATGATAGGCGTGATGACGAACATAAGCCTCATGAGCCGGAAGAACGCAAACCTTGGTCAGATAAATATGAACCTCGACCTCCGACAAGAGATAGAGACATGCCACCACCTCATCATCATTATCATCATCATCGTCATCAACACAATCCTCCTCCTCATTTATCGCATCGTCCATTCGCATCAGAGCATGAAAATGAAGCAAAAAGTTCCCCACCAAGACATCCATTTCCCAAACAACAGCACACATATCCTCCACCTCATGAATCACCTAAACAAAATCAAGACAACCCCTATGAACCTCGATTTAATAATAAAGAAGAGCATTTGACTCATCATGATCATAGAGAAGATGATTATCAAACTCCATATCAGTCAAGATCACCACCAGTAAAACCAAAAAGTATTATTCAAGCTGTATCAGCCACTGTCAAACCAACTCATCCATTATATGAATATGGAGCTACAACTAAAATCCTGGATTCTGTATCTATTCCCCTTACCGTCAATGTTGATGGCTCACCGTCTAACGATTGTCCATTCACGCCATGCAAGAAAGTATGTCCAGATGGTTTGTATAAACTTAATGAAACTACAGGTTGTGCAACTTGCAATTGCTGTTCTATGGTTACTTGTCATAATAATTGCGCTCAAGGCTATGAAGCAGATAAGAATGGATGCCCTACATGCAAATGTTTAACATCTTATTATTGAATAATTCAATATTTTATATTATAAACTGTTTAAGAAATAATTTAACAGATACTCCATTATCATTATTATTATATACTATGTCTGTAATTTTTTGTGTTGCTACTTATTAGTAGTACAGAATTTTTGAATCAAATTGAATAAAATATGATTTCAGTTGAGTGAATTCTCAATGCACCACATTAACAAATCGATAAAAATTGAAGTCATGCTTCAATTTAAACTGCTTCAAGCTATTTGACTACAAATTTCCAGATTTAATTTCAAATATTTTTAGATATGTGGGTAGAATATTGTAACCGTCGTGGAAATGAACAAAACCAAGTAATTTTACTTGTGTAATGAAGTTAAGAAATTATTTTATGTGGGATCACCTTTCTAAATAATGTTCCTCATACTTTAAAATCACCTGTTATAACTGAAATAACTTTAAAGAACAAGTTATTAACCACTTTGTTTCCTTCCATAAGAAATCTGTGTAGGGTTCGTCACTAGGGACGCTTGAAGCTATTACGAGTTCATCGTAGTCGATAAACGCAGACGAGACAATTACCAGCGTCCAGATAGGCTACCTTCAATCCAAAGCTGGAGATAGAAGGCTCTGTAAGCGTAGAAAGTATATTCTACAAACACCCAGCAATCACAATACAATCAAGCACACAACTCTCGTTTATTTATACGTCATGGAAATGTCCTTGGGACGGTTACGAAAATAGCACTGCAGTCAATCACAGCCATGGATTTTCCTGGTGGGAAATGAAATCTCAAGGTCAACTGATCAACCCATGCTGGCAAACGTGAAATCCGAAATAAGGCATTTAACAGTCGAGTTTTGGGGATCTAACATCCCCAACAATCTGCAGTCGAAATTCGATAACTTATGTCATCTACAAATAATATGAATAAAGTAGATCTTATTATCTCATATGAAGACTGAAATAGCGGGTTCTATATGTCGCTCTAGTAAGTCTTTTCCATAAACCTATTCTTAACTATCTAACAGTTTATTTAGGGTCATTAGCCTAAGAATTTACTGACAACATTTAATACCATTTTCCTAGCACACTGGAATCCACCTGGATTAACATGCAGAACTACTCATCTGCCATACTGTGTCGTTTGGATAACTCAAGACTGGATCAAATTATCTTCCGAGTACTTTAAGCCTAAGAATCATATTGTCCCACCGTAGATACATTACATACAGTACAACTACGATGTCATGGTATGCTTAACATATAACAAATAAGTATTAATTGACTTTAAATCTTAACTCTAAAATAAACTTCTAACCACAATACTTAACACTAACTTTTGACTCCAACTCGTTATTCTGATTTCAAATCATAAGTTCTAACGCAAATTCCTAAACTTAAATTTTTATACCTGATCTCATCGTACACTGCAAGTCTATGGATTTCTTCATAACTGTAACATGAAGTAAGTACTCTTGCGACAGAGACCTTGTCGAAAGTAAGAATTATACTGGCGTTGGTCAATATGTTTCTGTCATCTATGATGTATGATCTTGCAACTATGGTTTGGTACTTGAAAGGTAAGTCTATGGACTGTAGTCTAGCAGAAGATTCTTTCTCTTTTAATCATAAGTTGTTTATTTATTTCGACTTATCGGGACAAGGTATTTTTCAAGGTCATATTAGGAGTTGCTAAAATCTTTAAAGTTTACAGATTAACCGATAAATTAATATTTTTTTGAGCTAGATGAAGTGATTTAAATCTTTTCTAAATAATGCAGAGAGTTCTCAACTACTTGCAGTTTTACACAAGCCTTTTAACAATCTGACCGTATTAAATTAGTGAGTACCGATTGAAAATTACTCAAGTCTTTATTTCAATTCAGGATCACTTTACTGTTGAGTGAATGTTTTTCTGATTATTTTTCTGGCAGGGTGCGTCACTGTTCACTAACCATCTAAGCAGAGGCTTTATTAAAAGTTCTATGAGTTTTGGGCGCTACAACATCCGCCCAATTAGTTAACGGGAAAATGGTTGGAAGTCTTAGGTATAGCACGTTACTCGAAAATTAGAAACATGAACGATGTTAATGTCAGGCGATTGAAAGTAGTCTAAAAAACCTGGATCTCGTCTTCCCATCGATTGGCACTTAGTCGAACTTTTCGACAGCGAACTGTCTCATTAACGGTTAAATATCAACATAAAAATGAGTGTCAGAATATAGTAGATATTTGCTAACGATGATCTTATTCACTTTTTGAAACAAATATTTTTAAATTTTTCACTTAGCATAGTGTCTTTCACCCGATTAGGACATGGTTTTCCAAAGAAACAAAAAGTGTTAGGAGAATTTCTCCGGTAGAAAAAAAGTCAACCGAATAGGTAAATGTAGCACTTAGTTTACAAATGAATTGATAGCCATCATTGGAATAGTGAGTGGTCATAGGTATGCTAGAACTATATGGAAAATGTTATATTCTAAGAAGGCTTTCACAAATCCTAGGACTATGAATTCCAAACCCCTGTTAAATATGATCAGTAAATGATTATAACAATGATATTATTAAACCTTCACAATTTTGATTTGCTCTGTTCGCTGAATGATTATATTTTGTTCATTTATCGATTACAAACCTGCATTTTTTCAATGGTCAATATTAAGTGTTTATTGGCTCGTTAATTGTGTCCTCTTGTGCAACTTGGTTGTTTGATTACATCATGTTTATTTAGGTTTTATGTTAATAGTATGAATTTATATTTTAGAACTAGATAAGAGCTTGCAAGACTGATAACTCGTAAGCTTGTACTGTAGCCTCGCTATAACTCTGTATGTGACACATTAGAGACCGATTCGGAAAATTAATCTGTAGATGCAATAAAGCCTAGGCATTCACGGTCTATTAATAATAAACAAATAATGATAGTAATAACAATTCAGTTTCTTGATCTTTCAACAATAACAAGAAATCGTCCACTTTTTATCACTGAATTAGAATGTTCACACATCTGTAACGATAGAAACTTCGTCTACTTTTGCTAGTAGAAAGCCAACATAACAAATCTGATAACATTAATCACATCATGATTGAACCACTGTGTATTAGTTCCAGCTTTCTCGACTAAATACTTTCTTCTTAGTCGCCTCAACTGCAACAAACACATTCATTCACTTCTGAACATAGGATTTGTGAAAAAGTTACTAGGACAGTTAAAGGTAAGATTACAAGTTTAAGTGTCTTTCATGTATTGTTCAGTATTGTTCAGTGCAGTAAAACTTCACCAATTTTGTCATTAGTGTTTCCACCTTCCAAACTTGCACCTTGCATATTTTCTCCTGCAAACAGTCCTACTGTCTCCTTCTTAGTCCATTGAGTGATATGCACAAAGATGGCGTTGCAGCCAGTACATATACTATAAATGCTAGGAAAACTAGTCAAGGTCTTGATTCACAGGTTGGTAATAAGCCAAAAATCTTTTTTTTCTAGCAACAGGATGATAAAGTAGCCCAAAATGACACTAGATAGTAAACCTTAAAAGAAGGCGTACAAGTCAGATCACTTGACTCAAATACCGTAAATGGGTCTCTAACTAGGAAATAAGGAGCACACTGTTGCTCAAATTACTACATCAGAAATTCCGGAGTGGGATTTACGCGCATGAAGATATGTTCTAGCTCCTTTTTGAGAAACCTGTTTCTTCTGTATGAAAGAAATTTGATGGTTTGGCGTGAAGTTTTGTTAGTTATATGCTCCGTCCCCACATTATATCACAATAACTTCGATAGTTTTGCAGTGGCTCGAGTCAAGGTTGACCGTGAACACCACTACAGACCAATTACGTTACCGCCTCAAATAGTTATTATGTTATGAACCAAAGACAGAGAGGAAGTTATAATTTAGAAAAGGGCTTATATTTGTTAGCGACCTCGAGGTACCGAAAGAATACCGACATCGTGCCAAAGAATATGGGCAAAGTTACCACGAGCAGTATGACGAAGATGTGTAAAGTATGGATAAATAAGGAGTAAAGTAATCACTGGTACGATTGGTTATGATAATAAATGTTTCTATTCAACCAAGCCCGTTTTGTCCATAAGAGTGGAGTCACTACAGTTGCTGCTTTCTTTGATTTAAATCCGCCTTTATTGTGATTTACAGTTACATCAAACATTAAAACAATGAAAGGACACTATTAATCAAGTTTAATTGTAAGTATAATTTGGCTTTGAGCTAGGTTATTACTCCCAGGCAACAAACAACTCCTAAACATGACCTACTGCTGGACGCATATAAGTTGTTTACTCAAATTCACATGTTGAGGACAATGGTCGCACCACCCGTATTAGTCCTTTTCTAGCATGTTTCTGAGAGTTTCTAGTCTCCTACTTAATGAGTCAATGGAAAGTTCTCAAAACCGTTTTTAGGGTAACAGGTTGCAGGATTTTATGACTCGGTGTGAAAACTTGTATTCCACAGTCATTTTGCTTGTCCTTCCATGCAGTGACTTAAGAGTTATCTTGAGCTTGCACGGAGAAAAACTGAGGATATTTCAGGTCTAAAATCATTCCTTAGTATTCTATATATTAAATCACGGTAGGACAGAGTAAACAGTACTAACTTTTTGAGTTGCTCTGTGTATGATGCACATCGAGGTTCCCGGGATTACTCGAGTAGTTGTCTTCAGTAATTTTTCCAAGACATCTGAGTATCCTTTCTTGACAAATATTTCCGAGTGTACCATGACGCATACCGGTCACAAAGATACAAATAAATACACGGTTATCATATTTTAAAACTTTCTAACGTCATTGGACTATTTTTGTAGCATGAATCATATCCTTATCATTGATATGAAATAAAATCAAGTAATAATCAGCTCTAGCAAGTGGCTGCTGAAGGATGAATTATATTTCTACAAGGCTGACATAAAGCAGACTGTACCACATGATTGTGATAAGTTGTTATAACATAAAATCACCTTCATCCAGGTGACTACAAAATTGCCGAACAATTATGAAATGCCTTTATTGACGTTCTGATTTACAACACCATTTGCATAGATCAAAATGACACTGCTGTATTCAAAGAAGAAGTCTAAGATGTGATTTGACAATTTTGAATAATCTAAAGATTGTTAGGGCAGTAAACTGAAAATGGAGTAACTACCTGTGCACCATCAATGTTTATCACATTGTTTTGAAGAATAAACAGCACTGCTACCAGACAATGAATTTCAAGTACACATTGTCAGTTGTTCTATAGTTTGGATAAACGAATGCATTGTGAACTTTATTTTTTTTACTAAAGTCTGTCCGTATGTCTGCACTCACAAAGTGATAGTTTCTGTAAATTATTAACATAGATAAGTGCAATTACCTTGTAACGAAAAGCTTTTTCATAGACTGCTATGGTAAATGCAGTTGGAATGAATAATTACAAAATCTATAAAATATCCAAATACAATTCGCAGTGAGTTTCTTTTTTATCCAGTCAAACATCCCTGGTTGCGCTCGACTGCAAGTGTTTGTTATTACTAACTGAAAAAGAAAAGCAGCTACTTAGTATTATTTGTCATGTAAAATTTTTACTTAAGGATTTCACTATTGTAAGTTAAATGAATACAGAATAACTATAGCAATGGAAATTCATCATATCTGTACTGGAGTTTTGGTATTAATATCCCTTTCTGGTGTTTTTGTAAAATACCCTCAATTATTTTTCCAAATACTGTTTCAGTTTTTGATTTGTTTCAAAAAGAAAAAACAATATGGTAGACGTAAGCTGCGCCTTACCCACTCCTATTAGTTTTTTACACTAAGTTCATAAGTGACATGCTCTTAAACAATCTAAAGAAACCATAAATCTGAAGCAGCATAACAGGATAAGACTTCAAAGAATGAAACTTTTTTCAACGGAGGTGAATAGTGTGGACAGGGCACTTGTGTAAGATTACCCATCTTCAATCACAAGATATAAATAGAAGTACCAACTAATAGGAAACAGAAACGGTAACCGGTTGTTGAAAAGCTCATCTGATATAAACCAGTCTTTAGGATGCACAAAATACTTGGTTCTGTTAGTACGAAGTGATAAGTTGAAATTGAACCTCGATCAACAATGAACTTCAATAAAGAAACACCCAACTGAAATTAAACCTCAGAATAGATTGCTGGATACAAACTTGAAAATGTTGTATTGAGTCTGCAAGTACCATTGATAAAACTTATGTTACTAGGTTAATTGTTCCGAACCCAAATAATTAAGTGAAGATAACATGACTCCTTAATTTGCATTAACGTGATATTTTTCAGTCTCTGTTTACCCTTGGGTATCACAAGGTTATTCCGTTTTTTAAGAATCTTTAAATAAGAAATAAAATTCCTTCTGTATAACATCATATTTAAGACAGAGATTGAAGCTTGAAGCGTGATTGTCCCATATAGTCTGTACATTATTCTCTCGCTGACTTTTATTGACCCCAAATTTTAACCTTCTGTTCCACACAGATGATCAACCTTCTCACGCAAAAAAATATTCAGCTTTAAGAATTTTATGATAAGCTTCAGACTGATTCACTTGCTCCTGTAAACACAACAAATATGTGAGGGGTTCAGAATACCTAAATTTGATACTGACCGTTTGTAAAGCCGGTGCACTTTCGGGTTGTTTCATTTTCTTGAAACCCCAATACATAGTGGAGTATAAGAATACTTTTTTTCCCTTTCGGATAAACCAGTTCTTAAAACTAACTCGATAAAGTAGAAAATTAAACCAGACTAAATAGTCTTAAATAAGGTGTTCCACAGACAGCACACGAAATAACGGTGACCACAACAATAGTAACAAGTACAACACATATTTTAAGGCAAAGCGACTGAAAGTTGTTCATAAGAAATTGTTTGAGAACGGTCGAACACCATAAGTCGAAGGTAGCCTCGGGATTACAATCCGTGTTTACTCCTTAAATCAGTTTCAGAAAGAGATATTTTGAATTCTATGAACCAGTTACACAATACGTTATTTTGCTTAACCGCTTCTGTTTGTTACCACTTGACAAGTACGTAAGCAAGGTGTATTTTAAGCAGAAAAGGCACAACAGTTGTTCGCTGTTGGCGAAGCTCTGCCAGCCTCCGAGATATACTTCTAGAGCCTGAGTAAGCATGACTCAGTACATCATGGTAGAACAGTGATACTAGTATAAAGTTCGGAACAAGAGTGTATAGAGCATCGAGATAAAATACTACTTCGCGGGGTAACAAATGTTGATCCCGTTATTCTAGAAACCAGAGAAAAGAAGATTCTAGACGAAGAAGTATATTTAATGCTAGCCTCGTGGTATTAAAATAATATAGAGGCCGGAGGGTTTACAAGTGGCTAACGACCAGGCAGGAGACGCGCGGAGAAACAGAATGGGAATAACACGCTTGGTGCGCGGGAGATAGTCTTTTGTAGAGATAAACAAAAGGAGTACAATATATAATTATTGTCGGAATTAAGTACAATAATAAATGTTTATATTTTAGCGATTGTGTTTTCTTCGTAAAAGTATACCACTACATTAGCCCCTCCTAGAAAGGGTTTAAACTTTCGACTCGTAGCGGTTTCGTGAGGAGGGGGCTGGTCGACTAACGGGTGGTTGTTGGGCGGAAAGGTTGACGGGTAGGAAGCGACCAATTATGCTCCAGTTGTTATAGAAAGTCTTTTACGTTGAACTGTACCAGTAGCAACGTGCCAAGTTTAGTGCTTAGGTTAGCATGCCACACCAGCGCGGCTCGTACCCAGTGTTAGTTATTTTCATAACGACCAAGTTCAAAACCATACCTATGCAAGAACATTTGAAACTACAACATCTACTGAGCGCATTGACAAGAGCGTGAGTGATTAGGCCAGCCGTCACCACGACTGACTGAAGTCGACGGTACAAACAGGGTGATGGTCGTAGACATGGGCTCAGGATACAAAACGAGAGAAAAAGAGACGGGAGTAATATACATGCAGTACGAGGATAGTATACCATCACAAATCCGTTGTTGCCTGGGTGTTTATTCGAGAAGGCGTACAGGTAGGTGTACGCAGCGACTGGAGCGCGGGACGGTAGTCTCGTACATACCTCGTGAGCCTGAGATTTCATCCGAAGTCATGGGCGGCGTGGTCTGCTGATCTGGACGTGAAACCAGAGTCTCATCTGTAGATAGTGCAGATGACGCGTGCTGTTGACTGGGATGTGAGAATGATGTCTCTGATTTGTCTGGCGTGCGATCCGAAATAGCCTTAAAGATTCTGTTAGTAGGTTTGATAGGTCCAGCATTGGGTCTCGGATTAGGAAGTAGGGCACTATCATCGAAGTGTGCTGGCTTGGGGCGATCAACGCTGACGATCTCGACACGGCCATGTCAATCAACCTTAAGGATCTTTTCGTGACAAGAAATCGCGTGAAAAGGTCCTTCGTAGGGCTGTTGCAAAGGTAAGCGTACTGAATCGACTCGTATGAAAACATGCGAACAGGTAGATGACTCTCGAGTGAGGGCGACCTGTTGACGTTGTACTCAAATTGACACAGGAGGCAGAGCTCGCATAAATTCAGACAACCGTTAGAAGTAGTCTGACTTATTGAAGTTATCACTACTCCGTGGTGTAAAAAAATTCCGAAAGCAGACACATTGTCGTGCCGTACACCAATTCAGCGGCGGAATATTGAATATCTGCCTTTAAACTCGTTCTGATACCTAAGAAAACGAGCGGTAAAGTTTCGTACCAATTTTTGTTTTCGTGTGCTGGAAGAGCACTTTTAAGTTGGCGATGAAACCGTTCAGCTAAACCATCCGAAGCTGCGTGGTAGGAGGTAGTGCGTATCAAGAAGCCGGGTTGGCGAGGAGAATAATTCGGACTCGAACTGTTGTACTTGGTCAGTTGTGACAGTCGAGGGACAACCGTAAAGCGCTATCCATCTTTCTACGGAGCGGTGAGCAACCCTCTCTGTCGTAATAGAAGTGATAGGAATAGCTTCGGGCCACCTTGTGAAACGATCGATGCATGTGAGTATGTGATCATACCCATGCGATGGTGGCAGTCGCCCTACAGTGTCAGTATGAATATGTTAGGGGGCCATAGATGGAATTAAAGCAGCAAATGTACCGATGGGGGCTGCTACGTGCCTGCGCACTTTTGATCGTTGACATTGTCAGCATTGCATTACCCACATTCGGACATGTTTGTTTATGGAAGGCCAGAGGTATCGTGCAGCAATGAGACGTAAATTGGCTGCGATGCCTGGACGAGACAATTCATGAAGGGCATCGAAGACGAGACGACGATAAGCAAAAGGCACAATGGGTCGGGGTAAACCAGTTAAGTTACCTCACACGATAGTACCTGAGGTGGTAGCTGGTGATACTACCTGGCACTGAGGGGACGTCGATTGTTGTGCTTCTGTACAGGAGCAGCCTCCATAGCAGGAAGATCGAGCACCGGTAAAGTAACTGCATTAACGTGGATAGAGAACCGGTAACATATTTCGACTCGCCTTTAATATGACGAAGGTCTGTCGTAAACTGAAATATATAGTCCAAATGTCCGGAATCTCGTGGTGAGTAGCGGTCAGACTTGGTATGCAAAACATACGTCAGAGGCTTATGATCGGTAAAAAGAATGAAATTACGACCTACTGAGTGCCGGAAATGTTTGATGGCACAGTAGGCTGCTAGCAGCTAGCGACCAAAAGCGCTATATCTCGTCTCAGTGGCAGTAGGGCGTCGCGAGAAAAATTCAAGAGGTTGCCAACTTTCATAGATGTTTATTGCATAACGGTTTCTAAAGCAACACCTGATGCATCAGCCGCTAAGCTAAGCGTGGCTGATGGGTCAGGATGGGCTAGAAGCGTGACTTCAGCTAGAGCTGTTTTAATCGCCAAAAATGCAGTACGTGCTGCATCGTCCAACTCTAATTTACGTGGGTTGCCGCGAAGTAAATCGGTTAGTGGTCGAAACTGTCCTGCCGCGTGAGGAATAAAACGTCGGTAGAAGTAAACCAAACCAAAAAAGGCCTTCAGTTCTTTGAGTGAGGACGGTACAGTGTACTCCATGATTGTACGTACTTTTTCCACACAAGGTAGAATACCCTCATGCTTAATGCTGTTACCCAAGAAGTTTATTCCTGACCTGCCGAGTTCACCCTTTTCTTGCTTAACTACTATTCCATTACCCGAAAGGCGTTGGTATAAGATTGTTGGATGCTGACAATGTTCATCTACATTTGATGATGCGATTAGCTGATCATCAATATAGATGAGAACAAAATCAAAATCGATAAACCTTTGGAAAGTTTTAGCAGCATTCCAGACTCCAAATGGCATTCGTAGGAACTGAAACGGACCGAAAGTAGTCGTGGTAGCAGTTTTCTTGATATCCTCAAGAGCGACTAGGATCTGATGATATGCTCGTACCAGATCAATCTTAGAATAGATAGTCGTGCCCTTGATTGATGCCGTGATGTCACGTATGTGGGCGATGGGATAGGCTATCAAAACGTTTTACTACATTTAATGCTCGGTAGTCGCCACATGGTCACCAACTAACCCCATCTGTCTTGCAAACTATGTGGAGAGGTGCGGACCAGAGACTGTGAGAAGGACGAATAATAACAGTAGCTAGTAAATTGTCAAACTCACATTTAGCGAAAGCTAATTTGTCTGGTTCCAGTCGACGAGGTGGTGCCGTGACTGGTGGCATCGGGTGATGACCTGGTGTACCACATGGTGAGTTACCGATAGTTTCTCCTCGAGTGGTTTAGTTGGGTGGGGAATGTTTTTGAGTACATCGTGGAAAGTGTTATCACGGGAATGAAATACCTCTGTAATACGGTACTCAGTATGGTCCACAGTTACAAAATCCAGGGCAATGAGAACATTTGTCGCCAGTTTGTGATGCAGTGGATGTCAAATTGAAATACCAGTGCCGCGAACCAGGCCTCTGAGTCGTGGCAACGATACGCTACAGGTCGGAAATTAAGAACCTATATCTGGGAGTCATCTAAAACATTGTCATTTTCAGGTTTATCTACCATATACGAACGCTGCTGTAGTTGTAATATATATATATATATATATATATATATATATATATATATATATATATATGGGAAAATAACGATATGTATCACACAACAGACAAAACAATAGTAATGATAATAGTAGCAAAACTACAGACCCACCGAATTTAGTGCGAATTCGTAGTTGCGGCTCACCAACTGTAGTAGTACCCAAACAAACATACAATTTCCAACTTTTTGGGCGTGGTAATCAATAATCGTTGTGACTCTTCATCCTTTACACTTCCGTAGCAAGCCATAGTGATGACACAAAGAATGATTCTCATAAGCCCTGCCCATAGGTTTATATTCTCACAATGTCTTGCCTAGTGGCTAATTA
>OX103974.1:34102966-34310835 GCA_944470395.2 Schistosoma turkestanicum
ATGAAGGGCATCGAAGACGAGACGACGATAAGCAAAAGGCACAATGGGTCGGGGTAAACCAGTTAAGTTACCTCACACGATAGTACCTGAGGTGGTAGCTGGTGATACTACCTGGCACTGAGGGGACGTCGATTGTTGTGCTTCTGTACAGGAGCAGCCTCCATAGCAGGAAGATCGAGCACCGGTAAAGTAACTGCATTAACGTGGATAGAGAACCGGTAACATATTTCGACTCGCCTTTAATATGACGAAGGTCTGTCGTAAACTGAAATATATAGTCCAAATGTCCGGAATCTCGTGGTGAGTAGCGGTCAGACTTGGTATGCAAAACATACGTCAGAGGCTTATGATCGGTAAAAAGAATGAAATTACGACCTACTGAGTGCCGGAAATGTTTGATGGCACAGTAGGCTGCTAGCAGCTAGCGACCAAAAGCGCTATATCTCGTCTCAGTGGCAGTAGGGCGTCGCGAGAAAAATTCAAGAGGTTGCCAACTTTCATAGATGTTTATTGCATAACGGTTTCTAAAGCAACACCTGATGCATCAGCCGCTAAGCTAAGCGTGGCTGATGGGTCAGGATGGGCTAGAAGCGTGACTTCAGCTAGAGCTGTTTTAATCGCCAAAAATGCAGTACGTGCTGCATCGTCCAACTCTAATTTACGTGGGTTGCCGCGAAGTAAATCGGTTAGTGGTCGAAACTGTCCTGCCGCGTGAGGAATAAAACGTCGGTAGAAGTAAACCAAACCAAAAAAGGCCTTCAGTTCTTTGAGTGAGGACGGTACAGTGTACTCCATGATTGTACGTACTTTTTCCACACAAGGTAGAATACCCTCATGCTTAATGCTGTTACCCAAGAAGTTTATTCCTGACCTGCCGAGTTCACCCTTTTCTTGCTTAACTACTATTCCATTACCCGAAAGGCGTTGGTATAAGATTGTTGGATGCTGACAATGTTCATCTACATTTGATGATGCGATTAGCTGATCATCAATATAGATGAGAACAAAATCAAAATCGATAAACCTTTGGAAAGTTTTAGCAGCATTCCAGACTCCAAATGGCATTCGTAGGAACTGAAACGGACCGAAAGTAGTCGTGGTAGCAGTTTTCTTGATATCCTCAAGAGCGACTAGGATCTGATGATATGCTCGTACCAGATCAATCTTAGAATAGATAGTCGTGCCCTTGATTGATGCCGTGATGTCACGTATGTGGGCGATGGGATAGCTATCAAAACGTTTTACTACATTTAATGCTCGGTAGTCGCCACATGGTCACCAACTAACCCCATCTGTCTTGCAAACTATGTGGAGAGGTGCGGACCAGAGACTGTGAGAAGGACGAATAATAACAGTAGCTAGTAAATTGTCAAACTCACATTTAGCGAAAGCTAATTTGTCTGGTTCCAGTCGACGAGGTGGTGCCGTGACTGGTGGCATCGGGTGATGACCTGGTGTACCACATGGTGAGTTACCGATAGTTTCTCCTCGAGTGGTTTAGTTGGGTGGGGAATGTTTTTGAGTACATCGTGGAAAGTGTTATCACGGGAATGAAATACCTCTGTAATACGGTACTCAGTATGGTCCACAGTTACAAAATCCAGGGCAATGAGAACATTTGTCGCCAGTTTGTGATGCAGTGGATGTCAAATTGAAATACCAGTGCCGCGAACCAGGCCTCTGAGTCGTGGCAACGATACGCTACAGGTCGGAAATTAAGAACCTATATCTGGGAGTCATCTAAAACATTGTCATTTTCAGGTTTATCTACCATATACTAACGCTGTTGTAGTTGTAATATATATATATATATATATATATATATATATATATATATATATATATATATATATGGGAAAATAACGATATGTATCACACAACAGACAAAACAATAGTAATGATAATAGTAGCAAAACTACAGACCCACCGAATTTAGTGCGTATTCGTAGTTGCGGCTCACCAACTGTAGTAGTACCCCAAACAAACATACAATTTCGCGGGGTAACAAATGTTGATCCCGTTATTCTAGAAACCAGAGAAAAGAAGATTCTAGACGAAGAAGTATATTTAATGCTAGCCTCGTGGTATTAAAATAATATAGAGGCCGGAGGGTTTACAAGTGGCTAACGACCAGGCAGGAGACGCGCGGAGAAACAGAATGGGAATAACACGCTTGGTGCGCGGGAGATAGTCTTTTGTAGAGATAAACAAAAGGAGTACAATATATAATTATTGTCGGAATTAAGTACAATAATAAATGTTTATATTTTAGCGATTGTGTTTTCTTCGTAAAAGTACACCACTATAAGTGCAATATTAATAATTTATTCTGAAATGACATGCTACAATTGGCATGCCGCAGGCAGGATGAAAATATTAAGATTTCTAACACATTTTCCTTAAAAGGTTGTTGAGTTACTGAAATATTTCATCAGATGCATTGGCTTCATATAGATGGCTGAAATTTTCCATATAAAATTATGGATCATTTTCGAAACTGTATTGCACAATGCGAATAATTAGCGCTAGTTACGAGTGTTGCGTTACAACGAACTGCTAATGGTTGCGAAACAATGTAAGGTCAAGCCAAGTCTGCATATAACACGAACTGACTAGGTAAATATGCTTAGATCTTGTGGATATTCGTCAGATAATCAATTAACAGGCTCCTGGGTAAAGTAACCATGTCTTCGGCATATATTCAGACTAGTATTTCGGAATTGGAATAAGGTGCTGAAAAAGACAAATAAAGAGAACGGGGTGAGGAGCAGAACATAAAATATTCTTGTTTAAAGCGCATCAATGACTCAGCAGATACTTTTCTAACTTAGAACACCAACTGTCTAGCTGCACTTATGTAGGTTAATGAAGACAATACACTAGTAAGATAAAGAATAATCAAGTAAGCGTATGAATAGAGGAAATTCAGAAGAAGCAAATTATTAGCAATAATGTTGATTTACAGAATATAATGATCAGGAACAGTGGTCTGTTGCTTTTTTGGTATTTTATTAAATCTTTTTCTTTTCAGCTATATAGCTCAAGAAGTCATGAATGAGCTCTTTTACTGTATAATTGTCTAGATCTACTTGTAACAGGATTTCTTGGTAGGAAGTTAAAACAAGTGCAAGGTTGCGGACATGAGCGTAGGGAGTAGCAAATGTTTTACAGTATCACTGGTCGGTTACCCCAACACTCAAAAAGAGCCTGAGGAAGACTAAAATGGATGGACTGAAGTCATTGCATTCACTATAAACGTTTGCTGGTCAGTAACTCCATCCTTCCTCCTGTGTTGTTAAGATGATTTGAATTCACTGTAAGATAATAATTTACTTTCTACTCGAGGCTCTACATTTCAAATCCATTTGAGAAAAACCTTTTCTGGAAGTTCCATTTTACGAGCTAATCTGGCTGTTACAACTTATGAACTGCGGGTTAGGCATCCATACAGTAATGCGAATTGTTGTGGAGGAAAGTAAGAGTTTTCAGACAGACTGTAAGCAGTTTGGATGAAGCGACGGAAGGACGTAGGATAGAATAAGTGGGAACCGATAGCAAGATGGAATCAATGGTAAGTCAACAGAGTACATGTGAGAGCAGTGAACTGATGATAGGCAAAAAGAAACCCATAAATTAGCGGTCCTGTCAGGGTTTTGAGCGATCTAACCCGAGTGACGGTTTCTCAGACTGAATGTATGCATGACCACTGGAAGTCAAGCAGCAAATTATGATGTTTAGTACTCCGCCTGGTGCCCGTTTGGAGCTACTGCCGCACTGAAGCCTGGATAAAAGAGGAGGGTGGCTCTTGGGGTTGGTGATTTCATCTCGCAGAAAAGTAACTCGCCAATAAAGCGCATACCACAAATATTAATTCACACCATTTAAAATATGCCCTGAGAGACAGGTCTGCATTTGGAAGAGATAAGACGTCTCTTGATGAAAGCCGAGTTCCAGCAGAAGTCACGAAGAAGACAGTTCTACACATACACAAGGAGTTGCACTGATGCTGTCCAAACAATTACGAAAGGCACTTATACTATGGGAATCTCATGGACCCAGGATCATCAAAGCAACCTTCAAGACGAAGAAAGAAAACATTACAGTAAACGTCAATCAATGCTTCGTACCCACAAATGACTACAATGACGACATTAAAGATCGATTCTATGAAAAGGCTACAGTCAATCATCGACAGATGCTCATCAAAAGATTTGAGTATTGTTACAGGAGACCTAAATGTCACGGTTGGCATGGACCACAGCTCGTATGAAGCGCGTTCCATTTGACCTTTCCCAACAAATTCACTATTGATCTCGGCAAATCGCCAAAAGAAACTATAGTGCACCTTCCTTATTTGTACTCTACTATTGAAAATGTGGCTGTATTACACTGTTTCTGTCAGTGACCTGGTGTAAATATGCCGTCAGAAACTGACTCTTATACTTAATTTAACTGCTATAACTTTTACAGTTATTGTGAAAGCACTTGTGACAATTTGATCTAGCCTGTAAACTGGCGTGACTCTTGTAACGCACTTATTTGAGAATAAATATTTTATTATTAACACTGGATATGAAGACATTTTAGCGATAACGGAGTCGAAATTGGCTATGATCACCATTAAATACTAATTACTAGACCGTCAGTGAAATATAAGTGAATCCAGGGTAAAGAATATATTTGAAGGAGAAAGTGGGCAACGTAATGAGCAGCAAGTTATGATTGATTGCAGCAAAGCGAAAACAGGAAGTTGGGCATAAGTAATTGTTTTTTTAGTATAGTTAAACAAAAGGAGCACAATAATAAATGTTTCCTTTCCATTAATTGCGTTTTCTTCGTAGAAGTATTCCACTACAATTTCATGGGACAACATGGACTGGGAGAAAGGAACGAAAACTGTAATAGATTTGCAGACCTATGTGTCATCAGCTGTATAGTATTGCCATGCAAATGCATCCACAAACCTACATCGATTTCACTGGATCACACAACTCAGAACGAAATTGACCATATCTGCATCAATAAAAAGTTCAGAAGGACCGCGGAGTAGGTGAAAGCCATAAGAGAAGCTGAAATATCCTCAGATCACCACTTTCTGGTCACCAGAATGAAACTGAAACTCAAGAAAAACTGGAAGACGGGGAAGACAACGTCACAAAAGTTCAATACGAATGTTTTTTCGAGATACCGCAAAACTCAGAGAATTTCGGATAGCCCTCAGCAATCGGTTCCAGGCTTTGGACGATCTACTCAGTGGAGAGGAAATAACCATGGAGAACAATTGGAAAGAGATAAAGGAAGCAATCACTTAAATATATCACGAGGTTCTAGGCCAAAATAAGTACCACCACAAAGAATGTGACCTCTGTTAGTACTCTTGATTAGATTCAAGAAAAGATGGACAAGAAGGCGGCAACTAATATCAGCCAAACTAGGGCAGAAAAAGTCAACTCACAACGTAAATACACAGAAGCAAACTATCAAGTGAAGAGGATCATCAGAGCATACAAACGTAACTATGAGGAAGATCTAACAATGAAGGCGGAAGAGCCTGTTAGAGAAGGAAACTTGAGGCCACTGTATGATACAACAAATGGGCTTTCTGGAAATGATCGTAAACCGGAATTACCAGTGAAAAGCAAGGAAACCAAATCAGTCACGATCGCTTAAGAACAGCGAAACGAATTGGTTGAATAATTTATGAAATTCTTGAATCGAACATCGAAGCCGCACCACTGGACCTCTTAATCAGTGTTGGCAGGCTAACATTTGAAGAGATCAGTATGGTTATCAGACAAATGGAGAGCGGAGAAGCAGCCGGATCAGACAACATTCCAGCTAAGGTACCGGAAGTATTCGTAGCAGTAACTGCGAAGATTCTCTACATCGTCTTCAGCAACCTTTGGGATGAGGAATGGGCACCAACAGACTGGAAAAAAAACACCTGATCGAAATACTAAAGAAAGGTTATCGCAGTAAGTGTGAGAACTACAGACACAATACTGTTCTGTCACTACCAGGGAAAGTCTTCGACAGCGTGTTGTCAATCAGAATGTCGCACTCCATAGAGTCTCAGCTTCGGGTAAAACAGGCTGGATTTCGTAAGGATCGATCGTGTGCTGACAAAACATTACGGCTCAATGTGGAACAACTAATTCAGTGAAATTCATCAATCCACACCATCGTCACTGACTACAAGGAAGCGTTCGATAATTCGGATAGAACAACACTATGGAGGCTCCCTCGACTCTTTGGCGTGTCTGGGAAGATATTCAACATCATACAAAATTCTTATGATAGATTAGACCGCAAACTCATGTACGGAGGGCAGGTGACAGACTTGTTGAAGGTGAAGACTGGTGTCAAGCAAGGTTGCTTACTATCAGCCTTTCTCTTTCTCCTGGTGATCGACTGGATTATGAAGACGTCAACATCCTCTATCACACACACAACAAAATACAGGGGAAGACGACTAGTGTAGCAGAGGCAAGTCTCGACATACACAAAGGGAAAAACAAGATTCTCCGATACAACACAACATGCACCATCCAAATCGCACTTGACTATGAAGCTTTGGAAGATGATAGTATCTGTACATATTTGGGCAGCGAAATTGATGAGCACGGCCAACATTTTAGATACTATATTATCTAAAATGATTTTTCCGTGATCGCCACGAGAGGACCTTTGTTCTTTCATATAGATCGGGGCAGTTCGTGATTGAGACCACTCGTAAGTTCCCAGACTCTGCCAAACATATT
Organism: Schistosoma turkestanicum; assembly: GCA_944470395.2. Lineage (NCBI taxonomy): Eukaryota > Metazoa > Platyhelminthes > Trematoda > Strigeidida > Schistosomatidae > Schistosoma > Schistosoma turkestanicum. Next base: position 34,109,728 of record OX103974.1, read on the forward strand.
AATCAGTGTCAACGCTAAAACAGGCCTCTCAAGGCTTGCTGATTTCTCTGTCCTTAAGTCTCCTTTAGCCTTTTTAACTTCATTAGAAGTTGTAGTATTTACATGAATTTTCTATTCAGGTTAACTGGAGATCGTAAGTAACCGAAGAGTGGTTTAAGGCCAATTGAACTGCTCCCTAAATTGTTCTACCTTTTGATCTTCTAGGCTGAGAATGAGTAATGGTCTAATTTGTTTCCAAGATAGTCTCACCAGCAGTCAGATTCCTAATACCGGTTTCCTGTGTAGTAGCGCGAGTCATGGATGTCTATGGTCACCACCACAGACCAGTTATTTTCCAGTTACTAGGTACATTGGTCCGTGAAACCAAAACAGTGAAGGCGGTAGGATCCAGAAGTGAATGTTTATTTGTAGGCTACTTTGTGGTATCGAAAGAACACCGAGATCATGCTAAATAATATTGGTAAAATCGGTTATAATAATCAATGTTTTGATCAAACCAATAGTGTCCTTTTCATATAAATGGAGTAACTACACCTTCATAAGCCTCAATAGTTGTATATTGTTACTTATGAGCGCTGCGTTCTTTATCTATCTTGCTTTCACTACCCTTCGGTGTTCGCTGTCACTGCCTAGGCTTCCTACGCTTAGGCTGACTCCGACCCTCATCATGTTCAGAGCCAGACAAGGTGAGTTTCCGAGCATCTATCAGTTTGGTAGGTGCCACAGAAGTCTACTGTTTCTTCCTGGACCATACCATACTGAAAAACATCACTGCTACGTTAACAGCCAGTTGGATTTCATTCCAAGCTGCTTCAACAACTTCTAAAACAGCCTCAAATAAGAAATCGAATGCTTTGCTGAAATCTATAAATGTTACGTCAGCAGACAAGTCATTATCTTGAGAGGCTGTCCAAAACTCTCCCACAATTAGTAAGTTCATTAGGCATGAGTTCTTATTCCGAAACCTGTGTTTTTCAGGAGTTAACATATTATATACTCCTACATAACTCAGTACCTTAGTCTGAATTATTCCTTCAAGTAACTTAATTACTATTCCGATTAGACTGTCGGGTTGATTGTTGTCCACATTTTGTCTCTTGTCATAGTTAAATGTGGGGTTAATAGAAACATCCTTCCAACTACTGTGGAGTTGCGTCTGGGTAAGGGACATGGTAACAAGCATTGTTTTTCTACAATAGCGTCTATGATGAACTGGAAAACTCATCAAGCAAAATTGAATCAGTATCATATTCCAGTGTCAAATTATTGTTTCAGACTGTTGGGCAACAATTACATGATTGGCTTGTTTGACGGAATAAACAGTAGCCGCGCAGCTCAATTTACCAGCCGTCATGGTAGGTTTCCAGTCTGTGGTCATTGTGAAGTTTTAGGGTCGAGTCAGGACTAAGACAGTGAAAAAGGCTTCGAGGTTTATCATCGAAAGGTTCTACTCGAAGTTGACCAGAGATTTTCATACCAACAAAAAAGTGTGCCAAGACATAGCATGTATAGGATCGAAAAGATTGCGAAACATGATCGCAGGTTATGTGACGCATTTGATGAAACGTTTCGAAGCGGGTCCTGTACGTGGAATCAGTATTAAGCTACAAGAAGAAGAGAGAGAGCGAAGAGACAACTATCAACCTGAAGTTTCAATATTTGATACTATGGCCTTTGAAATCGACCCTGTAGCACAGGAAATGTTGCAAAGCATGGTATGTATTTTGATTGCGTTTACGACTTTTCTTACAGAACGTCGCTCATGCGAAGAACATCCGTGCGGTTTTGCCTGTTGTAAAGTAAAACTTTACCATAATAAACGTATTTGCGAATCATGAGTCATTTTCAATGGCTTTAGATTTTTAAAGTTGCAGGTACTATTTTTCCTTGTTCAATATAAATAAGTTTGCCACGTAAGCAGTAATTTGTATCGTTCTTTGCCCTACCCCGGCATTTAATAGTTTTGGGTTCTAACCCAAAATAGGGCTTCAATGACCAGAGGTGACAAATGATCCTCGTACTAACCTGGTCGGGTTCTTTGTACGTAAATCATTCCCGGCGTAAACGATCCATATGCCGAGTGTCCTTATATTTATATTGCGAACGTCCAGTTGACAATTGCTAGAGTATATGGTGTTTGCGCTCCTAGAGCCTTCCTGTTTGAACCGTTTTTGTACTCAGCTATCACAATCTAATCCTGGCTGACATAAATGGTTCTTCCCATGATCGTAATGTAGTCATCATATTTCCGCTCAGAAGACAGTTACGTGTACATAAGTGCAGCTTCTCCTAGTATTCTCCTGGTCTCAGTACGAGGCGTTCATCCACTTACGTGAGGTTGGCGCACTTAGTACCGTAGGATGATCAGAAATTAGGATTTATTGCAGTTCCTGTGCTTGGTGCCCTACACTAGGATTTTGTGGTTGACCCATTCATTCGTGTTCAGATACCTGGTAGTATCTGGTAACTGTATACATCATTTTCGGTGCACCCCGCAACTTTTTGCCCTGAATACTTCCAAAAGGTAATGTCATTCGTGTTTGTGCCTGTATATTTTTGCTGAACTGCTCCCAAAACTTCTACTGGGTTTTGAGTATTCAGGATTAGCATTGTCATCGATGGTCGATTCAGTCGCGGTGAGCACTGGCGTGGTTCCACTTCAAATTGTAATGGTTATAATATTAGACTTAAATGTTTGCAGTGTTCTGACCAGTGGGTCCAACTAATTTGCTCTACCGTTTTCTAGTGTGTCACTTTAGACTAGGAAAATATGACGCTGGCACTGGAAAAACTGCTGGCCGAGTCTTATTGATCACCTGCATGGTTAGTCATGAAATTCTGCTTCAAGACTTGTAAATCATAGTGTTATTGTTCTGTTTAGTCCAGTCAACACAGTACTTTACGTAGTCGCAGGTTTTGGCGAGAATACCAAAATTTGAACAGTTGCCCTAAATGGGGTGTATAGTTTTCAGTTGGAACTTGTTGGCTATAAAATATTCCTATTCATAAGGCTGTACGCACACGATTAGTGTTTGAACTATGTTTTGAAGTCTGTTATGGAACTCGGATTAAACCTGGTCACATGTAGTAAGTGAGATGAATAGTCCATGTATCTCAGCTGCACATGGTATCTTTGCTGATGGGATTGTGTCCCTAAGCGTCGCTCTGGTTTTATGTTATCGTTTAGTTCTTTAGAACTAGATACTATTATCTAGAATCTTTAGTTTCGTCGTTTTTGTGGACTTGTCCGAGGTGTTTGTGGCACATCATGTTGCCTTATTGACTCAAGTCCCAGTGTTCTGTCGATTTGTCTGTACTATATAGCTAATTTCTAAAGCGCTAGCGTTAGTTTTAATCCTGTCGGAAAAACCACCGCGTCTAGATAATTATAGTGAAGGCTCTTCGAGCGAGTTTTTGACGGTGAAGATAAAAGCGAGTACTTATTATTGTGAAGAAGTTATATATTTAAAAAGAATATAATGGGTCATTGCGATTCCCTATTACATGACATTTATTACCTTTTGGTGGGTTGTTTTGTATGAATAACGACATACATTGATCAGGTCAGGATTTATATATACATATATTCGTCTACTGTAAATACCAGGAATGTGAACGGTTTCAAGATCCACTGTCTTGTCATTAGTAGTAAAACCCAACGTATAGAGTTCACACGTGAGTGGATAGTGTCTCGCTTTGGAGGATTTTACGAGCCTGAATTACAACCAGAAATGAGCTTTTTGCACCTTAAATTTTATGCAATTAAATATTTTGAAGATTCAGCTCGCTCGTGACTTGAATATATTTTCTACGGCATGGGAAATAGGACAGTAAAATTCAAAGAATAGTAGAAATAAATGTAAGGAAAGGTCATAATAACTACACTAATTTGATTTACGAGTTCACATCAGGTTTACTCATAAACTGTTTGTTGCTTCGGTTGGATCGTCATAACGTTATCGTTGAATGGTGTTTCTAAAAAAGAATAGACAAACATTTATTGTGTATATTCAAAGGATATGCAAAATTAAGCAGTTTTAAAAGTAGTCGCATAGACATCTATGATTATCCTAAAATCAAATTCATTTCCTAAAGAGTATGTAATTTGGCATCGTGAAGTTGCGATCGAATTGTAGTTCTTGATTACTCTCTAGAGTTCTGAACCCAAAGCTTGGAACATATCGTTGGCGATACTAGTGACAAATAAATGTGCTTAACATTCATCAAACTGACATCTTTATCTCTGAAATATCCTGTGTTTAGTCGATCCACATTTGATAGTACTTTCTATTTCATGTAGTACCTTTATTCTTGTTGTTTTGCCTTGTCAGTATTCGTAAACGCTTAACAACTTGATATAATACTATGTCATTAGTTCAAATGTGGTTCCGCCTGTAATATTTAGTACTGTAAAACCTCATGTAAGTCAGTTCAAGTTGTCATGACCAAAGATATGAAACTATCAGGCCGTATCCCAGAGTAGTTGAAGTGGTAACACTATCGGTAGTAATTAACAGCATTAGGGATCAAATATGTATTTCGAGAATATACAAATCAGAGGAAAATTAAGAGGGACTTGTAAGCCTAGAATTCAGGAAAAACAAAATATCGGTGCACCTGAGTCGTCGTAAACAATCGTAAGCCATGTCATCCAAAGTCTCTAACCACTGGTTAAGATAATCATGCAGACGCCTGCTAAATAGACTACATCCAGTTGATTTGCAATTCTAACCCAGGTATTATTTAGTCGGTGGTCTCAACTCTTCAAAGATGAAATGCTAGTAAATGAGGAGTAATTTTGCATCTGGAGGGAGAGAGATATTGAAAGGAAGCGACTCTATATTCCCATTTACTTTAGACTTCATTAACTTAAACATCACTACACAAGCTATGTGAAATATAGTTCTATGGAGCGAAAATCTACGCATAAAGATCATCAATCACGAGTGCTATTACTTCTGATGCTAAATAGACCGGTGTAATTAGTGAACTCGTTTATCACTTATTCAAACTATCAGGATAAGATTTTAAAGCAGTTATAAATAATTTTTTAGAACTGTAGAGTCGATTACTTAACTCAGATGGTTCCTACGATCCTTTTGCCGCAGGAATATTCGATCAAATAACGGCTATTAATAGACTTAGTCTCGTTTACTATACTATCATTTATCTCTTGGGTATCAGGTTGATCTGCATCTTTTATGCGTATTCAAGTGAAACATCTAGTCACATCTCCCAATGCATAAGTTTTGCATTATGGTTATCCAATTCACTTCAATAAGATAGTATATAATGAGCGAGGTAAGCGTTTTGTAGAGGCTTGAATTTAGATTTCATTTACACAACGGACTAAAATAAGCTAAATTATTTGAGGTTTCCTCGAAGTGGATACCTTTGGTGATGCGAGTTTTCAGACAGCCTCTCGGTCTCATAATGGGTACAGTAACCTAAGACTGGTAATTTATAGTTTGGTGATTCCAGTTTCACTGATGAGTTGTGTATATCGTGACTATTGACCATGTATATCTTACTCCGAACAACTGTGAATCATGACTTGAATAGAAAGGACTCAGACAGATATGACGCAGAACTTCGTACATAAGTACATCAGTTCAGGTTGCCATACCACGTCAACACAGAGACGTAACTGTCAGTCAAAATCCAAGAGTGATAGCAATAGTAGAATTATTAGCAGCAATGGAGAAGAGTAGGGAGCAAAGACATGATTCGAAAAGTATAATTCAGTGAGATAAATTTAGAAGGAGAAAGAGATTATGAGGAATTCAGAAGGTTAGAATTAAAAAGCACACAAAGAGTGGATGCACCTGCGCCATTGCAAACGATTCTGAGCCATGTCGTTCAAGGTCTCTAACCATTGGTGACTTTCGTCTCGCAGACCCCAACCAGATAGCCTACATCTACCAACATGACTCAGTCCACTTGTCAGTGACTTCATGGGTTTCTGCCATGTTTTGGTCTGGCCGCCCCTAACCTTCTTCCAACCTACTCCGACACCACAAAACAGCTCCTCGCGGCAGTCGGTGGTTAGGCATACGTAACACATGTCCCAACCACCTCAACTGATGAAGTTTCATTGCTTCATCTATTGATTTGCCATCCTTACCCAGAATTGGTTTCCTTACGAGAGCAATGCTTACTCGGTCGTCCCAGGATACACGAGAAATGCTTCAGACACACGTATGATCGAAGACTAGTAACCTACGAATGTCCTCTACTCTTAACGGCCATGTTTCGCATCCGTATAGTAGGACAGAGCGAACTGTTGCGCAGTACACTCGTCCTTTGGTTAAAAATCGGATATCTCGCCTGCGCCATAAGTGATGCAGGTTGGCAAAAGCCAATCAACCCTTCTGTATCCGAGCTGAGATTTCGTCATTCACCAGGCCATCAGCACTGGTGAGACTCCACAGATAAGTGAAGCGGTCTACACGTTCGACTACTTCACTCCCTATCACTAGTTCAGATGCCGATGTAACCCAATCTTGAAGCAACACTTTGCATTTCGAAGGGAAAAACCGCATCCCGAACATGCTTGCATTGTTGCTTAGGGTGGTCAGAAGACTGCATTCTGTCAGCGTCTTCACCAAGTAGGACTATGTCATCGGTATATTCTAAGTCGATAAGCGAGCCTCCTGTTAATAGGTTTACTCCTGAAAATTCAGACGAGGATAAGGCTATATCTAGGAGCATGTCTATGATAAAATTAAACAAGAATGGAGAGAGTGGACATCCCTGACGGACACCATTTGAAGTGAAGAATTTCGGTGACAGTTCGCCATAAGCTCTCACTCGACCAGTGGTGTTCGAGTACAGAGCTTGTATGAGGTTAATGTACTTCTTTGGTACACCTCTCAATGACAGACTGCCACAGAACCTCACGATCCACAGAGTCGAATGCCGCCTAAAGGTCCAGGAAGACGACTATTGTAGGACGCCTAAATGTGTGTCTGTGTTCCAGGACCTGTCGTAGTGTGAAGATGTGGTCTATATAGCCACGTCCCGGTCGAAAGTTGTTTCTTGAGGGATCTGAAAAGGAAGGTAGATTAGTGTTGGTCTTAGAAACCTGGGTGCGTGACCGCAGAGCCCAGGGGACAACCGATTGAAGCCGGTCACGCACGGCCTTTTGATGAAAGGCTTTTTGAGTATTAGCCCCGCTCTTAAAAGCCCTTAGTGGACACCTCTACCGCCGGAGACGGAAATCCGTGAGGTAGGGTGAGGTGTGACATTTTTAGGGTCGACCTTTTCTAACCCTTCCTTCCTTGTGAGAAGGCAGCATCGCTGCAAATGCTGGTTGTCTGAGGGACATACCTTACTGCCGTCACACCCCTCTGCAGTCAGCAGCACGACTTCGCCCTCAGACCTTGGGTAGCTGCTTTTAGTCTCATCGTTCTCCAATCGACCTGCCTGGCATGGTAGAACCTTCAGGAACATATGTTCCAGCCAGTATAGATCGGCTGGGTCGTCACGATAGGCAAGCTCGACCACTACGTCAAGGTAGCAGCTACGGTCGGGAACGGACTCATTCGCTACTAATGTAACTCACTAGAAGTATGATTATGTAGTCGGCCTTGAGCTACATTTCGTTTAGCTACCAGATGACAGTATGCATTTATTGAGACTACAAACAACTGGGTTAGAAATCTAATTCCCAAAGTGGAAGCCATTCACAATTTATGTTAGTTTACAAAATGCAACAAGAAGTTAAGTACAAGTCTTCTAACCGAACTAATATGCCGTGTTGGAGGATGCCTAAAAAGTAGCCAGAAATACTTTGTTGAAGTACAATATGGGACAGGGTTATTTTATTTACTTAACTTAAGTAAATTATTTAACTTCACAGTCATGGGCACTGTTTTGCGTAAGATTTATTTGGCCAAGAACTGTGGTCGATAGTAGAATGAATCATAAACGAAGGAGAAAACTGAAGAAAATTGTTGCGCATCTGTTCCATTGTCCATTAAGAAACAATCTGAATTTTTGTTTTCTGTCTATCAAGAAAGCGGGATCATTTTGGTTCCCTACTTGAATGAGTTTCAGCGCCTCGTCACCTTTAACATCTTTCGCAAGGTAAATATACAAAAAACTAGATAGTTCAACATTTCTATGACTGACATGGGAAATAAAATGTAAACGGCACCTACCATCAATGGACTCACTACACATCATGGCGCTTGCCTTGTTAGTACGCATTTTTTTACTTGGTTTTGATAAGTCTGACCTATGACACTGTGATGCTAATGACCGGAATACTCTAAATCTCCTTGGTTCTTCTATTCTCTCAGTAATTTTCATACTTTTGTAAGCTAATGCCAACAGTTGAACCTATGAAAAATATTGAAACAGATGTAAAACAAGTTGTACTTTCTTTCGGTTAGTAAATATGTCTGGTGTGGTCTCCATCTCTGAGGAGGTTAAGTTATCTTTGATGAACTTTGCTAGACATGATCTCGCATACACGGGTAGGGAAAATTGGTATTCTAAATCTGTGGGATCTAAAGGTTTTGAGATTTCTTTCATTCTAAAGTTCGACAACAACAATATGAACATCATACTTCTTTTTTGAAAATATTTCGTAAAGAATAGTCAAAAGAATAATCCCTGCATTGCTTTTGTTATGCGCTGCACACTCAATGATATCTGGTGGCAAATAAATGCCCAAACTTTGAAGTATCTAAGGCAGTCAAATAAATGTTATTAAGAAACCTTTTGGATCATATCCCAATTTTTTAGTTTGACTTTTATACTTTGTCCATCGATAAATTTCGCAAGATTCACCATTCTCGGTTGGTAATTATGCAAAATTTCAGCCACTATAATGCCATTGGAAACACACCTATTTGTCACTTTACTACAAACATATTTTATGCCAACCATTTTGGGTTTTTGTGTTCGAAATTAATATCCAATGAGAGAAGCCAACGTAGCACCTCACGTGGAATTTCCGCCATAGGGTTGTTATAGTAGTGATACTCAAACTCGTTAGGCACTTCAGGTTTAGTCAGGTAAAAAGACTAAAAGGTTCGGGTCAACCTTCATAAATGACGTATCTTTAATGACCTGGTCTTCTTAAGTGTTCCTGCTGATAGAATTTTCATCTGGAAAAATGGTTGAAGAGCACAAGGTTTGGCTTAGCTATTTTTTCCTGTGTGGTTTTAATGGATCAAATTTGTTGAGTTGTTCACAATACATCAAACTTCACGTTTACAAATTTTCGTAGCTGTTACTGTAATTCTCCTTTGGTACAAGAGGTTCGACGAAAATTTTTCGACTATGAGCTTACGCACTCGTGACTGTCTCCATTAGTTTTGATTTAAAAATCAGGAAAATTAGATCATTTCTGTCGAATGCACTATTTTCATCTAGCCCTACTGTCTTCTTTACTTACTTTCGAGTTATAGACATTAGGATATCTTGATTACAGTGTGGTAGTATTTTGTCCTTTCTGTGGCATCTTCATGTCTTAAAGTCGTTTCCTGGCTATCAGTATAACAGTTAGAATATAACTTGTTAACTTGTAGATCTAGGAGTTTACCTATTTGAAATTTTTGGACTTCACTAACGTTTTGGGAGCTGAGAATATATATTACCAATGTCCAAGTTAAATCCCTCCAGACGCGGATATCGATGTATCAAGATCGGGCCAAATTTTACAGACGAGACTACAAAGTGAGAGTGAGCAAGCTCGACACATTAAGAGGAAGATGAATGTTTTTAGTACAGTTAACCAAAGAGGTGCAGTAAAACAACCACTGGTAGGATTGGTTATAATGATAAATATTTCTCTTACACCAATCGCGTTCTCTTCAACCAAGTAAACCACTACATGAGCCCCCTTCAGAGGGGGGCTACACTTTCAATACGTTCTGGTTTCGTTCAACAAACGTACGATTGTAGGGAGGGAGGGTTAACGAACAGGAAGCGATCGATTATGCCCGAGTTGTCACTAGAGGACTTTTATGAAGAAAGGTACTAGGGGTAACGTGCCATATTTGTTGCTCGAACTAGCATATCACAAAGGAGTGGTGTGGATCGGAAGATTGCACTCGTGCGGAGTAAGGGCCAAAAACGTTGCAGATGTAGGACGAGACCATATAGAACCAAGAAACCAGAAGCGGCCGAAGTAACCAAGTTTGGGACCATACGTATGCCCGACGTAGCTAAAACCGGAACATCATTTGAGTGAATTGACAAGAGTGTGGGTGATCAGGCCAGCATTCGCCAAGTTTGATTGTAGTCGACGGTACCAACTGGCCGATGGTCAATTCGTGGGCTCAGGATAAAAAATGAAAGAAAAATAGATAGGTGTAGTATGCATGTAATATAGTTATAAGGTCGAATATCGTATCCGTTGTTGATTGAGGGATTAGTCGTGAAAGCGTACAGGTAGATGTACGCGGTGACCGGAACGTGAGACTGTAGTCTCGTACGTACTTCGTGAGCCTCCAATCTCATTCGAAGCCAAGAGTGGCATGGTCTGATGATGTGGGCGTGAGAACGGAATATCATCCGAGTTTGGTGACGCGTGCTGATGACTGGGACATGAAAATGAGGTCTCTGATGTCCTTTACGTGGGATCTAAAGTAGAACTAGGGATCCCGATAGTGAGTTGGGCGGGTCTAGCATTTGGTCCCCAAGTATCAAGTAAGACACTGTCATCAACGTGTGCCGGCTATCTCAACACGACCATATTGAACAACTTTGAAGGTCTTTCTATGACGAGAATTCACGTGACAAAGTCTTTCGTAGGTCCGTTGCAAAGGTTTGCTCAACGAATCTACTCGTATGAAAACATATAAACAGGTAGATAACTTTCGAGGGAGAGCGACCTTCTGACGCTGTGCTCAGGGTGACACTGGATGCTGTGTTCACATGTTTTGGAAACAGTATCACTTACTAAAAATTATTACAGCTGTGTGGTGTGAAAAATTTCTCGGGCAGAAGCACTGTCGTGCCGTATACAAGTTCGGGGGCGAATCATTGAATATATGCCTTTAGGCTCGTTTTGATACCTGAGAGGACAAGTTATAAGTTTTCGTACAAACTGCTGTTTTCACTTTTAAGTGGGGGAATAAATCAGACTCGGAGTGCTGTCCTATGTCAGTTGTGACAGTTGAGGGACAACCGTACAGAGCTATCCATCGATCTATGAAGCGGTGAGCAACTGTTTCCACCGTAATAGAAGTGATCTTCATGTCAACTAGGGAAACTATCGATTCACGTGAGTATGTGACCGAACCCGTGCGATGGTGCCAATGGTCTCAAAATGCCTATAAGAATATGATCGAACCCAGAATCAGGCGTGGAAAGCGCATCAATAGCAGCAACTACATGCAGCTACGTTGACATTGTGAGCACTGATTCATCCACATACGGACATCTTGATTCAAGGACGACCAGATGCATCGTGCGGCGATGAGACATAGTGTGGCTGTGATACATGGACGAGATAGTCCATGAAGGGTATCGAAAACGAGACCACAGTAAGCTGAGGTTACTCTGGGCCAGAGAATAGCAGTAGAGATATCATACAGAATACTGCCCGAGCCAGTAGCTGGGGTACCTCCTGTCACTGAGGAGATGTTTCAAGCTGTTCCTGTCAGTGACATAGTGTAAATGTGCTTTCAGAAACTGACTCATATACCTAATTTAACTGCGATAACTTTTGCAGTAAATGTGTAAACATTAGTGCCAATTTGATCTACTTGTAAACTGGCTTACCTCTTGTGTCGTACCTCTATTTGAGAACAAATATTATTATTATTATAGTGCTTCCGTACAAAAAGAAATAGCTTGCTTGGGCGGCAGTAAGAGAAGGGAGATCACGCAACGGTAAAGTAACCGTATTTATCTGAATACGTGGAAGAGCGTCGGCAACATAGTTCGACTCGCCTTTAATATGGAGAAGGTCTGTCGTAAAATGAGAAACAAAGTTCAGATGTCTGGACTATCGTTGTGAGTAGCGGTCAGACTTGGTATGCAGAGCATACGTTAGAGGTTTATGGTCGGTAAAGAGAATAAAGTCGCGACCTTCTACTGCGTGCCTGAAATGTTTGATGGCACATTAGGCTGCCAGCAGTTTTTGAGCAAAATATTCGAAGGACTGTCAACTTCCGGATATGTTCTATTGCATAACGGCTCCCATGGCACCGACTGCTGTAATAAGTGTGGCATATGTGTCAGGATGAGCAAAAAGGGTGGCTGAAGCCAAAGCTTTTTTGATCTCTGAGAATGCAGTAAACGCGTTATCATCCGGTTCTAATTTGCGGGGATTGCCTCGAGGTCCGTCGGTTAATAGTTATAACCGTTCTGCCGCATGTAGGATGAAACATCAGCAGGAGTTAACCAAACCGAGGAGTGCCTTCGGTTCTTTGAATGAAGACAGTACAGTGTACTTCATGATTGTACTTACTTTTTCCACTCAAGGTAAGGTACCTCCTTGACTAATAGGGTGGTCCAAGAATTTTAATTCCTGTTTGCCAGGTTCACACATATTCGGAATGACTATTATTCCGTTATCCGAATGGCGTTGGAATAAGAGTTTTAGATGCCGACAGTGTTCATCTACATTTGGTGATGAGGCGAGAACAAAATCAAAGTCTCGTACTATGCTATCGATAAACCTTTGGAAAGTTTTAGCAGCATTCCAGACTCCAAATGGCATTCGTAGGAACTGAAACGGACCAAAAGGAGTCGTGATAGCAGTTTTCGCTATATCCTCAAGAGCGACTAGGATCTGATGATATGCTCGTACCAGATCAATCTTAGAATAGATAGTCGTGCCCTTGATTGATGCCGTGATGTCACGTATGTGGGCGATGGGATAGCTATCAAAACGTGCTACTACGTTTAATGCTCGGTAGTCGCCACATGGTCACCAACTAACCCCATCCGTCTTGCGAACTATGTGCAGAGGTGCGGACCAGAGACTGTGAGAAGGAAGAATAATACCAGTAGCTAGTAAATTGTCAAACTCACGTTTAACGAAAGCAAATTTGTCCGGCGCCAGTCGGCGAGGTGGTGCCGTGACTGGTGGTAGCGGGTGATGATGTTGTGTACCACATGATGAGTCACCGATAGCTTCTCCTCGAGTGGTTTAGTTGGATGGGGAAAGTTTTCAAGTACAGCGAGGAAAATGTCATCACGCAAACGGAATAAGCCAGTAATTCAGTAAGCATCTGCTTGAGCTTTAAAACCCATGAATTTAGTGTTTGATGAAGTATCGATTAACTGCAGCCTGCTTGAATCGACCAGCAATTCATGGTGCCATAGGAATTCAATAACGAGTGGTACTGTGAGAACATCGACAATGACAAACGTCCGTCGAGTACGGACACATTTGCGCATAGGAGTTTCGAGCCATGTATGCGGAAGGGGCTCAACAATGTCGGGCACCGGATCCAAAGGTACGGTAGAACCGGCATAAACCTTTACTGGCCCTCAAAGCCGCCATTTGGCGAGGCTTTGAAAGTGCTTGCTTGGAGCGAGTGGTTACGGACTTACGTGAGTATGGCCTAGTTCGGAAGATATGGGGTCCTGGGATGATAGAACGCTCTCGGAACTTCAAACAGCTATGTATGCAACAACCTCGATCCGCTTGAGCTGAAAGGCGACTAGCATCAAGATCTACGTTCGTGTGTGATATTGAGACAACCATTTAGCCATCTTGCGTTCCAGTCCAAAATTTTGGCTACTGTGAGGGCAACCGGACTAAGTAGTGTGTCCTCGAGCACGGCCGTGATCGTGGGCTGTATGTGAGCTGATAGAGATTTCAGCGAAAATTCTTTAACTATTTCAACGGCCCGGATTAGCATCACCGAGAGGGTGAAATGCCAGTCAGGTCCTCAATCGTTCCTCTGTCGGTGGGGGGAAATGTCTGGGAATCGCCTCCTCGAGATATTTGTAGACACTGGCTGTTTAATGGTTTGCTTTAGAAATAGACAAATCAAGCCTTTCAACTTATTTAACGTATCCATTTAAAATACTGTGAACTTGACAGTAAAATTTATACAAATATGTCAGTTGCTAAGGCAGTAATGTGTCTTCTGTATACATGGCTGTTATTTATCATTGCTTTTTAGATACGTCCCACTTTATGTGACGTATTTTTATGTTTAGTAACAATCCTGCACACTTCCACTTTAAATATACATTGTTTTGATATTCTTAAAAAGATTTGGCTCGAAAAAACAAGAACTAAGCGCAAAACATCAATTGGTTTCTACTAGCTTGTGAAAAAGATATTAGATATTGGATGTAGGAGTTTGAAAACCTATTTGGAGAATGGTCTTTGCTCCTGGAAGTATGGAATCTGAGCTGCGTAATTGTTGTGAGAGTCCCTCAGTGTTGTGTACCGACACGTGATTTGATGCGGATGCTGAACGACAATTAATAAAGTCATTGGAAGCTTGCAATGACTAGGACGTCATATAATCATGATCCTGATCAACCGAGCTTAATGATCATCATGACAGTTTTTTCTGTAAATATAAACTCACTAATCTTATCGAGTAAATTATGAGATCACTTTCACTACTCATCAGAATAGACGAAATGTAACAATCATTGAAACTTGGTATGCATCTTTCGCCTTGATTAGAACTCCCTATCTAAGAATATCAAGATTTTGGAGTACCTTAGACCTCAAACGTCAACCCATTATACACTGATGTACTGTGTTCTGATAGCAACTCACTTGTGCAACTGGTAAGAATTCTCATTTCGTTTACCATTGTCTTCATTATCCAATTGCTAATATTTTGATTGGGATTTGATTAGTCTTGGTTAGTATACATAAGTAGTTATGAATCTCACTGTTGACTATATTTTATTTCATCCAGAAAAGATTCTCAATAAAATGTCTGTATCAAGTCAGTATTGACAGGAAATACATACATGTGTCAACTGTGAGTGAACCAAACTCAATCTAATATATCAAAAACAAGATATTTCCAGCATGGTTTAAGAAGGGTCAGTCAAAAATATTGTGCAGTTTGATCTTAGCACACCTGGTTGATAGTGGTCATATTTTCGTATACCTAAATCATTTCCCAACGGAGTTCAATTCCGTCTCCTACACATAGCGGAAGCCATGGGAATTCGTACATTCAACCCCAATTTATGTGTTCAGAAGAAATTTGTGACACCCCTATCTCTTCTGTGGCCGGATATGACTTACTCACGTTTAAAAAATTTGTTAAATTTTATTTTGTTATAATTAGCATTATTATTTTCACATCCTGTATTTGTTAGTAATTCTCTGCCTCTTTCCGTTTATTACGTAATAGTTTTAATGTTTTGTAATGATTATTTTAAGTCTATTTATACACGTTTGACCTACTATGGTATTTTATTTTTCTTACTACTATCAGTACACATCTGTCTTCCTACTATCAACTTGTACTTTTGGCTATTATATGTAGTGACGTAATCTATTTCATTTCATTGTGATTATTGACTCAGATTGCCTTGATTTCCATAAAATATTCATGTATATTAGAGAGTATGAAGCCTGATGACGATCTAATAAAAAAAAAATACTATTGTTCGCTTATAACTGTGTTGTTCTAATATTTTCAATTCGTCACAAATAAATCTACCATCAATTCCTTAGCTTCACTCTAATTCCCCAGTAAAAATAACATCTTTCTTATCTTTTCCATCTGTGTTATTATTAAATTAGTTTGAAAAAAGAACTTGGTAAAATATGTCATCTTTTACACCCAAGAAAATATATCTATTGTATAAATGATGTCAAAGTTACTTACAATATCCTCAATAATTCATTTACATTGCGAGGTTGTGAAGATTGTTTAAGTTTCATTTGAAACAACCATGAATCCATCAATGTTAAACCACCATTAGAAACCTGGAAGCACTAGACGGCTGTTTCGTCCTGGTATGGAACTCATCAGCAGTGCGCATCCACGACTCCTGAGCCCTCGGGACCTTCGGTATTGAGCGCGAACGCCCTAAACGTTAGACCACTGAGCCTTTATCTAACGGTGTTAATGTCTAACTTGATCAAATTCACAGAGTTGCGCAACCTCATACACTGTATACATCCGAACAGGTTTGAACTTCACTGGTCACGACTTCCCACTAGAACTCAGAGAAGATTCCTCACCAAGCTAGTCACTAGTGAGCACATGTAATTGCATTGCGGGGTTGTTGTGAAGATTGTTTAAGTTTTATTTGAAACCATGAATCGATCAATGTCTCTAATGGTGGCCTAACATTAATCGATTCATGATTTCAAATAATAATTCATTTAACTAACAAACAAAATCCTTTTTTTATCAAGTTATATATCTTTATTTATTGTATATTCTTAATGGTGAATTTAGTAAATAATATTGATTAACGTTTGAATATGTAAAACAGTTGAGATTAGTTTTTAATATTCATTCAGTTCAGTATTTTGTACCTAAATTTTAAATTCAGGTTAGATATTAAATAATTATAGAAATCAATTTGTTAATACCTAAATGAATACACAGATATGCTTACAAATCAGTGCATCCACTCCTCTCTCTCTCTACATATATATATATATATATATATATATATATATATATATATATATACTTTCCTCAAAAGAATCTTCATCACTAATGTATATCATCTATTGGGAAGTCATTGAATACCAGGAAAGTGTGAATGGTTATTTGTTTTCACTTCATAAATAAAAATTAGCTCTGAATTGATTTTAAAGACTATATGCAGCGTATTTGACGTCAAAACATTGAAGCAGATAGATCTAGATAAAACACATTTGATGTCATATTTGTCCAATCTGTCTAGTTAAACAATTCAAATAAGGGCTATTAGTTTCAACAAGGTGATTGAAATGAAAAACATCAACCTCCATAACACTATAATAAATATCGTGAAATATGATCAGTAGTGACTAGCTTTGTGAAGTGATTCTCGGAGTTCTAGTGAGAAGCTGTGACCAGTGTAGTTCAACCCTGGCGGGTGTAGGACGTAAATACCGAGGATAATGGGTGATGTAGCTCAACACCTTAGATTGATCAAAGTTAGATATTAACACCATTGGGTGCCTGCTCAGTGGTTTAGAGGTTAGGTGTTCGCGCGCAAGACTTAAGGTCCTGGGTTAGACTTTCGTGAGCGGGAATAGTGGATGCACACGGCTGATGCATCACATACTAGGAAGAAACAGTCATCCAGTGTTTCCAGGTTTCTGATGGTGATCTAACAATGATCGATTCATGATTTCAATGAAACTCAAAAATCTCCATAACTCTATAATGAATATTAAAAAAGGTATAATGATGGATTCTGATATAGATATAGTAGAGTACACCAGGGTGTTTGTAAAATGCTGTTGCCTATCAATTAGATACTTACTTACTAACATCTGTTGTTCCCAATGGAACATAGGCTACTGACCAGTATTCTTCAACCTACTCTGTCCTAGGCCTTCCTTTCTACTTCTGTTCAATTGTTGCTCATTCTTCTTATGTCTGTCTCCGATTCTCAGTGTAATGTTTTTTCGGTCTACCTCTTTCCCTTTGGCCTAGAGGGTTCCATGTGAGGTCTTGTCTTATTGCGCAGTTAGGTGATTTCCTTCGTGTGTCTTATCCACTTCTAGCTCTTCTTACTGACTTATTTCTCTTCTGAAGTCTGGTTTATTCTCTCTTTCAGTAGCTTGTTGCTGATAGTGTCTAACCAACATCAGTCAGATTTATTGTATTATTAGTTAACTAACTGAAATGATTGTTTCTGTTATTATTGTATTCAAAAGTTATTCAATAACACTAATTCATTTTCTGTTTCCTTCAGTTTCAATAACAAGGAAAAACTACAAGATAACTTTGTTGTGACGAATTAATCTTCTTAAGTAGATAAAGACTGTCAATTAAAGGATTTTGTCACAAAGTCAGGTTAGAAAAAAAGTACCGGTTTATACACTACGGATAAATAAAGCAATTTATGTAAATAATACTTGGATTAGAAATGATTTCATCGTTGCGCATACCAAAAATCTGTGTATGGCAGAAGCTGTTAAAACATATAGATAATACCATTTGAATCGAAGTATACAGTTGATTTTTGAAAAAAATATTAACTAATCAGCAAATTCTTTTGATGGTTGTCACAAATAGTAACTTGAATTACGGGGTTGTGAAGATTGTTAAGTTACACATTTTTGAAACCATGAATCGATCAATGTTAGACCACCATTAGAAACCTGGAAGCACTGGACGGCCGTTTCGTCCTGGTATGGGACTCTTCAGCTGTGCGCATCCACGATTCATGGTTTCAAAAAATGTGTAACTAAACAATCTTCACAACCCCATAATCCAAATTACCTGTGCTCACTAGTGACTAGCTTCGTGAGGAATCTTCTCCGAGATCTAGTGGGAAGACGTGACCAGTGAAGTTCAACCTGTTCGGGTGTAGACAGTGACTACCGAAGACTATGTTTGAGGTTGCGCAACTCCGTGAATCGATCAAGTTAGACATTAACACCGTTAGATACCGGCTCAGTGGTCCGATGGTTATGCGTTCGCCTACAACACTAAATGTCCTGGGTTCGAATCTCGCGAGGTGCAGGTGTTGTGGATGTGCACAGCTGAGGAGTCCCATACCAGGACGAAACGCCGTCCAGTGCTTCCAAGTTTCTAATGGTGGTCTAACATTGATCAATTCATGGTTTCAAAAATGTATAACAAATAGTAACACAAGACTAATGACAAATACACTATTTTCGGAAGGTAACGTTTTTGATGCTTCGTTTTTCGCTGCCGAATTCTGAATTTGAATTTATGAGAGCCCAGTTTATATCGTCTGAAAAATTAGATTTGAAACAATTAAGACAGGTAATTTTCCTTGTACAATTAGTTACTTCTCTGTTTTAATATATTTTTCAGTTTAAGTTGACTGATCATTCTCTAATTGGTAAGTGAATTGAAATAATTTAGATAACAGCAACCGCTATGTCTGGGAATTCTATGTCGGTTGAATTTTCCAAATAAACTGAAACTGCCATCCACTGCTTTCTTTTTTTAAGCTTTTTCTAATGCCAGTATAACTGAAAACAGTTCATTGTTATAAACTACTACCATGGAAATTTGTTATTCTTTCTTATAAGCAACTTTACTGATATGACACATTTGAAATCATCAGTCAATCATTTTTAGACCACCATTAGAAACCTGGAAGCACTGAACGGCCGTTTCATCCTGGTATGGGACTCATCAGCAGTGCGCATCCACGACTCCTGCTCCTCGCAGGATTCGAAACCGGGACCTTCGGCATTGTAGGCGAATGCCTTACCATGAGAAAAATGAAACCAGTATGTTAATCATGCCTTTCGTATTACTGATAATCTATTCAATATGTAATTTTTCACTCATTTCTACTACATTTTATTTCGCTTAGGCATTCTTCTTTCTTTTTTCTTTTTGGGTCATTCATAATTAAGTACTTTTAATCGAATTCAAGGTCAAAACGAGAATATGAATAAGGATGAATTCGTAAACTCGAGGAAGTGATATTCAGTATTATATGATGGTGTCCATTGAGATTTATGTTTATGGAAGGAAAGCACTACTCAAGTGAATGAATTTCATTGCCTTGCTAATGCCTCTTCACTAACATAATTTAATTATATATTAATTATCTTAGAGTGATTTAAGGCTGCAAATAAATCATGATAGGATAGGAAAAAACGGGTGTTTTTTCTTTCATTTAATTAAACTTTTGACCTTCGATAAGAATTTCATCAACTGTGATACACTTCTGTGGAATAGTATGTATCACTGGCATGTTTGTTAATTGTACTTTTGTTATTATAAGTGTTATGATCGTCACTAGGTATGCTTGAAACTAATACCGGTTCACTTTAGTCGATAAACGAGAACGAGACAATCAACTAGCATCCAGGTAGGCTACTGTGATCTGTTGACTCCAAACAGCTAACGAGAAGTCTTGATATAGCGTAGAAACCGTATTCGACAAACACCCAACAAACACAATGAATTCAAGCACACAAATCGTGTTTATTTATATACCACAGAAATGTCCTTGGGACAGTCACAAAAATAGCACACTAAAATGACACCATAACCAATCACAGTTCAGGCTTTTCCTGGTGGGAAATATGATCTCAAGATCAACTGATCAGCTCATGCTCGGAAACATAAAATCCAAAATTAAGGTGTTTATCAAGCGAATTCTGGGGATCTAACATCCCCAACAATAAGAAAGAATTTACCAGGCCTAGTTTGTGCTTATTTTAGTTTTATTGTCATTTAGATTTAGTATTTATAAACACCAGGGGTTTATAAATAACTGTCGTTCAGCTTTGTTCGTAAGCCTCATAAATCGTATAATACTCAGTGCTGAACTAATGCTATCGCTAAGAGAAATAGGACTGAACATGATGATACATTTCGTTTGATATCGAATTGTTGTTAATAATCGAGAGAGATAACTTTGAACATCAGTCCCCTGAAATTTGAGATAATACCTTAGTGATGACTACCAGCCAGCTATGTTTTTTTTAGTTCGGAAACTTTTTTTGCAATAATCGAACATACACAAAACACGCAAAGAACGAAATAAAACTAATTACAAGTGAAGATTTATTTAGCTACCCTACAATACGACATGCACTTGTTTAACCAGATACACTCAACTATTAATCGATTTTAATGACAATCGATGACCATTCAATTAATATCACGAATATCGACTCCATAAAAACACATCTAATATGTTTTGTTGAGTGAATACTGAGAAACATTGATAAAAAAAAATGTTTTACGGAGTAAGAATAGTATTGAACAAATATTACACTAAGATGAAACATGGTCTAGCTTTTATCTTCTTTCCAAAACTTTCGATTACCTCGACTTACTTAACATTTACTGAATCTTGCATACAAAACGCAGTGCGGGTTGGTCATTAAGAAGCTAATAGATATTATTTAAGAAAATCCATTTTAATCTGTGGATAGTAGTTATTATGGTTTAATCTCAGTTGGAGTGTTATCGAAAATTAACGAGTGTTGTTGTGGGACATTTCATCCTTGTCTACCAGCAATCATGTGAAAGATCGAAGCCAAGATCATTCGGTCATCTCATCTGTCGGCTGAATTGAGATGACATCAACAATAAATTGCTAAGGAAACAAATTATTAATAATAACCATTTCTTAATGAAGGACTATGCTATAACAGGCGTAAGCTTACTTACTTACTTACTTATTTACCTGTTACCCCTAATAGAGCATGGGCCGCCCACCAGTTTTCTCCAACCAACTCTGTCCTGGGCTTCCGTTTTTTAGTTCTTTCCAGTTTTTGTTCATTCTTCTCATGTCTTTCTTTATTTCTCAGCGTAATGTGTTCCTTGGCATTCCTCTTTTCCTTTCACATTGAGGGTTCCATGTGAGGGCTTGTCGTGTGACACAGTTGATTGCTTTCCACAGTGTGTCCTATCCACTTCCACTGCTTCTTCCTGATTTCATCCTCCGCTTGAATTTGGTCTGTTCTTTCCCAAAGTAGGTTGTTGCTGATAGTGTCTGGCCGGCAGATCTGAAGTATTTTGCGTAGACAACTGTTCATAAATACTTGTATCTTCTGGATAACGGCTTTGGTAGTTCTCCAAGTTTCTGCTCCATACAGTAGAACTGTCTTGACATTTGTATTGAAAATCCTGATTTTGGTTTTGGTTGAAAGTTGTTTGGAGTTCCAGATATTTTTCATCTGTAGAAATGCAGCCCTTGCTTTGCCAATCCGCACCCTCACATCTGCATCGGATCCACCTTGATTGTCGATGATGCTGCCCAGATATGTAAAAGTGTAAACGTCCTCCAAGGCATCTCCATCAAGAGTGATTTGTTTGGTGCATGTTATGTTGCATCGGAGAATTTTGCTTTTTCCTTTATGTATGTTGAGACCTGCTGCTGCAGAGGCTGCTGCTTCACTGGTCGACTTCTCTTGTTTTTGTTGTTTCGTGTGCGATAGAAGAGCCAGGTCATCAAACTCCGCCTGTAGAAGAAATAATTCAACAGGCGTAAGGCGGTAAGTAATATATTACTAAACAATGAATTGGCATATATATATTAAAGTATTTTAATAAAAAAATATATACTGATGTCGTAATGTTACTAAACATTTTCGCAATTTTTAAATGTTTGTAATTCACGCAATTGACTTGAATTTTACTGTATGGTAAAGAATTATCCAAATTTTCGATTGAACTTGATTTTCCTAAATGATTTTCACAGACTATGAACTTGAGATAGATAGTTCTCGAAGGATTTAAGTAGAAAATTGTCTTTCAAAATATACTACAGAATGGAAATGATAATAAAGTGGTGAATCCAGGAGTAAAATTCTAAAATAAAAGCTTAGGACTGAGAACAATGATAATCTATTACTTAGTGCAATCAGTCAAGGTTTTGAGTTTGACGCCTGGAGGTTTTAAGGAACGCTATATTGAAAAAGAAACATCCCGGTTATCCTATGATTTTCAACGTTTCTATAGCTAAAATCTATGCTTAAAAAAACTATATTATAACAGTGAAATAAGGTAATTATCAATTTATTTAGTTAGAAAAGTATTGTACATTATGTGGTTGTGGAGATTGTTGAGTTACTTTTTGAAATCATGAATAGATGAATGCTAGACCACCATTAGAAACCTGGGAGCACTGGACGGTCGTTTCGTCCTGGTATGGAACTCATCAGCAGTGCGCATCCACAACTTCTGCACTTCTGAGCGGGGTTCGAGCTCAGGACTTTCGGTCTTGTGCGCGAATGCCTAACCTCTGGACCACTGAGTCGGTATCGGACCGTGTTAATGTCTACCTTCCATTAATTCGGCCGTCCAGTGCTTCCAAGTTTCTAATGATGGTCTAACATAGTTCGATTAATCATTTCAAAAAGCGAAAGTATTTATCAAATACACTGCCAAGTTCTATAATATATGCATTACATTTATTTCAAGGTACAGAAAAATGTTACCCTAATAATTTATTTATTGTTTCAAAAATCTATAATTATATAGTGTTGTTTGTCATTGACTTTCTTTCTCAAAATTCAATATATATTCAGACAGCCAGTTATGTTCACGTTTGATCATACCAAATATAAAACATGATTTGATATCGATTAAATTTTAAGTTTTTTTTCTAGCTAAATTTTTTTTCCTCACTTTATTTTCTGTAATTTTAAATCTACTATTCATTTTATCTGTGTATAACAGAAATGACAAACACTTTTGGAATGAAAAAAGAAATAATTGTCAAAACATTTTATTCAGGATGGAATGTTTTGGTAGAGAATAATTAAGCTGAACATAATTTGTACAGAAATTAACTGTAGTAAATCTACTGAAGTTAACTAAGTTGATCATTGGTTTAGAAGTTTCCAGTTCGTGGCTAAGATCCCTGGAATAGAGCGTGGTTAAGCTGTGTCATTAGAATTCGAAACTAGAGTGAAAAAGCTGTTCAGAACATTCTCGTTTTTAATGACTACCCTCTGAATATTTGCTTATTTTACATCCAATATTATCAAATAGATTAGTAGTAGTAGTAGTAGTAGTAGTAGTAGTAGTAGTGTGGTGTGAGCTACTTATAAGTAATTTATGACGTGAGCGTCAACGTAATGTCTGGCAGCAGAAGATTGGGGAAGATCAAGAAAGGAAGAGTTAGAACACAATGGAATTTGTATGAAACGCATGAATAGTGACAATGGATTGATGTTTTGCAACAGGAACAGTCCAGTTCGATATGATGAACTGATATTTTGCAAATTAACGATTTACGATATGGTTTTCCGATTTTACTGAGTAACTCTGTAATTTTCGTTAAATACAATTCGGTTGCCCCATCTGTGTTCTCGTTCACTACAGTAGTAGTAGGAAAATATGTGAAAGACAAAGGAAGTTAATCTGTGGCTTATATGCGTGTTTTTACACATTTGAAATCATCAATCAATCATTCTTATACCACCATTAGAAACCTGGAAGCACTGTACGGCCGTTTCGTCCTAGTATGGGACTCATCAGTGGCAGTGCGCATTCACGACTCCTGCACCTCACAGGATTCAAACCCGGGACCTTTGGTATTGTGCGCAAACGCTTAACTATCGGACCACTGGTATTTTCTTTGTTACATTTTATTCACTTCCCCCCCCCCAATCATTAATCTTTCTAATAGACAGTAGGATTGAACTGAAATGTATACATTAATATTTATGTGAATAATACTCATCATTTTATGAAATTAACTAATTAAGTTAGTAAAACATCTGTTCAAGTGGATTTATTTATTCTTTCGTTTCTCTGTTTAACAATACAACTTGATTCTATATTGAGTATTTAAAACAATAGAAATTTGATCATAAATCATTTGAGATTAACCACATTTTAGAAACTTTGATAAGTAAGTTATCAATCATGACGTCATTTTTACATTTAATGAAACTTTTGATTAATGATTGAATGAAATTTAAACGATTTCTGTGATTTATGATAGAAACATTCACGTTCTGAGCTACAAATATTCTTCATTATCTCAATTATGAGAAATGTTTGTAGAGAGAAACGAAAATAATGAGTATACGACCTGAACAAATGGAAATATTGTGATGGACTTTCGTTCTCTGAGTTAGATGTTTAATGGTTGTGGATGTTTCTTTATTCTTCTGGACAACAACATCAGCACAAAATTCACATAGAAGGGAAGTAGGCGAATTTCTCCATGTACAACCCGTAGCTTATTCTGTTCACCTCAATCTTGCTTGGTTGTTAATGACCTATCGGATGCTGCTTTTTAAGAAGAATAATGAAAGCTCTACAACCAAAATTATCCAGCTTCGAGGACGAAACTCTACCGCAATCATCCACTCGAACTACAAATTTTCTCCATGATCTAAAAATAGAAATATTTATGTTCTACAGGACGTTCGATATAGATAGATCTAATAGCTCAGTGTTATTGGCTTTGATTTTGAGAGTGGGTGAAGAAGGTTTTCATTCAACAAGTTTGATATCATGATAACAATTATAAACTTATAATAAATAGAAGTCTGGGGATTCTTTTAATTTTCCTTTAGATGACTAAAATCTGATGAATCTTATCTCACTTTGAATGATGTAAACATCAAGTCCTTTTCAATAAGATATAACAAAGCTTCAGAGCCATCATCTGTGAGTATTAGTGTGATATATTAACTATAGTTTATCATAAATTAAAAGCGTTAAGGAACATTTTATAATAAGAAGACCATTTTGGTTATTCTATGATGAAGAAATACAAATTACAATAAATTCGTTCTGTTAGTCATTGAATACAACCCCCTTCAATCAAGTTCATAAAGTTACCAGTTATGATGAAAAGAAACAAAATGTTGACATACAATCAGGTACAATAAGGATTTCTAGTAAGATTTAATTTGACTGTTGTGAAATTACTTCAAAACATCGACTGATAATACTACGCAGATCTTCAGAAATAACTAATTAGCTGATCACATCAACTTCCAAGAAAGGATTGACATTGAAAGCTGGGCTACAAATATTTACATCATTCGAAATTCTTATGAGTTTGAGACGTGAAGGTTAGTTATATTAAAGTACGAAGGAATCCATTATATTGTATCCTAGCTCTCCAATGTCGGGAGTGGCACGAAAATCAATAACGGTAATTGCAAAATACTATGAACTGATTGAAATCAGAAGTATTGGCCACTGGAATTCAAATCATTAGTCTGCTTAGTAAAGTATAAGGTTAAGGTCTGAAGATCCTAAGTTCAGTCACTGATAGAAACATGAGTGTGTAGTACAATATCTTCGTGATATTTCTTATGCTTCATATATTACTCGTCCTGATAGCTGTTATTTAATAAATTCCTAAAGTGTACGGATTATCATCTTACCGCAAGTATCACAATGGCGCGAGCACACTTCGAATATGAACGTAAGCGCGAATGCAGGCGAACGAACGAAGATGCTTTACAACGCCTATACATAAAGTAAGGTGGTCGAGTTATCACATGATTTAAGTAACTGAGCCAGTTAGATGGAATGTGTGAAGGCTGTAACACGTGATCAAACACACCAGCTCATACAAAAACAATAATTTAACAATCTTCACAGTAGTCTTCTTACTAGCAACTAATTTCTAGAGGTAATTCTTTGAGTTTTAATAAGAAAACATGGACAGTGGCATTCAGTTACTTCAGAAGTGAAGGAGTATTTTGTGTACTTCTTCTGAACTTGTTTTAACTCATTGTTTGAAAGGCATTAGAAAGGAAAGACTGTAGAGCCAAAAGTACTTTGCTTATTTTCTAGGATTTTTAATTTCACAATATACACGAAAATAATAACAAAATTTCAAGGACTTCAAAGTTCAGAAAGTGAACTATCACTTTCGACTAAGTTTACATATTATCTCTGATTATATTTATACAAGGTTCACATGATTTTAATGCTAAAATGATATGAAATAATCTGTATGAAATTTCTTTTTATTCATAAAAATCAGGAAATGTTTAACAGGGAATTGGCGACATGATTTTTTTTTTAGTCAATTATTTTTCATTTATTTGATATTTTAAACTGATAAAGTAACAATACTGTGTCATGATTTGAAATTATTGTATCAAAAAAATTCAACAAATTAAAAATTGTCTTGCATTGAATATATGAGAGTATAAAGA
The DNA here is from genome assembly GCA_944470395.2 of Schistosoma turkestanicum. Taxonomy (NCBI): domain Eukaryota; kingdom Metazoa; phylum Platyhelminthes; class Trematoda; order Strigeidida; family Schistosomatidae; genus Schistosoma; species Schistosoma turkestanicum. Next base: position 34,136,441 of record OX103974.1, read on the forward strand.
TTTTATTCATAATACAAGCGACAAGAACGAATAGAACAAACAGTCTTTCAAGTTGAACAATGAATAAAATCAGTATTATTCAGTTATTTGAATTTAGTTTAAAGTGACACTAATGTTTGTCTAGTTTCATTTTTCATTTTATTTTTCTATACACTCACTGTCTGACGCTACATTGTTAATTATGGCGCCAGCTTTTATTTGAAAAAAGGAATACGTTTTATTTTGTTGTAATAAGAGGATTTTATCGAGAATTTCAAATGACAAATAAAATAATAAACGAAAATACTAAGAAAGGAAGTTACACGTGAGAAAATTTCAGTGGTTGAAATCAAGATTAGAGTTCAACCGTTTGGTCTTAGCTACTTCAAGGAAATAGACAAAAATCTATTTCTACGAAACAATCTTTTGAAATTTATATGAAGATTCTCATAAAAATAAACGAAGCATGTCATAAAAAGAAAACTTACCGTGTATAATAACTACTCCTGGAGCCCTCCTAGGGTTATTGTCGGTCCCGAGCGCGGATAACAGAGGAGGGTTGGGCATGGCGTTGGCAACCCCATCCTGCAGAAATTCAACTTGCTAAAAAAAGCTAAAGTTGGTGGCTCATGCCTAAGTACCGTAGATAATCACTTCTATATGAATATATTATAATTATTGTATGAATCTTCCAAAATATTCACACATTCATTTGACAGTATTGTGTACCACGTATAATCATATAAGAAATATTGATTAACAATGGTATATGTTTAGGGATTCTGTCATCATATTTTGATCTGTAAAGCCATTTTATATCATGTGCTATAATATTTATATTAAACTGGTCTTAGTATCTGCACATTACCAAAACTGAAAAGAGTTTTCCGATTTCTAACAAGTAAACTAGTTTTCTTCTGAAACATAATAATACCGATGCTTGTGTGAATGTTTTATAAAACTAATTTAATATTCAAAACTATCAGGTGGAACCGTAACTCATATCATGAAACATTCCAAGAGGTTTCGAAAAACTACATTCCATTACATTTTTTGTAAAGTGATTACTTTTACAAGTATCATGGATGAAGTATGACTTAGTCATTTTAATTAAGCTGAAAAACTGTGAACGGAGGACACCTGACAGGTGGAGACTGGTGTCAGGCAGAGTTACTTACTTTCACTCTTTCCCTTTCCCCTGGCGGTCGACTGGATTATAAAGACGTCAACATCTGAAGGGAAGCACGGTAAATAGTGAACAGCCAGGATGCGGCTGGAGGATCTGGACTTCGCAGATGATCTGGCTCTCCTGTTGCACACACAACAATAAATGCAAGAGAAGATAACCAGTGTATCAGCAGCCTTAGCAGCAGCAGGTATCAACGTACACAAGGGGAAAAGCAAAGTTCTCCGATACAACACTACAGGAGCCAACCAAATAGCTCTTGATGCAGATTACTTGGAGGACGCAAAACGCTTTACATATCTGGGCAGCATCATTGACGAGCTTGTTAGATCTGAACAACTGAACAACATCAGCAACTGAAAACAACTATAAGCCAACACTAAAATCACATTTTTCAATACAAACGTCAAGACAGTTAAACTTTATGAGGCAGGAACTTGGAAAACTACTAAAGTCATCATCCAAAAGTATTTATTAACAGTTGTCTGCGCAAAATTCCTCCGATCCGTTGGCCAGAAACTATGACCAACAATCTACTATGAGAAAGAACAAACCAGATTCCAGATGAGGAGGAAATCAAGTAGAAGCGCTGGAAGTAGCTCGGGCTCATATTGAGGAAAGCATCCAACTGCGTCACAAGACAAGCCCTCACTTGGAACCCTCAAAGTCGACGGATAAAAGCAAGGCCAAGGAACACATTACGCCAATAAATGGGAACAGACTGGAAAGGGAGGCCCAGAACAGAGTAGGTTGGAGAATACTGTTCCTCAGCCGGTGATCCATTGAGGGTAACAGACGTAAGTAAGTAAGTGATCATTTTCAATAAATTAAAAAGTGAGTGTATGTATATAGATTTTCACATCAATATCTAATATAATACTCTACTTTAGTAAATACAGCTTAAAATCTATGTTCAAAACCATGAAAGTTTACAATCTATCTAGCTAGATTAACAACCTATAATCGATTGATTTATTTATTTTGAACGTGAAATCTGAACAAACTCACTTGATTTATTCCATAAAAAATATCAACAATAAATCAGACAAATGATCAGTGAAAAGCAATAAATCACTGCGAACACGTTCACATGATTTATCCTTCTGAAGTGAAAATTTGATAATATTTTATTATATATTAAGTAAAGTCGTATATATTCTTTCAATTAAAAACTACTGAGAAAATTTGAAGTAATGAGATTAGACATAATAATTAGCATGTAGCGCTTGTTAACTAAATAAAATATTATAAGCTTTCTTTTCAGAAATAATGTCACTTGTTTCCCTAAAGTAGTATAATTCTCTTCCCTGATAAATCAATACTCAACTATGGTAACTGTTATGTTCCATGTTATATTTTGTGTCTTATGTTTGTTCTATCTGGTTTTCTGTTCCAATTTTAAATAATTAAAGCAATTCTATCATGTGTTTTTTCAAACTGTAATGTAACTACTGGTAAGTTGTTTTAATCAATGAGACGAAATGAAATGAAATCAGTTGATTTTATTTTGCAAACACTGTTCATTGTACTTGGTTTGCTCAAATTAATTATTGGTTATTAGTTGTAAAACTAAAAAGATAACATAATATATTTTGAATTAAAACAAAAAATTCATCAATATCCTTGTTTTGAAAGATAGAGGAATGAATTTTACTACTGGAGAACATTGAACAATAAGGAAATGGTTAAAATGTAAGTCTGTTGAGATAGAGGTTTCGTGCGAACTTATATCAATAAATAAAATATCGCGAAAGGATAGATTTATCATATTTTGTTCGCTAAATACAGAAACCTAAAAAAACAATTTAATTTGTTGCTACGAAAAGGACGTGCGAAGATTATTTAAGATGGTAAAACTCTTTAGAAAGTATTTTGTATCAAGACTTCTTGCAATTGTGTACACGTACAATCAGACTGGCGCTTTGACATGTGAATCATTTTATTCAGTTTAGTTATTCTGTTCACCTTTGTATATTTGGCCTTGTTAACTGTTCAATGTTAACTTTGATAGTCTGTATTCATGTAAGTATGGTGATATATTCACTTATTTGCCTTCGTATGCTATATACTGTCGGTTATAGAAACTGAGTTACATAATTTCCCTATATCACCAATACCAGGGATTTATCCACTCAGCTCATATATATCTTCTTGAATTATATTCTTGCAGCATATTTTGTGTTTGGTTTTTGTTATCACCGTAGCACAATGCGAATAGCGTAAATATGGTCGATAAATTCAAATGACGAATGCTAATTTTGTCATCACCGTTTGTAAGATCTATTTTTGAAGCCTTTGTTTGCGAAAATCCCTCCATGTATACATTTGTAACATGTCCTTATTGATTCCTTCAGTTCTACATTTTGTTAAACTGTTCGATTCCATTTTGAGATGATAATATTTGTATTTTATTATAGTTTCTATTTCTTCTGCCCTTACTGAATTTCTAAGTTTCTTACTGAAATGCATTTATGTTGTTTAAGCTGATAATCAGTCATGGCGACAACCATATTGATTTGTTCCTCTTTTGATTGGCTTGCTTGCTTGGACTGGAATTGTGCACTCTTCCAGAATTTGAAACACTGTGTTATAAAGCAACCAAATATTATCTGTCGAACGAATCTGATCTATCCAGGAGAGATAGAATAACATTTATTTGTTGCTGTTGATTTGAATAATTGAACAATTGTTGGTGGAATAACTGAGTGGTAATATTTGTTTAGGTAATGATGTATATTTATATTTATGATGAATATTAGAACCATCATTTACCCAAATCACTTGTTTTGGATTTAAACTGGGCAAGAGGCGTATCTAAACTGCCTAGACAGTTGCTCCTCAGTCCAAACCTCATTTCGGATCCTACACCGTTGTCAATGTAAACTTTAAGGCCAATTACAAAAGTAATAAAAGCAAAATGTATTTCAATGTATGTTTGACTGTACGACTCTCAAACCAAGTGGAGAAAAAATATGACAATGAGTTACAATCAATAACTGTTAATAATTTGATCATGTCCAGTATGTGATCACTATTGTAGTTAGACTATCATACATCTCATTAACTCTGAAAAACTACATAGTAATCTACAGAAAAAAGAATTTCTTCAATATGAACACGCTATTCATGCATATTTCAAACTAATCAATAATTTTATTTTTTCAGAAGTACTTTATACAAAAAAAACATACCATATGATGAATTAATAATTCAAACAGTTGACTATTGAAGCTGTGAACTGTTTGCTCTTAAATAATGCACAAGCTATTGTATTTGGTGGCCATATGAATGAACAAATAACTGGTTGTTTTCAAATCAAATTTTTAAATTCGCTACAGAGTTATTGTTTATAATAAAAGTTGATAATATTTCTAAGATATAGAATATGATCTTCTGCAAAAATTGGATATGTTCGGCATATATTTTATACAATAATGAATAATACCTTCTTTTATATGGATCGTTGGTAAGAAATAGAATTATGTTGTACAAAGATGTGTTGTTGTATGTAAACCTGTTTGATTTACCAGTTCAAGATATCTTTTATTTAACAAACATGGATTTTAGTTAGATTTATTGAAAACTGAACCATTGTTTTAGATTTCACATGTTTCAAACATCAGACACGTACACAAACTGAGTGACTACAGATGTGATAGTTGTTTTGATGAAAATAGTGAGTCTGTGCAGTTTTGTAAATATTCAGTTTGCTAACTGACAAACTGAATTGTGACTGGTGAAGAAATGAATTTTGAAACACTTTTGCATATGATTTCCGTAAAAAAAGCAATTGAGTAAAGAAATCCTGCGAAAATTCGTCCCAAAGTCATAACAAATGATCAAAAGTTTGAAAAGATTGTGGTGTGCGAGTTATTACTAGTCTCGTGACGGTCGGTATCCAACGTGTATCTAGACTTCGTAATTTGCTCGTCTAGACAATCATTACTAAGTAGTGCCTGACGGTTTTAAATCAGAAGGTGAACACGAAGTGTTGAATACGTTTATTTTGGCATACCACAAATGGATCAGCAGAGCAGGACAAGCACGGTACCCAGAGGATTGGCGAATAAAGTGAAACGGAGTGGAGAAGTCTAGTGATCCAACGCAAATATATAAAGCATGACTAAGAATACCGAAGGTCCAGGGTTTGAATCCTACGAGGTGCAGGAGTCGTGGATGCTCACTGATGATGAGTCCCATATCAGGACGAAACGGCCGTCCAGTGCTTCCAGGTTTCTATAGGTGTTCTAACATTGGTCAATTCATGGTTTCAAAAATGTGGAACTTAACAATCTTCACAATGCAAAAATAAGAGAGACGTGTAACCAGCCAGGTAGGCATGCACACATATGAATAAAAGTGACCAATGATCGACAAGGTCAAAAGACAAGTCGGACAAGTCATGTGAGCTGGACATGAAATGACTCACTACAAGACTATTTACTGCACCAATCTAGAAACACCTTATTAAAATTTTAAATCGCTTTAACAGCGTGATTATTGATAACATGTCATAGCTCACCGTGTATAAAATCGATTCAAGAGTTTAAGTACTTTAAACTTCTCAAGAAACCGATAGTATTCTAAAGAGGATTCCGATTAAAGTACTCGAAAATATTTGTAAAACAACATCTTTATTAGATAAATGAATTTACCTAATTGTCTATCTTGCTTTTATTTAATTTCAAAATTTAAGTAGTTTACAGTTTAGTATAGAGTACAATAATTTCATTAGCATAATTCATTTTAATCTTTTCAAATATATTAATCATTGTAAATTATCTTCATATATTTTTTTTCTCCTCAAACCAATTGAATACAATTACTTAAGTTGATATTTAATAAGAAGAATGAATTATTTTTTCCTTATTCAAACCATATTCATATCATAGTCTTCTTCTATACGATTAGAAGTAGACCAAAAAAAAAACTGATTTTTCAAATGATATAACTAATTAATTATTGCTTTACACCTTGAAATATTGTCAGTTTGCTTCTTTTTATTTTCTCTCGCCTATTTCATTTCAAGTCACTTTTTAAGATGAATTAGTGAATAGTATGAAAATAAATATTAATTAGCAGAGTGAAAGAAAGAAGACAAATAGTATAATACAGTTGAGTATGAAATTTTTTGAATAATTAAGCCAAAATGGAAGAAAATCCAAGGGATTTAGCAATACTTGTAAGAGGTGTATTATTACTGAAAAAATGTTAAGCGTTTTGTAACAAATTATTTAGGAAATTTGAAGCGAAACTACTATAAATGATAATTTTTAAAAATTCTCAACAAAAATGCTATATCTTTAGTTATCATAGTTATTACGTTCAAAGTGATAATCTAGCAATGGCCATCAAGTTGGAGAGTAATCACTAGTTTAAGAAACTAAACATTATGTAAACTTTATCTTAGGTAGTTCGTTCAAAGTTTTTTGACTTGGAATTGCAATTGTAGTTTGCTCTCAATGACTTAAGGTAATTATCACTACGTGTTGGATTCAAATAAACGTAGATTTCATTCTGATAAATGAACAACATGTTGTTTAGTTAAAAATTGGTTTAATATTATTCAAAATATAATTTACAGAAGGTTTGACTGGATAACAATGCTATTTACATGGAATTTAGTTTGTATGTAATAGGTCTGTTACTTAGATGATATTGAATTTTTAGATCCTGTAAGGTCTTCTACACTCGAGGTCAAAATTAGTATCGAGACTGAGCAGAGTTAGGACACAAGCTTTAATTAAAGGTTTATTTTAACACAGAAATCAGACATGTTTATATGGGTTTTGGTAAGCGTTGACCTGAGAAGACTTTTGGAAACATATTTATCTGAGTAACGAAATATTCATCCTGCTATGTTATAGCGTATAATGCATCAATAATCTAGAAGTCTGCATAAAATAAGCTGATTAGACGAAATATTTTCTGGCTTACCTGTCTTTTCAAGACCTTTTCAAACAATTCTCTGTGGATTTCAACTGTAAATAAACACCTTTCCTTAGCCAAATACTGCAATTAGTTTCTATTTTATGGTCGGTCAGTGACTGTACTGTTTTATAACCGGGTTGAAGAAACAACTATGAAGAGTCTCACAATATCTGGGTCTCAACAGCTCTACAACCTATTTGCAAAACGTTTATCTTCAAAATAAACTAACTTGTACAAGTAATCGACCTAAAATAACGCATTTTATAACTACAATATTTAAACGCTGATATGATTTCTATAACCGACTATTAGATTGATAGCAAAGTCATTTTGATACAGTGAGATAATTAGACACCGGTCAAATGACCTGAAAGGATAGTTGTTAGCTAAGATTTGGCTTTCTTTTTTTAGGGAATGAGACAAACCACTGTTTGAAAGTGTTGCGATAATCTCTAGATTCACTTTAGCCAGCACATCTTTCTTCTGGTTGTTAGTTTTCAGTCATGTAGCACAATTATTTCGGGAATCGGAAGCTTGTGTATCAACTTTCGAATTAAACACAACACCACACAACTGTTTAAACTTCCTCTTACTTCATTATAATAAGAAATAAGTTGCAAACTTTTATGAGAACAGTGTAAGTTAACTTTGTTTAACCATAAACCTTGGCGACAAGAAATGTAAGTACCAATATTTTGTTTTGAACGGACTGTAACAATTCTGTTTAACATGAACCGGACAAAATGATTCAAAATAATGATCTTTATTGTCTAAAGGGTCATAAAAAGTGTGTCGGTTTGAATTCGACTGTTGATGATGGAAAAAAGAAAAATACACTAATAAAACATATAATAATCATTTGTTTTGTAGCTTAGAATTGAGTATTTCCTGTATGTAAATGTTGAGGATGTTAGATCCCCAAAACTCGCTTGTTCAATGCCTTATTTTGGATTTTACGTTTGGGAGCATGGGCTGATCAGTTGACCTTGATTGGCTGCTGTGTATTTTAGTGTACTATTTTTGTAACTGTCCGAAGGACGTTTCTATGATGTATAAATAAACGAGAGTTGTATGCTTGATTGTATTGTGATTGCTGTGTGTTTGTAGAATATACTTTCCACGTTTACCAAGCCTTCTGTTTACAGCTTGCGATTCAAGGTAGCCTACCTGGACGCTGGTAATTGTCTCGTTCGCGTTTATCGACTAGGGTGAACTCGTATTAGCTTTAAGCGTACCTAGTGACAAACTTAACAGTAAACAACATTTGATCAGTTTGTATCATCATGACTACTGTTGAAAAAGCTTTATTGATCATTGAATCAAACAGAGATTAGCGGTCTATTAGAATATACAGGTTGATGTTGTCTGTAACATATTGGATTTCCGATATATGTATGGTTTTCAGCACCTTCCAATATTGTTTCATCAATCTTTTAGAATAGACATTAGATGATCATTTCCATCGTAGATTTGACCTCAAAAAAATTTACCCTCAACTATCTGTTATATGAATATGTCCAGTGTAAAGCAACCTGACTAGGAAATTCAAAAAAATAAATACCCAATAAAATGTCATATTTTCGATGAAACATTTTATAAAAATTAAACTTTAATATGCTTTATTCACTAACTGAACCGGAGGATGGGCTGGGTATATATTGAATATTGAAAACGCTGTCAATAGCTATGACCAAGTTACGTATTAATTCAATTTTTTTAGTCCACATCATTGATTTATCTTAATTGGACTGCTACTGAGAACCAAGAATCACTGGAAAACAGTTTCATCCTAGAAGGAGACTCTTCAGAAGTGTTCATTCACAATTCCTTAGATTTTTCCAAGATATCTGTGCAAGCGTTGTTGGTTTACGCATCTAACTTCACCAAACTCATACTCTGTCCCATTTGTCTAAGTCAGATTTGAATTAGTTTACTTAAGTTAATGTTGTATGATTTAAGCAGGAGATTCTAATCAATCTTTTAATAATTAAAATTTTGAGCTTCCTCTAAAACTATGTTTCACAATCTACTTAATTGTATGGACAATAGTTGAACACAATTTTACATTAATTACAAATTACCAATGAATAACACATTGTAAAATTCTAGGAATTGAACTGAATTGTTAGGGAATTTAGATTCCCAGAACTCGCTTGATAAATAACATGATTTTGGATTTTATGTTTCAGAGCATCGGCTGATCAGTTGATCGTGAGATCACATTTCCCACTAGGAAAAGCCTTGACTGTGATTGGTTACAGTGTTATTTTAGTGTGCTATTTTTGTGACTCTCCCAAGGACGTCTCTATGGTGCATAAATAAGCGCGATTTGTGTGCTTGAATTCATTGTGCTTGCCAAGGTGTTTGTAGAATACACTTTCTACACTATATCAAGACTTCTCGTCCACTGTTTGGGGTCAACGGATCAGAGTAGCCTACCTGGACGCTGGTTAATTGTCTCGTTCTAGTTTATCGACTAAGGTGAACCCGTAATATTTTCAAGCATATCTAGTAAAGAGCATAACAAGAGTCATATTTTTAAACTGATTACTTTACTCTTTTTCTAATTAATACAATAATGAATACGAGAAGAAATTTTTATCGTTTCTAGCTGTTTACAATTTCAAAAAAAATTATTTTCCATAGATATCACTGATAAATGCATTATTTACCGATGTCGTGTTTTTTTTTGTCAAAGAAATATACAAAAATATTGATAGTAATTATTTTCAATATAGTTAAGTGGCTTCAAAATCAAAAATTTCAAGTACTTTTAAACGTATTTAAAAAATAATTCTTTTTTTTAAGACTTTTAGTTTGTAAGATGTTTTCCTCAATAATGAATAATGGAAAAAAAAAGAATTTTCATCTTATCAAAATTCAATCATAAATAATTTGAGTCTTGTACATTGAACAATTTTAGGTGGTTTGAATGAAATTGTTCAAATTGAATTCAGTTTTTTTAGTTTTTATTTTCAGCACTTAACATTATCGTTTCTGTAATCGATGATGTTAAATTGTTATTTGTCCTTGAAATTTCCATCATTTTTTTTAAATCTGAGAATTGAATTTGCTTATCATTACAGCATTTCATAAAACCATACATACCATTGAGATATAATTGGACACATTGACTCAAGTAGATAATTAGTAAACGGACAATGTTAAGAATAATCCACCATCTTGAATTAATGAGAAGAGAAATAACGCATTATGCTAAAATGCTTCGGGCAGGCAAAAATGAACATAATTAAAAAGGTGTAAGCAAAGATTGGTCATTAAAAGTGTAGCATTCAGTGTAGCAAATTTTTATGTTTAAACTGTTTCCATCTGAGAAATACTATTTTACAGTAAAGCTGGAAATAGCTGATCTGTCAAATTATTTTAGAGGTATTTCGGAAGATATTTAGATCACATCTGCCAAATAATTGATGTTAGGGGACGAGTATAATTTACTTTTCATCTAGGAAATGAGATGACTGATTAAAATTGTTATACTTGTCCTCTGTTATGCTGGAAACTATTACGAGTTCACCTTAGTCGATAAATGAGAACAAGACAATCAACCAGCGGCCAGGTAGGCTACTCTGATCCGTTAACTAACGAAAAGTCTTGATATAGTGTAGAAAGTGTATTCTACAAACACCCAACAAGTACAATCAATTCGAGCTCACAAATCGCGTTTATTTATATACCATAGGGACGTCCTTGTGAGAATCACAAAATAACACACTAAAATAAAGCAGTAACCAATCACTGCCAAGGATTATCCTGGTTGGGAAATGTAGTCTCAAGGTCAGCAAATCAGCCCATGAATAAAATCCAAAATCATGTTATTTATCAAGCGAGTTCTGTGGATCTAACATCCTCAACAAAATCATGTACAGGCTTATAGGAAAAGCGATCTTACATACGAATAATTGACTAGTACATTTTATCTAGTACAACGTGTATAAAGAGTCAGCATTAGAGAAAATCTACAACCTGATGTCACTAATCAATACCAATTTCTATCTCAGTTAAGCATAGTTTTACACTTACGCAAAAAGTATTCCATTTTTTTCATTCAAACCACATGAAAAAAAGTTCTCTCATTTATTTATTTACTTATTTCCTGTAACATTTGAATCAACAACAACAATAACAACAACCACAAAAACACTGTAATCATTCTAATTTATGGGAATAAACTTGAGCGACAAGTAGAAACAGGAAATCACAGTCTGGAAATTTATTCATATTCATAGTGTTAATGCATACATAGTTCTCTGTATTTTCAATTAGAGTTATGGAGATTAGTGTTTTACACATTTGAGTACATCAATCAATCATTGTTAGACCAGCACCATTAGAAACCTGGACGGCCGTTTCCTCTTGATATGAAACTCATTAGCAGTGCGTATCCACGATTCTTGCATCTAACAGGATTCGAACCCAGCACCTTCGGTTCCCGACTGGACGCCAGCCCAGTTGTCCAGAAGTTAGGCGTTCGCTCACAAGACCAAATGTCCCGGGTTCGAATCCTGCAAGGTGCAAGAGTCATGGATGCCCACTGCCACTGATGAGTCCCATACTAGGACGAAACGGCCATCCAGTGCTTCCAGGTTTCTAATAGTGGTCTAACAATGATTGATTGATGATTTCAAATGCATATAAAATTCTCTGTGTCATTCTTTTTAGATTGACATTTCAGATATGGTTAAAAGTACACAAGAATATTTATTGCATTAATGTTAGTACTGTATAAACTGCCATTAAATTATGTTTTTATCTAATCTATTGTCATCTCATTTAATGTAAATATTAATTTAGATTTTTATTAGATAAATCCATCTAAATTTCGATTGAAATTGAATTGCAATTAAACATCTCTACGATTCCATAACAATTTTGATTTTCTTTTTTTATGGAGAGAATTGTCATTTAACTAGAATTTTTAAAATATTTTTTCTATCTAACAACGATGAAGTTGATTTGATAGGTATTGATCAATAATGTGAGAGAATATTATCATTTTACAATTTGGTTAAATAAAAGAGAGAATCTTATTCAGGAAAAAAAAAATAAAGATACAACAATTTTAAAATGTTGACATTTGATAATTTGTTGGTCATAGATAGATTGGAAACACATGGATAGTAAAAGAAAAACAACGTTTAGTTTATAACATTTGTAGAGAAAAAATTGTATGTTTAGAGAAAAGAAAGCTTTGAAAATAAAAGAAACTCATTGTTGATATTTAATTCATAAATAGTTTTCTCTTTTAAAAAAACATTTCAAAATTGTTGAATGAATTCAACTGTCCAATTTTTTTGTTGAATCAAATTCATTATTGAAATAAATAGCATCTATTTGAGTTTGTTGTTTTTTTTTAAACAGAAATAATCAAAATATGATTGTTATTGGTAGAGAACATTTTGTTTAAGTTGAGTTATTTGTTAAGTTACCATTAAAGAAAATTTAATTTGTTATGATTTAGATTATTATTTCACTAGAATCCTTATCGTTTTTTGGGTTGACATATGTGCATCCTATGTTGATTGCTTCAGTGTATCGTTTAGTAGTGGTCGGTGATCTGACTGTAACATTGGATGAATGATGAAGTGAGGAGATGAAATATATCTTACTTTCAAATCCTTTTTGTGCGATGATGGGGATAATAGGAGGCTAAATACATTTTTGCTGATGAATTAATTTGATACATTGTTCACGCAGACAAACATCAGAATATGATGCATGAAAGGGAAATGAAGCGAAGTGACAAAGGCGAGTGAGTCAACTCAATGTGATGAGGCATGACTAAGTAATTATAGTCAGGTAAATGAGGTTAGCATGCCAATAAGCACTCAATTTAAAACAACCAAGATTTTAAGTGAATAATTAACCAGGTCAAAAGATGAGTGAATGATGACTCGAGTAGAAAAAGGTTAATAATTAGTTTGTCCAAACGCTGAACATGACATGTTATTACACACCACAAGGTTTTATATAAAACAGATGAAATATGGTCAGCAGTGGGATACCAGGTATATGTCACATCCTATTCGGGACCTTGGATAATGAATGCATCGAGATCTAATCAGTTGTGTATGCTTTCCGTACGTTGTTCTTATTGTTTTCTGTATATTTTGACTTAGCTAAAACAATTGCTGAGTATCAGTAATCAAATTAAATTTTCACTTTCAGAATATTGCTTGAGACTGTCACCTATTTATGTGAGAACTAAAGAGGCATCACTCTTCTTTCAATCCCAGGCAAAGTCTTCAACAGGGTATTGTTAAACAGAATGAAGGACTTCATAATCGCCCAACTTCGAGATCAACAGGCTGGATTTCGTAAGGATCGATCGTGTAATGACCAAATTGCTACATTACGGATCATTGTGGAACAATCAATTGAATGGAACTCACCACTCTACATCAACTTCATTGACTACGAGAAAGCATTCGATAGTGTGGACAGCAAAACGCTATGGAGGCTTCTTCGACACTACGGTGTGCCTGAGAAGATAGTAACATCATACGAAATTCTTATGATGGATCAAACTGAAAAATCGTGCACAGAGGTCATCTGACAAACTCATTTGAGGTAAAGACCGGTGTGAGGCAAGGTTGCTTACTCTCACCCTTTCTCTTTCTCCTGGTCATCGACTGGATTATGAAAACGTCAACATCTGGAGGGAAGCACGGTATCAACTGGACGGTTAGGACGCAGCTGGACGATCTGGACTTCGCAGATGACTTGGCTCTTCTATCGCACACGCAACAACAAATGCAAGAGAAGACGACCAGTGTAGCAGCAGCCTCTGCAGCAGTAGGTCTCAACATACATAAAGGCAAAAGCAAAATTCTCCGATGCAACACAACATGCACCAACCAAATCACTCTTGATGGAGATGCCTTGGAAAACGTTGACACCTTTACATATCTAGGCAGCATCATCGACAATCAAGGTGGATCCGATGCAGATGGGAGGGCGCGGATTGGCAAAGCAAGGGCTGAATTTCTACAACTGAAAATATCTGGAACTCCAAACAACTTTCAAACAAAACCAAAATCAGGATTTTCAATACAAATGTCAAGACAGTTCTACTGTATGAGGGGGGAAACTTGGAGAACTACCAAAGCCATCATCCAGAAGATACAAGTATTTATTAACAGCTGTCTACGCAAAATACTTCGTATTCGTTGGCCAGACACCATCAGCAACAACGAACTGTGGGAGAGAACAAACCAGATTCGAGTGGAGGAGGAAATCAGTAAGAAGCGGTGGAAGTGGATAGGACACACATTGCGGAAAGCACCTAACTGCGTCACGAGACAAGCCCTCAGTTGTAATCCCCAAGGCAAAAGGAAAAGAGGAATGCCAAGGAACACATTACGTCGATGAATAGAGAAAGGTATGAGAAGAATGAACAGCGATTGGACAGAACTGGAGAGGGAAGCTCCGGACAGAGTTGGTTGGCGAAAACTGGTTGGCGGCCTATGCTCCATTGGGGGTAACAGGCGTAAGTAAGTAAGTATCACCTATTTAATTTGTATTTCAGTAGTCAGTGTTTTTATTAACAGTGATCGTGTTTGGTTTAGATGAATATCCAGTTATATTGAATGCATTATCGAGAAATTTACGGTTTTCTTAATATAGAAAAATTTATTCATGCTCTGTAAAACTAGTTTTTTTTTGTCTGTTCAGTTGGGAAAAAGAACTGAAATCAAACAGATGTTGAAGTCAATAATTTATAAATGATACTTTTTATTCACATTTCGGTAATTACGAAGATGGTAGAGAGTAAAAATTAACAGAAATGTGAATTTTTTTGTTTTTCAAAGGAGCCGTTCAGTATGTTCTTTGGGAAACCAATAAAATTGATTTTCTGAAGTGTTTATCACGAGATCTGAAAGTTGTATATTCAGTTGTCAGTAAGGATATGAATGTGCACTTCTAAAAAGGTCACTTACGAGGAAGATGTTGCTGTCTTGTACTTTCCAACTTTCATTAGTGATCTGACTGAAATCACTCTCTAATGTGAACTAACGAAATGCAAGAATCATTTTAAAACCCTCTATACTAATGAAGATGTAGATCAATCAATATAGTTTCCATCAGAGTATGTAAAGTGTTCAAGTCCTGAAGTAAAATCCTAGTTTGTTAACTACTAAAAGTTTTATCAATGAATCTAATGTCTATTCAGCGATCTAAATAAAAAAAACGTTTGATGTGCTCAGTGAACCTTTTTCATGAATCGATTTATTTACTATGTAGTGTGAATAGGCTAAAATTGTTTTTGAATTCCTGTTTGTGAGAAGTACACTTTTTCTCCTTTGGTAAATCACTAAAATTGATTGTAACTTAATGTTTTGATAACTGCCTACTTGATCTCATTTTTTAAAATATAATAAAGCTTGGATAATAGTACATAATTTATCAGATAACCTGAATCCATAAACAATATAATTATTGAGAAAATTATATTTTTATGTTTATATATAGATGGAAGAGAAAAAAACAAAATTAAAATGGCTTCAAATTTCATATTTTCTGTCAATTTGATTAACTATTTATGGCATAAAATAATACAACTGTTACACTACTGACATTTTGATTGTTAAATGAGAATTGTAAATGATTCTTAACGAAAACAAAATTCAACTAAATGAAAATTCGATTATGATGGTGAATGGCTAGCACTGAAATTCAGTGGTGAATATTTTTTTTGTTTCACTTAAAGTACATTAATTGAATATTGAAATTCTAGCTTATCATTTATTATTTAAAGCATCCAGTGTTCTATTCGTCCTTTAGATTGTTATTCAGAAGTAGAATTTATAAAGAATTAGGTCTAAGCATTGTTGTAATTCAAGACAATGCTTGATCGTATCCTGTTAAATCCCTGAGTCCTAGGTTTGAGCTCCAGTATGAGCATTAAAACTGGTAAGGAGAAGAATTCAGCTCAACTTGAACTCCCTTCTCAATCACTAATCACTATATATTAAACAGAGGGATACACAAGGTAAGTTGATATATTTATTTTAATAAATCTATTTATCAAGAGAAATTCACCAAGCTTAATTCAGTGTTCGATTCATCTACATTCAAAAACTATACTTCTTTACAAGAAGTAAAAAAAAACGTTTTCTATTTTTCATAGGTATGATTAAAGATTAAACATTAATAAATTATAACTAGTTGATCATATAATACTATCTACCATTCGATTCTCTGTTAATCTAAGACTGAATAACTTTGAAAATAGGAAATTTGTAAGTTACATTTCATTTTTATGAAAATCTAAACGCTCAACTGTTTTATCTCAGTGAGTAAACAATACATTTGTGAATTTCTAGTTAATACTGATCATTAATTGAACGTTCAAGCAATATGAATGATTGTTTTGATGTTCTTTAGTTCGATTCAATCAATCTTGCACTCTTTCTAGTGCTTGCTCAACCAGCTGTACGGTAACAAGATTTAGAGTCACTAGAAAGCTATATATATATATTTGAATTTAAGAGACATGGTTTTGGCTAGAATGATGATGTGATCATTCACAGTAAACTTGTTCTTAACAGGAGTTTGCATGAATCATATGTTTTTCTCATTTAGGTATGAAGTATCCGGAATTGCCATTCATTTCACTAACAAATAGAATTACATTGGCTACAAAAATTGTCATTATTCATCAAACATTATAAACACACCGAATCCTCTTACATGTTTTACATTTAAAAATTTACAAACTACACAATCATGATATGAAAACGTGTTGAAATCATCTAAGAATACTGATATTCTTCGATAAAAATCAATCTTAAACTGTTTTAATATTTACACGCAAACTAACACAGGAAACATTTCATCTTAATTAGAAACTATTTCTTAATTTCGTTATTTTAAAAATAAACGATTTTTAATTTTCAAGTGTTCAAATTCAACTTATAAATTCTCTACTGTTTGTTCATTTCAAAATTGAAACTTGAAAATGTATAAATTTTTAAGAAAATCTATTAATTCCTTTTACTTACTAAATTAAGGATACTTAAAAAGGCTTTATGCTTTCACTTGGATTCTACAGTGAGCTGTTTTTTAGGTTATATCTTTTTATCAGGGAAACATTAATCAAAATTATTTCTTTTTTAAACTTCAGATCGATAAATCTTTTCATGGTTCCGATAAGAAAGAATCGTATGAAAAAAAATTCTACTCACATCTATTACATAAGGTTTTCAAGAAAATATTCATTGTCAATGGTAAAGAAATCTTTATTCTATGATCAAACGGTAATCGGTTTCATAAAATGATCAGCGATTTACTATATTTTTCACAATTGATAATAAATTATCAACTAGTCATTAATTATTTTTAGTAGTTATAAAGTACCTAATACTCGATTTGTGATTTCTATATAAATTTATTGAAAATAATACCTGATATTATGCAGGGTTTGTATTAGCTCAATGTTGATATTTTTGACCGAATTTTAAATGTCTTAGTTGGCATTTTTGTGATGCTTAGCATATTGTATACAAAACGAATTTTATTTCAGAATGGTTGTAAGATATCGTAATAATAATGGGAACAGAATACTCGATAAACATATTCATAGCCATGTGGAATCGAACCTCTTGGACGTTACATGTATCTGTAGAGAAGAATAAAACCAAAGTGTTTGAGAATGAAAATTAGGATTGATTTATTAATTCACGTATACCATTGAAGTGTTTTTAATTGTGCATGTTTATGGCTGCATTCGGTCAGTATCTCCTTGGATCTGTACATTTTCATGGAACGTCTTGATATTGACCATAATTTATAGCTTAAATGTATCTAGGAGTTACAGATTGGAGCGTGAACATTAGCATTAATATGCAATTACATCCGATTAACGATAACCAGACGCGAAACACACTTTGTAGATTCCACAACTGGTTAAAATCCAAGAATATACTAAAACGTAAAACAAAACTAAGTAGTAATATTATGCGATATCCTTAAAACTACATTCAGGTTAACAGAGGCTGGCGTAAATTTCAGTTTAGAACAGAGACAATACAAACTTAGAGAAACAGGATTAATAAAATTCAGTAAATTATCAGAATGAGATTCATAAGACAACTGAGAGAAATCTTCCGTACAACAACTATTCATAGAATTTGACCGTTCATTTGTTTGAGGTTAGTTATAGATCTATTTATACTTAAATAGCACTACGCTCCCCAACACTGCTATCTGTAATGTTCAGGCGCGTTTAAATTTCTAAACCATCAGTATTTAAGTGTTTGGTTACAGTTGAGTATCTTAAATGTAAAATATGAAATATTGCAGCAGATTCCTTTTCATTGACATTGATTGTATTCATGATGGAGGCATGGATTTTCAGAGTAACCGGTAAAAGATATCCATCATACTGAAGATTCCATTCTAGTTTTTCACATTTTAACGATGCCTTATGTTACAGAATTTTTTAAAAGGGTCTGTAAGTATACTAGTTAGTTCTAATACATAATTAATTCATTCAGAAAAACGATTTAAACTTTTCACTTTCAATGTCCGTTAGTACAATGAACTTCTGTTTTAAAACCAGCTAATTTTTTACGGCATTATTATTATTATTATCATTGTAATTCTGAAAAGTCAAACAGTTAGATTGAAAAACTTAGTTTTGTCAGTGAACTCCGTAATTATATCTCTAGATAGAATGTTCAAAAGAAAGTTATCAGTTTCCGGCTCATTGGATTAATTCATTTCTGAAATCTTTGACACTTAAAGTGTACATATCAGTAAGTGTTATCCGGTTGCGATTAGCAAAATTAAATTGACGAGAAATTCATTAAAAACTTTGTGTTACATATGAATATTTCCTTTAGATTAGATTTATTCTTCGCTATAGAAATAGATGCCTTCTTCCACGTTTTATTTTTTATTTCTATCAGATTGCCATATTATACTTTAAAAACAATTGAGGGTGTGGAAAAGATGGTTTATTGAAGAAATAAGAATTTCGCATGGAATAACAAACATACAGTTGCTTCATCCAGATTTATGTTATTTTAGTTTAATTTTCGAGTAGGAAAACACTGTATTTAACTTGTATTTGGATTAGATAAAGTGTTTTCGCTGCACTTGAAATATTTCATAATTTTCTGGAGAACAGGAAGGCATGACTGTAAGATCTATTTTTGAAGGCTTTGTTTGTGAAAATCCATCCATGTATACATTTGTAATCGGTCTTTATTGATTCCTTCAGTTGTACATTTTGTTAGTCTGTTCAGTTCCATTTTTAAATGATAATATTTGTATTTTGTTGTAGTTTCTATGTTTCTTTCTGAACTGCATTGTGTTGTTTAAGCTGATACTTAGTCATAGCGACAGCCATATTGATTTGTTCCTCTTTTGATTGTGTTGCTTGCTTGGACTGGAATTGTGCATTTTGACTGTGAATTGAAGCACTCTGGCAGAATTGGAACCACTCTGTGTCATAAAGTAATCAAATATTATCTGTCGAACGAATCTTATCAATCCAGGAGGGATAGAATAACATTTATTTGTTGCTGCCGATTTGATTAATTGAACAATTGGTTAGTGGAATAACTGAGTGGTAATATTTGTTTAGGTAATGATGTATATCTATATTTATGATGAATATCAGGACCATCATTTACCCAAATTACTTGTTTTGGTTTTAAAATGGGCAAAACGTGTATTTAAACTACCTAGACATTTATTCCCCAGTCCAAACCTCAGTTTGGATTCTACAATGACTATTGACTCTTTGACGAATCACGATGCTATCGACAAATAATCCTAACAGATGAATGTAATTACTGTTACATGGATCGGTTTTATGGCTATCATGAAGAATTTTAAACGACTACTGTGTTCGTTTTAATAGATATGAGGAATTTGAGTTGTTTGTATTCTATTTCATCAATTTCTCATTGCTAAATAAAATGCTAGAATTTCTGAAATTTATACATGGTTTGTATGTTTGGCTTTCAGTCTTTTTTTTTAAATGGAGACTGGAATCCTGCATGAGTATTTTACTGTCAATCAAATATTATCTTATACATTTATATTTTTACAATAAGTAGTTTTCCATTTTATAGTTTATTACTTGCTCATTACTTATTATTGAGATGAACAGTGAATGAAGTCAGTAAGATAGTTTTTAAAATGGAATATTTAGTTTTTATAATGTTAAAGAAGGGTTGGCTGTTAAATTTCCTCCAGAAACGATAATAACAATATCAAAAGTGAAATGTTAGTTGTCTAGAGATTAGGCGTTCGCGCACAAGACCGAATATCCCGGGTTCGAATTCTGCGGGGTGCAAGAGTCTTGGATGCGCACTGCCAATGATCAGTCAAATACTAGGACGAAACGGTCGTCCAGTGCTTCCATGTTTATAATAGTGGTCTAACATTGATCGAATCATGATTCCAAATGTGTAACTTAACAATCTTCACAACCCCTTAATACAATTATAGTATATAAAACAAGTTTGATTACATCTAGTCAGTAAGAATATTCTTACGCGATAGCATTTTATATATATTCAATTTGAGGCTGAATGCAAAACTGAATTCTTCATTGATCAAGTGTCTTGTATGTTTGCACTGAATTAACTTGGTTCGCCTTCATACTGAATGAACATAAGAGACAATATTAAAATGGATTTTCATGGCTTCATATTTATTATCTGATAAAATACCTAGATTCTAGTAATCAAGAAACTACTTTTCGACAATTTGACAAACGTAATCTACAAATGTATAGAATTTTTCTATCATTAATAGTTATGGAAATAGGTGTTCTTACACATAAAAATCATGTATCAGTCTTCGTTAAACCAACGTTAGAAACCTAGAAGCACTGGACAACCGTTTCGTCTTGGTATGGGACTCAACGGCAGTGCGCATCCATGACTCCTGCATCTCGCAGGATTCGAACCCAGGACCTTTAGTGTTGCGCGTGAATGTTTATTCTCTGGACCTCTATGCCGGCATTTAACGGTGTAAATGTCTAACTCTGATCAATCTGAGGATTTTGTGCAACCTCACCCATTTGTCTTTGGTAGTTACTGCCTACACCCGACAGGACTGAACTCCACTGTTCATGTCTTCTCACTAGAATTCCGGAGCTGGTCACTAGTGAGTACATTTTACGATTTTTCCAATTAGAGTTATGAAAATCAGTATTTTTACACGTTGAAATCATCAATCAATCATCATTAGACCACCATTTGGAACCTGGAATAGAATAAAAGTCAATTTCTTATGGATTTTAAAAAGAGCGAAAATAAAGAATCCAGCAGATTAACTTGGATTAATGTTACTTCGTAAGATTCTCGTCAGCTGTTTATCACCTGTGTTATTGATGACTTTAACTGAAAAGTAGGTTGTAAATTTAGATTCTAAGTTGAGCTAATTATGTGCAAATATGCAGCTGAACAAAATTTCATATACATCTGCCTAAATTTTTGCTTATGTTCTATTTAATATGTAATCAGTTTGGGTACCATTAGAACTCGGTTGACATTTAGTAAGGATATGTGATATGGGAGACAGCGATTCAACGGAGAGATCTTCTTCTAGAGATTTTATTGATTGAAGTGAATTTTACTTGTACGTGTAAAAATATAATTACTTCAAACGTCCGTCAATTACCAGGAACATACTGAGGAAACAACAACAAAAACTGAAAACAACGGTCAAAAATGAAATTGTTAAGGAATTTAAAAAAAATGTAATTAAAATTGTCATAGTAACTGAATTAGAGATAGTAATTATAAAAACACATTACATAACCTGCGATTTTTATCATATTTCTGTGGTGTTTTTACATGCTTTTTTTCAAATCGTAAAATAGTTCCGTTTTCTGTTTCTTTATAAAAGTAATTACTACATATTTTGATTTCTGTGCTAGTTTGCTTGATATTTTAACAATTGTTACTAAAAAACTTTATGGTCAGAATGCCTTGCTTGTGTAGAATATTCATGTTGTAAATAGTTTTCTATAATGTAAATCGGACAACAGTTTGAAGTCATGTGTACTGGATGGTTGTTTCATTCTCTATACTGGACTCTTCAGTTATGATCGTCTGTAAGTTGATATTCATTGAAATGATATATATTTGAACTGTTAATACATATTGACAAATAACATTTTATCAAACTTTGTCTGTTGTTACATGTTTGATCGTATTCACAGTCGTGCACAATAATTGCAGAGTCCATTGTAATATATATACACTGCAATAAACAACTTTTTAACATCAACAGATTGAAAATATAAAACTTTGTACATTCAATTTATATCGGTTAAACAAGCCATTGGTTATTTGAATCAAGTAGCTAAAGCGATAGAACATTAGTATTCAAAACCAAAGTTAAACAGGTTTGCATGTTATCATGAATACATCAAGCAAATAAGTCTCAAGTAAGATAAAAAGTATATATGCGAAATTCATTTGCTAGCCATTGTTCAACTTTACAATATGTTAAGCAATTTTTTAAAAAAAATTTTCAAGAATATTTAACTTAAGGATAATGAATATTCAAAAATAGGATTGAAGTTAAATTTACTACATATTTAATTTTTTATATTAAATATAACAAATAACTTCATGTTAACTTTCATAGATTTTGTAGTTCAATCTTGTCAAAAACGATATATCCGTAGAATTTTCTACATAGAATACTACAACATCTTGGTTCCATGCAGGGATGACATGCATTCCATTGATTTATTCCTAATGACCAGTAATCAGTTGTTAATTGGCTGTAAACTCATTAGATTTAGTAAACCTTTTGTTAAGATTTACGTGTACATATACTGAAAGCCATTCATTATGTTACTTGTAAGTACTATTGTGTATTACGAGAATGATGAATGAAATAAAGGAATGCCTATGAAAAGTATGAAACAATCAGAATTTGATGTGCAGAGTATCACTGATTTCGTGACCTGTTGATATTCGCATTACGGGATTGTGAAGACTGTTAAATTACACATATTTGAAACCATGAATCGATCAATGTTAGACCACCATTAGAAACCTGGAAGCACTGGATGACCGTTTCGTCCTGGTATGGGACTCCTCAGCAGTGCGCATCCACGACTCCTGCACCCCACAGGATTCGAATCCAGGACCTTCGGTATTGTAGGCGAACGCCTAACCATCGGACCACTGAGCCGGTATCTAACGATGTTAATGTCTAACTTGATCAATTCAACGTTTATTCTACGTATTCTTAGTCTTCGTAATTTGCTCCTCTAGGCAAACGTCACCAAATAGCGCCTGGCGGTTATAAATCAGCAGGTAAACACAAGAGGTTGAGTATGTTTATTTCTGACACACCAGCAAACGGACCAGCAGACCAGAGGCATACAGAGAAGGGCAAGCATACTAGCGAGTGAGCAAGTTGGCGAATTGGTGAATGAATCCATAAGATTAAAATGTTCATAAATGTACCTAGGGAAATGTCGAGTCATTGAGATATTTAAGAGATTAACAGTAAAGCGAATAGGATGGATATACGCATAGGCGGTAAT
This sequence comes from Schistosoma turkestanicum, assembly GCA_944470395.2. NCBI lineage: Eukaryota > Metazoa > Platyhelminthes > Trematoda > Strigeidida > Schistosomatidae > Schistosoma > Schistosoma turkestanicum. The sequence continues at coordinate 34,160,086 of OX103974.1, forward strand.
TAATGTTCAGTTGTACCAGCTCATTACAAACCAAACAACGATAAAAACCTATCGTATGTTATACAAGTGGCTTGATTAAAAATCAGTTAATCAAAAGGCTTAACCAAATTCAATATAAGCAAATTCAAATGTATGTGGACGCACTATACAAGAACGTTTATTTTAATTTAAACAAATCTTAGCCTGATGAAAATTATGATCACAGAGTACTTACTGTAGGCAAATTCCAGACAAACTAATAATAACAACAACAACAACCAACTTTTAATATTTTTTTTTAATTATCTTCGTTTTATCTCAAGGGCAAACGAGTCTTCACTTTTTCAGCCATAATTTATATTATTTCTCAAAAATTCAAATCTATCAACATCAAGTCAGAATTTATTCAATACACCAATAATTTAGAAAGAAGAGAAGCTCATAAAAACAAACAAACAGACAATCAAACAGTTAATAATAACATTGATGTAAAACATTCTGTTTAATTCATACTAATTCCCTGATTATGTAACTATAGACAAATAAAATCTAAACATTTTTATGATTATTATTATCATTATTAAATGTCATTAAAATACAATAATTTGACCAAAAAGAAAAGAAAAACCATAATTTCCTTTGATTGTTTTACTTAAAATTTAAGATAATGGATTCATCAGTCCATTTGAAGTTAGACAGAGATTAAAAAAAAATATTTTTGCCGTATAAAATAATACTATCTCTTAAATGAATATCCCAACAAAAAAAATATCCATCAGTTTGAATGCAATGGATTAGGCGCAATAAAATGTTTACGCTACAAAGAGTTTGCATTTCTCGGCATTAATTTTTTTAAGTGAATTATTATATATTTTAATAGGAATAGTAAGTTAAAGTTGCCAAAAAAATTAAATAAAGTATACACTTAATCAGTTTATGAGATGAAAGGTTAGACTGTATTGTCAAAGATTTCGGCTTTTTGTTTTGTCTCAAGGAAGCGCCAACCTATTGTGTATCATCAGTATTGTTATTGAAACTGGCTTGCAGATATCGGAGTGGAAAAAGAAATTTCATAAGGTCCTCATACTTTATCTTAGTGGAATAGGCTTATTGCTTAAATTTTAACAGAGAAATGAGAAGACATATTTTGTGAGATAGTACCATTTCGTGCTTTCTCGTCAGTCACATACATACAAGCAACATGTTATTTGTGTAAATACAGTTTTGAAGACACTTAAATTAAACGGATATCCCAAAACGTTTATTGGTCATCAGAACACAACTACGACGAAACTGATAGCAACTGATGTGCCCAAGAAACCAGTGTACCTACAGTTACCTTTCAAAGGTGATCACTGCATGAAAATTACAACCAAACAGACTGCAGCTGCAATAAAAAAGACCTTCAATACAGCTAATCTGAGGCTTATCACAACAACCCAATCGATCTCAGTTACCCCAATCAAGTCTCCAAGACCGATTCAGTCCAAATCCCACTGTATTTACCAATTCACATGTAACTGCGGAGAAAGTTACTTGGGTAGGATAGATCGCCGATTGGAGGATAGGATAGGAGAACATATTCCAAAATGGTTAATCAAATCCATGTTTCATCAACCTAGCCCATCATCTCAAAATCGATCAAGAAACCCAGCCTCGTCCATTACAAAACATCTAATGATGAGTGGTCATCAAATTGACCCAAAATCAGCCTTTAGAGTTGTGACATGTAATCAAAACCCATACACACACACTGAAACTACTCGAAGCTATCTTGATTGGTCGTAAAAGTCCAACTCTATGTGTTCAAAAACAACTGTATGTTGACCTTTGTTTACCATGGTTCTAGTGAGCGAATGTCATGCTGAATAAGAAATTTTGACCTTATCTTCAAAAACTGTATTTACACAAATAACATGTTGCTTGTATGTGACTGACGAGAAAGCACGAAATGATACTATCTCACAAAATATGTCTTCTCATTTCTATGTTCAAATTTATCAAAGGGAACCACTGTTATTGCTTAAATATTCTATTTAAAAAACAGTAAGTCAATTTTAATATTTATTTATTGATGTACTTCATTTATCGTGATTTTCAATACATTTTCATTCGAATCCTGCTAATAGCAACGCCCCTGAGAGTGCCAGAAAATAGCGTACTAAAATAATCCATCAACCAATGATAGTCAAGGATTTTCTGGGTGGAAAATATAAGCTGTAGATCAACTCAGCGTCTCTTGACGTGAAAACTCAAAAATTCAGAATTTTACAAATGGGGATCTAACGTCCGCAACAGATATTTAACATTTTTGCAATATCTGTGTAATCAAATAACTTAAAAAAAATAGTCGTTTGGTATGAATATTAGGCATCTATTAACATCCATATCTAGATCGCAGTTAATATTACATCATTAAGACAAAATTTTCATTAGTCTAGTGAATCATCTCAGATGAATATGATCTTCTTCAACTTTTTGTGTACCAACAACAATAAGAAGTTTACTTATCAGTGATGTTATATTTTGCAAACAAAAATTCTATGTGTCTAGTTTGTTTTTCTTTCTGTCTGACAATTTTATAATTGAATTTAGTTGAGTAAGAAAAAAATCTTTTTGTTTGAAACTTTACACATGAGAATAAATGTTACATTTTGATAAGAATACATTGGAAAAAAATTAACATGTCATTATGTATATATTTACTTAGTTGTTGAATCAATAGTCTGATCTTGAAGATAGAAATAATCAATCTACCAGGCAACTTAACCAACGAATGCGTGAACATCTCCCAGCAAGGTTTATGAAGCGCCATTTAAAAACAATACACAGGCCTGTCTTAGCACACCTGGTTGATAGTGGTCATATTGTAGATAAATCTAGATCTTTTCGGGTGGTCTGTCGTATACCTCCATCATTTCCCAACGGAGTTCGATCCTGTCTCCTACACATAGCAGAAGTCATAGGAATTCGTACATTCAACACCATTTTATGTGTTCAGAAGAAATTCGTGACACTCCTATCTCTACCGTGGCCGGATATGACTTAACTAACGTTTAAAAATTTTCTTTTTTAATTTTATTTTGTTATTATTAGCATTATTATTTTCACATCCTGTATTTGTTGGTAATTCTCTGCCTCTTTCCGTTTATATTCTTCACTATCTAATTATGTACACACTTCTTATTATGTAATGGTTTTAATGTTTTTTTAATGATTATTTTAAGTCTATTTATTCACGTTTGACCTACTATTGATAAAACTTTTGTTATCGTATTTTATTTTTCTTGCTACTCTCAGTACACCTCTGTCTTCATACTATCAACTTGTACTTTTTCCTATTATATGTATTGACGTAATAATCTATTTCATTTCATTGTGATTATTGACTCATAAATTGCGTTGATTGGTTTAACATTTTCAAATATAAATACTCATGTACATTAGAGAGTAAATCCTGATAACGACGATCTAATCAAAAACAATATGTGTTGTATTAATTTTCACAATGGGAACCTTTAATATCAATAATCAATCGACAAGTGACCAATATTCAAGTTTGTTTAACTGAAAGGTTGTTTGTGTAACAACAGTGGAATATCTATTAGAATATCACAAACCGATGACAACTTATTGTTCATTCTAGCTTATGAATAAACAATTCGTCGAGTGATCTTACATCTCATTTGTTTGAATAGAATAAAATTTTACATTGAACACAAATAACAAAGATGTCAAGAAGTGATAGTGAAATTAAATTGAAACTTTGTTACGGCATACCATGGTGAAATTGGTGTACGGGATATTTTAGTATTTATATTCAAAAAATAAATTCAATGATATGTTTATGCTTTTACAATTTAGCCATAAACAAAATTAATAAGGCGTTAAAAACAAATTAAGCATATTTCTTAAATTTCTAGTCTCTTGTATTGTGCTTATCTTCAACGTAAACATTAACACCTTTACATATCTGGGCAGCATCATCGACAACCCATATGGATCCAATGCAGATGTGAGGGCGCGGATTGGCAAAGCGAGGGCTGCATTTCTACAATTGAAAAATATCTGGAACTCCAAACAACTTTCAACCAAAACCGAAATCAGGATTTTCAATACAAATGTCAAAACAGTTCTACTGTATGGAGCCGAAACCTGGAAACTACGAAAGGCATCATCCAGAAGATACAAGTGTTTGTTAACAGTTGTCTACGCAAAATACTTCGTATTCGTTGGCCAGACACCATCAGCAACCACGAACTGTGGGAGAGAACAAACCAGATTTCAGTGGAGGAGGAAATCAGGAAAAAGTGGTGGAAATGGATAGGACACACACTACGAAAAGCACCTAACTGCGTCACAAGACAAACCCTCACTTGGAACCCTCAAGGTGAAAGGAAAAGAGGAAGGTCAAGGAACACATTACGCCGAGAAATAGAGAAATATATCAGAAGAATGAACAGAGATTGGACAGAATTGGAAACGGAAGCCAAGGACAGAGTTGGTTCGAGAAAACTGGTTGGCAGCCTATGCTCCATTGGGGGTAACAGGCGAAAGTAAGTAAGTAAGTAGGTCAACGCAAACAAAAGCAAATCGAACTGTGATTATTTATGAGCTTACATGTATCACTTCACTGTTGATCGTTATCTTGGGTTTTTTTAAATATTTTACACAATAAATCATATCTTATCTACTGATAAATTGGTTGTTTATAACACTAATATCAAGAAAAGATCTTAACACTAAGGTAGTTACATTGAGTTAATTGGAAATATCTACAGGATCAAACCTAAAATCTATCTTCACAAAACGTCTGAATTTCTGTTTAAATTTCATAGTTAGCCTTTTTAGTACACTGGAAAATGTTCAAGATATGAAAGAGTTTTGAAATTTTAATGGTAGAAACAGCAGATCGATGAGTAATAAATGATCAATTTGCATTATTGCAAACTTCTCCATTTTTATTATATTTAGAAAAAATGTTCAAAAAAGGAATTGGTTCTCATTTTACTCATGTATATGTTTTATCAGGAGTAAAACATTGAGTGATTTATTATTGTTATCTAACTTGGGAGCTATCAGCAACTAAGAGTTTTATGTATGTTATTTTATGACAGTCCAATAGTTTATCTTAGTCAGTAAAAAAACAGTATTGAAATTTTTATTATTTTTCAATTAAAGTTATGAAGATCATTGTTTTTACACATTGAAATCATGAATCAATCATTGTTAAACCTTCATTAGAAACCTAGAAGCACTGGAATGCCGTTTCTTCCTGATATGTGACTAATTGGCAGTGCGTATCCATGACTCCTGCACTTCACAGGATTAAAATCCAGGACCTTCACGAACTCCTAAACTCTGGACCACTGGGCCTATATCCAACAGTGTTAATGTCTAACTCTGATTGATTTAGAGATTTCGCGTGACCGCACCCATTTTTCTCCGCTGTTCACTGCCTACAACCGACGCATGTGAATTCGATTGAAATAATGTTTTGGTTAACCATGCATGTAAACATCTCCATTTCACTATATGTATATATACACTAAAATGTTTAATAAGTACATTTCTATTGACTAGTCTTAACATTTGTCTAACACTTGGCAGTTTCAATTAGATTATCGGTTGAAATTTCGGCCGTGACAATAATAAACTATTATTTTTACAAAAAAAACTAAATAACCAATTCAATCTTTTAGCAAAGAACAAACATTTCGAGGGATAACGATAAAAATATTTTTAAAAAAAATACGTAATTATTTTCTAATCGTATGCAAAATCATCCTTTTCATATATCCGATCAAAATTAGAAACGTTGAAAAACAAATAAGCAATGAGTCTTGCTAGCATTCATCTAATCATTGAATGATCAAATGTAGATTGAGTCTATTTCTCATTATATTTTAGTTTAATAAAACGAACATTTACAGTGTACAATGTACAATAGTTACAAAATGGCTGAAAATGTAATTTCGATACACTAATTTAACAATAATTGTCAAATTGTCTGTTTAAAAAAAAAACAACAAAATACTACTGTATCTACAGAATGTCATAAATTTGCAAAGATTCATAATATTCATATACTGTAACTTGTAAAGAAAAAAAAACTACTATGAAATTTCAATTTTTGTTTAAATCCATTAGAAATAAGTATTTAATGCATTTAACTAAAAGGAAAATATGACGTCACAGTAAGGAAAAGTTTTCTTCAATGTGCTCTTTTTTTTTAGGTAATTTCAAGTTTTATTACAATAAATTTTGTATTAAAATTATTGAAAGTGTCTTAAAATTGTAAGCTCACTTTTTCATTTGATTTTGTTTAAAGTGACAGTTATGTTTCATTGTATCTTACTAACTAAAGCTTAAATTTACATAAATGAATTCTAGTTGAGTAGTTTTCAGCTGAGTGAATAAAAGTCGAAGCTGCTAATATGCAAGTCATCATAATAACATGAATAAACTGAGTAGATTTTCGTGAAATAAATTCCAATGACGCGAATCAAATAGGAGGTTTGCGTTTTTACACATTTGAAATCATTAATCAATCATCATTGTTAGACCACCATTAGAAACCTGGAAGCACTGAAAGACGGCCGTTTCGTCCTAGTATGGGACTCCTCAGCAGTGCGCATCCACGACTCCTGCTCCTCGCAGGATTCGAACTCGGGACCTTTGGCATTGTGGGCAAACGTCTTACCACTGGACCACTGGGCCGGTATCCAACGGTGTTAATGTCTAACTCTAATTGATCTAGGGATTTTGCGCAACCTCACCCATTGGTGTTTGGTAGTTACTGCCTACACCCGACAGGGTTGAACTCCACTGGTCACGTCTTCTCAACTAGAACTCCGAGAATTTCCTCACGAAGCTAGTTCGAATCCTGCGAGGAGCAGCGCACTACTGAGGAGTCCCATACTATAACCTATTTGTTATAATGATTTAGGAATGATACAGTCAATCTTTTTAATTAGAGTCTTTAGTAAAATCATATTAAGTTGACAGTTCTTAGAGATATAATGAAATATCTAGGAATTTCGATGTCCATCCTTAGTAATTAGGTAAAGATATCTTAAAACTAAGTACCTATATCTAAAAGTAAATGAAATTTCCAAACGATCTGTGTGAATTCCTTCAAAACAATCAATGAAGTAATTTGTTATGTTATGGAATTCAAAAACATTGTAACAGAAAAAAAACGCATCTTTACAAATATTTGTAAATTACCAGTTCACATGATTTTCAACGCGCCTGTAATAAAAAATTAGTTTGTTAGAGAATTTGCTTGAAGCAAAAGAAAAGAATAGAAATGAATTCTAATGGGGTTTTGTTTTAAACTGTTTGAAATGTCTATTTTTGTTGCATTTCCATTTTAATCGCGTCAGTCTCATCTAGTATTAGTACAATCAGATTCTGTCTTATTTTAATCCTATGAGATTTAAGGTTCAACTTCGCAATCAATCGGAATAGACAAGGTATTTGAATTTCGTATGAAATCAGCACAAATCATGATTGACTTATCAATACATCATCTTACGAAGTGGTAATTAAATCAGATAATTGACAAAAATCAGCAAAACCATGTAGGTGTTGTTCATTTCAGATTAACTGTACTACGTAGTGTTTTCAAAAAGAAATATATAACAACTTACCACACACACACACACAAATATTACCACACCCTGAAAAAAAAAACAACTTGTCTATTGATAAAAATATCATGTATATTCAAACGAAGAACAAGATATTTTCTTAACTATATCACGTAGGATTTATTGACTAGGATCAATGTTACAAGACAAAAAACAACAAAGTAAACATTTGAAGTTTTAAGTTGATATAAGATGATGAAAACAACTTTAGGTGTGGTTGAAAAACTCTAGATAATTCATTTATATTGGTTGTTTAAATCGTTCCATTGATGTTCTAGGACAATAATCCAATCGGTCTATGATTGCCAGCGTATATCCGTTGTGGATTACTGAAGAAGTATGGCAAGCTGATGAGTCTCAAGTAGGTCAGTCAGTCAGTCAGTCAGTTGCAACGTATAACTTCGTACGTATGTACATAAGTTCATGTTGCCATACCACATTATCACAGAGACGCAAATGTCAAATCAAATCCCGTAATGATAAAGATAGTAGAGGTATTAATGGTAATGAAGAAGACTAGGGTTTGAAGATATTATTCAAGAAGTTTAATTAAGTGAAATAAGGTTAGAAAGATAAAGGTAGAGGTGTTGACGAATCCAGAAGATTAGGATTTGAGAGAGCTCAAAGAATGGATGAACTTGAGCCATTGCAAACGATTTTGAGCCATGTCGTTCAAGGTCTCTAACCATTGGTGACTTTCGTCTCGCGGACCCCAACCAGGTAGTCTACATCTGCCAACATGACTCAATCCACCTGTCAGTGACTTCATGGATTTTTGCCATGTTTTGGTCTGGCCGTCCCTAGCTTTCTTCCAACCTACTCCCACACCACAAAACATAGCTCGACGAGGCGGTTGGTGGTTAGGCATACGTAACACATGTCCCAAGCATCTCAACTGATAAATTTTCGCTACTTCGTCTATTGATCTGCCATCCTTACCAAGAACTCGTTTCCTAATGGCAGCATTGCTTACTCGATTGTCCCACGATATACGAGCAATGCTTCTTGAACATCTATGATCGAATACTAGTAACCTACGAACATCTTCTACTCTTAACGGCCATGTTTCACAGCCATATAGGAGAACGGAGCGAACTGCTGCGCAGTACACCCGTCCTTTGGTTAGCGAACGGATATCTCCCCTACGCCATAGACGGCGTAAATCAGCGAAAGCAAATCGAGGTTCCTGTATCCGAGATTAGATTTAGTCAGTCACCAGTCTCATCAGCGCTGATGAGACTCCCCAGATTAGTGAAGTGATCAACCGCCAGACCGTACAAAGTACGACCCTGGCGTTTCAGAGCGTACACAACATCCATAGCTGTCACTGTCTTCCTCTTAGCATGTTCCGTGTAGGTGACTGCATCACGGATCACGTTCTCCAGAAACACCTTCAGAACACCACGAGTCTCCTCGTAGATTAGTCCGGAAATGCGCTTCACACCACCACGGCGTGCTAGACGGCGGATGGCTGGCTTGGTGATACCCTGGATGTTGTCACGTAAGACCTTGCGATGTCTCTTCGCTCCACCTTTGCCCAAACCTTTACCACCTTTTCCTCGACCTGACATGTTCTAGATTGATGTACAACTAGACTAGCTAACCGACACTAGTTCAGGTGCCGATGCAACCCAGTCTTGAAGCAACATTTTGCGTTTCGAGGGGGAAAACCGCATCTAGAAAATGTTTGCATTGTTGCTTATGGTAGTCAGAAGACTCATCGCACTCCAATCGACCTGCCTGGCATGGTAGAACCTTCAGGAACATAAGTTCCAGCCAATATAGCTCGGTTGGGTCATCACGATAGGCAAGCGCAACCATCACATCAAGGTAGCAGCCTCGGCCAGGATTCTCATGTAGGACAGACGCGCGTCCTGGACTTCACTGATAGTCACTAAGTAACTCTATTGAAGATCATTGTTTCACTCAATGAAATAGCATCATATCATTTCCGTCTGTAGTATCTAGAAAATTACACTTATGATTAGTTATTTAAAGAAAGCAGGATTTAAAAAATATTCTACATTTCTTTATTTTGTTTTACAGCGAATAACAGACAGATTCAGCAACAACTTAGTACGTATCCAAGTTAGTATGTATGTTTGTATATGTTTCAGGTTATATCTACTACATAAATCTTTATATTAATAGACTTTTGGTACAGACATTTTTGAGAAGCGTTTACTGAATCTATACACTTCTACACTATCTTTATAGACAAATAGTTTATTGAAAAAGACAAGAAAGTTATAAAAAAAAATGTCACCAAATGAAAACAACGACTTACATATTCTTATCGTCTCATGATCAATGATTCTTCTACATGATCAATTTGTCAAATTATTCATTCTTTGTTTCACTTGATTAAGCGGTATTTAAAAAAACTAATTTTTTTAAAAAATTAATTTTTAACGGCATTTTTATTGATCATACAGTACCTTCGTCTCATAAATAGTATTACTGTAATTTGTTTATGTTGCCTAAACACTTATACAAAAAGGGGAAAATATATCAGAAACACTTTTTTAAAATCATGTTACTCGTTTTCATGATAAGAAAAGAAATGGTTAATTGTTCATTTTTGTCAAAATGTTTAATGAGAATTTCAATGTCGCCTTATTGACAGACAATCAATTTCTGCTTAAAATGAACAATGATCAAAGTGTTTTTTTTTATGAAAAGGAGAAAAAGATATCTGAATATTAAACAAAAATCTATTCAGAACGATACTATTTATAAATTATTTATAAGTCTGCTGAAAAAAATACATTACTATAAGTAATTTTAAACTGAATTGTAAATTGAATCAAATTTTTAGTATTGAACATTGAATTTAATTAACTATCAATCTGTGTAGTTGTTTTAAAACAAACCAACAATTTATTATGATAGAATTTATCATTAGTATTTATAGGTTTAAATATTAATAAAAATTAAATTAAAGTCACTGGAATTAGTTATTTAACGTTTGATCAATAATTATGAAGACAATACATTTCAAACTACTTACACTGTATAGGCGAAACGAAAGAAATAACGGAATATTCATAGTGAGAATACATTATCAAGTGTTATTTGAAATAATATGAATATATAGATTAAGAAATTCAGTCAGTTAGTCAGTCAGTTGCAACGTAGAACTTCGTAAGTAGGTACATCAGTTCAGGTTGCCATACCGTATTAGCACAGAGATGCAATTGTCGATTCAAATTCATAGTGGTTGAGGAAGTAGAAATATGACTAGTAATCGGAAAGATTATGGTTCAAAGATATTATTCAAGAACTAGAATCTAGTGAAATAAACTTAAAAAGAAAAGACATTGGTGATGAGGGGGTAAAAACACGGTTAGGATTTGAGAGAAAACCAAGCATTAATGTACATGTGCGATTGCAACCGTTTTTGAGCCATATAATTCAGGGTCTCTAACCATCAGTTACTAACATCTCACTGACCCGAACCAGGTAGTCGAACACCTACTAACTTGACTCAGTTCACTTGTCAGTGACTTCACGGATTTTTGTCATGTTTTGGTCTGGCCACCCCAGCTTTCGTCCAACCTATTCCTGCATCGCAAAATATAGCTCAACGAGAAAGCCGGTGGTTAGGCATTCATAACCATGTCCTAACCACCTCAACTGATGAAGTTTCAATACTTCATCTATTGATTTGCCATTTTTACCTAGTACTCGTTTCCTAACAACTATATTGCTTACTCGGTTGTCCCAGGATACGGGAGTAATGCTTCAGAGTCACCTATGTTGGAAAATCAGTAACCTACGAATATCTTCTACTCTCACTGGCCATGTTTCGCAGCCATTATTTGGACGGAGCGAACTACTGCGCAGTGCACTCGTCTTTTGCCTAGCAGACGGATATCTCGACTTTTGTGCAGTACACTAGTCCTTTGGTTGGCAGTCGGATATATCGCCTACGCCATAAGTGACTGAACTTGGCAAAAGCCAATCGAGCTTTCTGTATCCGTGCTGAGATTTCGTCGGTCACCAGGTCATCAGCAGTGATGAGACTCCCCAGATACGTGAAGCGGTCCACACGCTCAACTACTTCACCCTATCACTAGTTCAGATGTCGATGCAACCTTAGTTTCAGAATTTTTGCGACGAACTGACCATTTTTAGTTTACCGATCCGGAAATCCATATCGGGATCTTAATGTTTAGCACAATAGTTCATTTTTTTTTACCTCGAACATTTCTTTAATTCGCTATAAAGGGATCAAGGTGTCCAGATTATTAGGGTTGCAAACGCTTGGCTTACATCCGTTCGTTTGTTATTATGTCATTATGTTGGCTGAAAAAATGCGAAAAAACTTATTGTTCAGTAAACAAGGTCAGAGATTTATTGATTTCTATTATTGAGCACTAATGACAGCCAAATGTAATATAGATGATAAACATCTCTTGTTCACCATCATTGTGCACTAAAATAGCCAAACATTTTCTCAACTTTTAGGAATTTCTGCTTGAGTAAGGATTTAAGATTCATTTTTAAATATCTTATGCAGCACGTAATAGATAAAAAGTTTTTAGATCTTATTGTCGACATTGATTATTGCCACAAAGTCGACTGTAGGATTCAATCTACCTACGGAAAGATTTCTCTAATACGTCACCATACTGTCGAACACAGAGTTTTTACAGAGTTATAGTCAAAAAAGATAACTATGTTTATAGCCACCAATTATAATCTGTTTCTATAATGTACATTACTGTAGTTAGTACAAAATTCACAGAATAGTAAAGTCAAGTTTGAGGCGAATCATAAAGACGTTCATATTGAATAGTCGTAGCAGAGACACAAAAAAATCAATCAGTAACAAATTGATAGTCATGTTCAAAAAAACTGGTACCATCTCAAGATTGGTTAAAATTAAATTTGGACAAATTAATAGCCAGTTTGCGTGCTATTCAATGAGTTTTAAAAAGGTATGAGCTTGGCTTAATTAATATTGGTCGCTTAACTTAATCAAAATTACCGACTATTTTCTAATGTATATGTGAACAAATGTTGGTTAATAGATGATTATCTGTAAAAGAAAAAGTATATTCTTATTGAAATTTGTAAATCATCTACCTTAAATTAGGATAAGAAAAATGTTTGTTCTGTTGGTGTCAGTTGAATAGCATTACACAGAGTAAGATTTAAAGTTCATGGATAAAATTCTACTTTCATTGAGATGGTGGAGAAAATTTGTAGCTCAGCTGGATGATTGTGGTGATGTTTCGTTCCCAAGCAAAATATCTAGCTCAGGGAACGAAGCACCAACACAATTGTACTTTAGTTCCCTTACGTAAGATATATACTAATTTCTGACAATGACTTAGTTGAGGTCTTTTTCAATTACAAACTCTTGACAGTTTCAGAAAAATTACTTACAATCATGAACGAGTGTTTTTAAAAAAAATTAATCTAAGAACCGATCAGCGATTCCAAAATCCCGGTTGTATAATTAGTAAAAAGTTTAATTGACTGATACAGTATATAATTTAATCAAACATATCTTCTGGTAGATACAAACGTTTTCTCAAGTTTATCAAAGTCACTATTCAAATAATGAATCATTTATCCTTGGAACACCATTAGCAACCTAAAATCACTGGACAGTCGTTTCGTCCTGATGTGGGACTCATCAACAGTGCTCACCCACGATTTTCGCTACTGGCAACAATCGAACCCTTCTGTTTTGAGTGCGAACGCTTATACTTTGTACTACTGAGCCAGCATCTAACAATGTTAATGTGTAACTTTGATTAATCTAAGGTTATGCGCATCCTCACTCATTGTCTTGTCGTAGTTACTGCCTACGTTCGACGTGATTTCAATAAATAACAATATCCATAACTCCAAATTGCAAAAAATGTCACTATTATTTATCAAAATTAAAAGAATGGCTAAGTTAACGATATTCTTAGTTAACCTTAATTTTTTTTACCGTCTTACTTAATTTTGAGAATATTACAACATATTTGAAGGTAAAACAAATTACACAACAATCACTATACTAAAATTTCATGTTGCCTTTTTTACCCTGATGCATAAACGTTAATAAAATATTCAAAATGATGACGGGGGTAAAAAATCGTAACTTATGTGGATGATTGAGGTTCAGTTCCATTCTCTACAGCTAGATGAAAGCTCCCCCAACCAAAATATGCAGCTCAGAGAATAAAACTCCGTTCTCCTATATGGATCCGTAACATGGCCAGTCAGAGTAGAAGATATTCGTAAGTTACTAGCATTCGATCATAGGTGTCTCAGAAGCATTGCTTGTGTATCGTGGGACAATTGATTGAGAAATGTTGGCATTAGGAAAAGAGTTCTAGGTATGGATGGTAGATCAATAAACGAAGTATTGAAGCTTCATCAATTGTGGTGGTTAGGAAATGTGTTACGAATGCCCGACTACCGACTGCCTCGACGAGCAATGTTTTGGGTTGTAGAAGTAGGTTGGAAGGAAGTTAGGGGCAGCCAGACCAAAACATGGAAAAAATCCATGAAGTCAGTGACAAGTGGATTGAGTCATGCTGGTAGATATAGACTACCTGGTTGGGGTCCGCGAGATGATAGTAATCGATGGTTAGAGACCTTGAATGACATGTTCTCTCAAATCGTTTGCAATGGTGCAGGTGCATCTACTCTTTGTGTTCTCTCAAATCCTAATCTTCTGGATTCTTCAACCCCTCTAGTTTTGACTTTCTAAACTTATCTCACTGAATTATACTTTTTGAATAATATCTTGGAACCCTAATCTTCTCTATTACCAGTAGCACTCCTACTATCTCTATCATTATGGGATTTGAATTGATAATTGCATCTCGGCGCTTAGGTGGAATGGCAGACAACCTGAACTGATATACTTACGTACAAAGTTCTACGTTGCATCTAACTAACTAGCTAACTAAATAACTAACAAAATAACGATTTTCAAAAGGTTTATTTTATTATTTCTAGTTGACTTTGAGTACCAAATATTTTATTTCTGACTAATATTTTCCATAACAATTAATTTCCTGAATTATTTTGTTCAATGAAAAGAAAAATCATATGACAACGGTGTTCAAATTACGACTTATATTTAAAAAAAAACAATTTTTTCGAACCCAAGTACAGTTGTTTGAATACACTATTGCGAGTTCAATCAAATAACGCATTTATCTAGGTCTGTAACATTGGATACTTATATACATATTTTGTTTTCCACACCAATAAATCATAAACCTTTTTTTTAAGGTAACTTAAACGATCTATTTTAGTTTCAGCGAATCGAAAACACTTACAACATATGAAAATAGGATATTCAAATTAACCCCCATCGTTTAATATTATGACCTTAACATTCGATATCACCTCCGGGAACAATATGTTTAATTCAAGTTATATAGACATATTATATTACTTTAAAAAATAAAGAGGAAATTGAAAAATCGAATACAAAATAGATAGAATCATATATGGTTTTTTTTAAAAAAAAATTTAACTGATCAACCTACTAATGTCAACAATATTTTTTTGTTCAGCCTATGTAGTAGTTTCCAAAACAGGAAAAAAATTTTTATTTCAACTTGTATACAGATGATTAATTGACCAATAGTAGATAGAGTAGGGATTTGATTACAGTCAAAAATTTCTGCTATCTGATTGGTCGAATTCTATATAATGGGAATATTGTATTTAAATAGAATATTTTAATTCTCTTCACTTATCTATTTATTTACTTATTTACTTCATTTATGGATCTCTTTTATGGGTGTTACGATTTACTGTTTATTTAGTAAGAATAAAAGATTATAATTAACTTATTTGTTAAGTTTTGGTAAGTTATTGTACAGAAATTTACAAGTTTGTTCTAAATGACTATTTTTTTACTTGATGTATGAAGATTATACTTTCACTAATGTATATATGTACAACGAAATGGAACATCACATATATAAGCGAACAATATTATTGTTTTCGATTAGATTGTCGTTATCAGGATTTACTCTCTAATATACATGAACATTTAATTCATGAAAATGTTTAACCAATCAAGGCAATTTATGAGTCAATAATCACAATGAAATGCAATAGATTACGTCACTACACTGAGTTGGCCTCCTCTATGTGCATTTACAAATTCAGTTGCTCCTGTGGGGATAGCTACGTCGGGCGTACTACCAGGAAACTTAACCGACAAATGACTGAACATCTCCCACCATGGTTTAAGAAGGGTTAGTCATAAACAATACACAGTTCTATCTTAGCACACCTGGTTGATAGTGGTCACATTGTAGATAAGTCTAGATCTTTTCAGGTGATCTATCGTATACCTCCATCATTTCCCAACGGAGTTCGATCCCGACTTCTACACATAGCAGCAGCCATAGGAATTCGTACATTCAATCCCAATTTATGTGTTCAGAAGAAATTCGTGACACCTCTATCTCTTCCGTGTCTGGATATGACTTAATCAAAGTTTTAAAAATTTTCTTTTTTAATTTTATTTTGTTATCATTAGCATAATTATTTTCACATGCTGTATTTGTTGGTGATTCTCTGCCTCTTTCCGTTTATATTCTTCACTATCTAATTATTTACACACTTCTTAATATTTTGTAATGATTATTTTAAGTCTATTTATCCACGTTTGACCTACTATTGATAAAAATTTTGTTATCGTACTTTATTTTTCTTACTATTATCAGTACATCTCTGTCTTCGTACAAACAACTTGTACTTTTGCCTATTATGTGTGTAGTGACATAATAATCTATTTCATTTCATTGTGATTATAGACTCGAATCGCCTTGATTGGTTTAACATTTTCATAAAATAAATATTCATGTATATTAGAGAGTATAAAACCTGATGACAATCTAATCGAAACAATACTATTATAGTTCACTTATATGTGTTGTACTAATTTCCACAATGGGAATCTTTAATATAATCTAATGATAAAATATGCTAAGAGTTGGGAAATAATCACAGAAATTAATTAAAATTACATGAGATAAGGTAAAATAATAGTTGAACATTTAACATCTCCAATCTTCAGTTCGTAAGTATTTGTCTATTCTTTGTAATGTGAAAATGTTACAACAGATTGAGAAGTGAATCAATTTTACCCAACAACAAATCCTTATTTATTGTAAATAATTCACTAAGATTACAATGTTGTTAGCCTTTCATTAAAACACCTTTTTCTTTGAAAATCTCGAATGCTGTCTGCGTTACGTATTAAATGTTTTATTGCTATTTGTAAAGCAGAAAAAATTTATAAACAAACCTAGATTTATAATCACCAAAGTAGATTTTCACAAATGCACTAGAATGTGTATGCAAATTGTATCAACGTATTCGAATAGGTTATCTATTATTTGTATTTTTCTGCCAATAAATATACGAATGAGTGTAATTTAAGTAATCAATTTTTTGGTTTTTAGGTTGATCTTTATGTTAAATTAAATTCATTGTACGGTTTTGAATTTTCTTTTACTGATGTCCATGACTGGATTTAGACAGGCACATCCTACATAAATTAACTAGTTGTTGTCATTAGAGTACAAGCTTCTGAGAAGAATTGATTGATGGCTCCATAGGATAGGTGTCGTTCTCTTCAAGCTATATATATATCTGCGTACCATAACACATAGAGCGTTGAATGTGAAATTTGTGAGTTGAAGGTCTGATCTGAGCATCACCACTGTGTTACTAGTATATTTGAGCCTTGAACCATAGTTAGGACGAAGTGCTTGTCCTGTTTGCTACTAATCGATTTTACCTTAAAATGAAGTGCTTTTAAAAAGAGAGCTGTAGCAAAACTAATTTAACTGATACTAAAATTTTAAATCGAAATAAATGGAAGATAACATGTTTTAAATTCATTCAGTATCATGATGTTTAAATAGTCAACTGTTTGAAATTCTTTCAGTAGTGTTTAATAGATAAAGCAAACTAATTTTTAGATTTTTTTTTACGTCAATTATAATTATTTCTTTTCGGTTAGAAATTTTTTTTATTTCCTAATTGCATATAACTCTTGTAATTGACCCTGACAAGACTGATTATGTTTTCAATATTTAATTGTCTTCAAACAGGTACATTGTCCATTTTCATTAAATTATTTTCAATTTGTTTGTCTTGTCATTACCTCGTCAAAATATTTGATCATGTATTACTAATACTTTGCCCAGTGAATTTATGGATGTGCAGTAAGATGTGGACTGAGTGTTCAGAGGTTTGAAAAGGTATAAAGTCCAAATTCACTATTTCAGTTAGTAGAATTCTATGATACACAATTTGGCGAGGACAACATACTTAAAATGTATCAATAGCGTATAAAGTCTCATTATTACATGGAATTTATTATAATCCACAGACTTTGACGTATTTGAAACCATGAATCAATCAATGTTAGACCACCATTAGAAACCTGAAAGCACTGGAAGGCCGTTTAGTCCTCGTATGGGACTCATCAGCAGTACGCATGTACGACTTCTGCACCTCAGAGGATTCCAACCCAAGACCTTCGGTTTAGTGCACAAACTCCTTACCTCTAGACCACTGAGCCGGCCGTCCAGTGCTTCCAGGTTTCTAATGGTGGTCTAACATTGATTGATTCATGGTTTCAAATGTGTAACTTAACAATCTTCACAACCCCGTATTGCAATTTAACATTTATTATCTGTACGAACAGCCTATCGCCTATTTTACCTGTAATTTATATGCGTGGTTATGCTAACTGATATGAATAAATAAATTCTTCGGTTATTCTTATAATATACACTACACTAATTGGTCTACCTTTTGGTTTGTACTAGTTACTTCTGGTCAGTTATGGAATCTATTTTATCTATTTTATTGACTCATCCAGCACAATGATCAATGATAATATATGCTTATAATTATATATCCGAGTGAAGTTTGTGCAAAGAAAGTTTTTATTAGATGACTTTTATTTTTGTTCATTTGAGTGCATTGATATTCGAACGAAACTAATCCAATTAATTGAATTTTCATAATGTTAGTTATAAAAGGGAATGTTAAGTAATAAGCTGTTGTACAACTGGAAAACATTGGTTGACACCTCATTTATTATTTATAAAACAAACTCGGATGATTAGTTTATTACAGAAATTTTTGTGTCATAGATGAAAGTTTCTTAACTGTGATCACTAGATGAAACAACTAGATAAAGATTCACATAGTAAAATGAATTTATTAAATTTCAAAGTTTCTGATCAGCTACAAATGCTCTAAATTTGTATTAATATTACTTACTTACCTTTTTTACCACAAATACAGCATAGACCGCCGACCAGCGAATTATTTTTCTGATTAGCGTTTTTTAAGCGGGTTGGATTTCTAAGGAATGAGGTCAATAATCCCATACCTGAAACTCCTTGTTTATCTGGACTTGGAACCGGCAGTAATCCAGTATTAATATTATTATTCTAAAAAGTATTTATTACATCTCACAATCAATAAAGTTTAAGTCGAAACGATTTGAAAACAAGATGGAGAGACAACTTATTTCACACGATAGTTAATATTGATCAATATTTTTGTGTCAAAGTTGAAATCATTGAAAAACATGAACGGACTGAAGTTAGAAATGATAAAAAAGTTATGATGAATAAAAAAGCCTAACTGTTAGCCCTTATGAATACTTCACTGCTATTCAAGCATAATTTTAGATGAATAGATTAAGCACACTAGGTAGATACCCTCCTTTCAATTCTTTCTTGTTTTACCAAATACACTTGAAATTCGTAAATGCCTTGATTATATACATAATATGTTAAAAAAAAATCAATTTCTTTTCATTCCTCATTTCCTAGTTGTCATTTTTAACTTCAACCCATTTTTGCTGGTTTACGATTGATTCCATTTTCATTCTTTACTGTTGGATTAAATATGTTGTTTCTCATACTTGTTCCTTTTAATTCGCATGTTTTTTTTCGAACTAAACTCCATTGATTATGGTAGGATAATCAATGCTTTTAAGCATCATCATCATCATACGAATAAACATATCGGTTTTTTTTAGCTAATGAGAAGCCTTGAAATCGAAATGAATTTTATAAATCCTGTTCTTTTTATTTATGATTTATCAAGGGATCAGGATTTGTGTATTCAGTAAAAATTTTTCTTATCATCCAACCAGAGATACTTTCTTTTTATTTGGACAATTTAATGAAAAAAAATAAGATTATTACTAATAATTATGTACATAATTGTGTATTTATTTAGAGAATACAATTGTATGTTTGTATGTATGTATAGTTTCAGTTTAAACTGACAGAATTTTTAAAGTTATTACTTATCTAAACTAGAGAGTAAGTAAGCGCTTTTTCTTTGGAACACATAAACAAACATACATTCAAAATTCTCAATAAATTTTTTAATTAGACAAAAAAAATTTAAAGAGCTTTTGAAGATGGAAAGAAATATTCACCTTGTTCAAGATGAAGATAAGTAATTTTTTTTTCGTTTCGGAACTACAACAGTATGGATTGATAACATCCTGCTAACAATAGATGTTCACTTCATTGTCTCCTTTTTTTCTAACTTATTCATAGCTTGATGTCAGTCAAAATTTTTCTTACGTGTGTTCTCGAGTGATTGACTATGGTTATTCTACTTTCTACTTATTTGTATTGAGTTTAAAACCTAACATGAGATTGTATGTTGAATTACTTTTGAACGTGTAACACTTGCGATTTGTATGATGAATACATTCATGTACACAACAACCGATAAGAAACCGCGAAATGGGATGATATTTTATATTTCCACACTAATTTTCAGTTTGAATGTATTCAGGTTGGGAAAAAAAGACTTTTTTTTTCATGGTTTGAAGTATTATCACTTGTTTGTTATGAGTTACAAATATCACTACACTTCTAATCAACTCTTACAGATAACTTTTTCAACTAGCACGATAGTTGAGTTTTCTTATCGACTACACTTTTAAATGTCACGAAATAAGGAGCTACTTAAAATGCTGTCTATATTAACACAGCATTTAAAACAAATAAAATTGTTGTATTTAACAAATAAAAATATTCAGAGAACTATTTTGGTGGTATGATAAACTTGTAGTAGATCAGTCCATGTGTTATTGATTCAAAAAGAATTATTAATTAAATGTTGTTATGCTCATCACTTGCTATGCTTGAAACTATTACGGGTTCAACTTGGTCGATAAACGACAACGTGACAATGAACAATGTTCAGGTAGGCTACTCTGATCCACTGACCCAAAGGAACTAACGAAGAAGTTCTGATATATATTAGAAAGCGTATTCTACAAACACCCAGAAAACACAATGAATTCAAGCACACATATCGCGTTTATTTATAAATCGTAGAGACGTCCTTGGCAGAGTCATAGAAACAGCACACTAAAATAACACAGTAACCAATCTTCCTGGTGGCAAATGAGATCTCAAGGTCAGGAATCAAGCGAATTCTTGTGATCTAACGTCCCCAACAAAAGTAACCTTTAAGATTTTCTGCATAATTTCTCTCGGATGAATGAATACACGGATAAACATTCAGTACGATTAACTCCGTGATTTCTTTATTTCCTTCTGACTATTGATTCGGATGTTTTTTCAAAAACGATCATTTAACACTGTAAAATTTTTGATTTATAATGTTTCAAACAATGATTTGCAGTCATCTGAGTCATAATTATTAATGTGTACAGCATGTTATCATAATCATGTAACAAAGACTGTCATTAAGATTTTGAATTAAGTCTTTAAGATAATCCTATTTTGACCACGGACTTTTTTCGCCAGACCACCACTAGAACCTCCGTAGCATAGGATAGTTATTATGCTTTAGTACATAACTCTTAGATGTGTTGGATCCATGGTTTCATGAAACGGTGGCGGATCAAGCAATATCTTAAAATGATTTAAATTAGACATACGACAACGAATTCTGGCTAGGTAACCTAGTGATTTAACGTTTTCCAACAAAACAAGAGACTCTGACTTCTAGTTCAGGATATGTGGTCGCGGATGTTCGCTGTCGAGAAGACCTAGACTGATAAGAGATAAATGTTGAGTATTTCTAGCTTTTCAGTAGCGTTCTAGATGAGTCCTATTTTATTTTCTATTTTCAAGCAAATGGAAAACAAGAACTAAAACAAAATTTTTATTCGAAAATTATTTTCAAAAAAATTATGTTGGACATTTTGATGACATGGAATTATTAGTTTTTCATGATCATTTTCGTCTTTTCATTATTATTCATGTCAGTTTAAATGTTAAAACTTTCCAAACACTTTACGTCATATTGATCTTTTTTTTCAATTTTGAAAGATATTGCTGGTTACTGATAGATTTAAACATATACGTTACTACAAACAACTTACATTTATGCGCTAGTTTGAATGTATGAGCAATTTTTAAACAAACTTTAAAATGGAATACATGTTTGTTTGCTTGTTCATTATGCTTATCATACTATTTTTAATCTGGAAATTGTAGCTATTTATTAAGCATATGGATATGAAATATTAAATTCCCAACCTGGTTATTTGAGAGTGTGACCACTATGGCATATCAGAAAAAGGACATTAACCTAATGGCTTCCAAAAAAATCTTACCACCATGAAGTAACAGTTATTCTTCTCTCTAACGTTTAGAGTAAGGTCTGATGAGTTTTCTCTTGTCAGTAGATTTTTAGATGTCATTCTTTTACAGGAGATGTGGTTGCTAAATTTTAATCTAACCCTGTCCTCAGGACTGACAGTTTCTTTAGAGTGAGTTCAGGTGTGTTACACAGTAATAAATTGAGTTGAAGTTTACTAGTTCTCGTTTTAAAATTTCGATAAATTTTTTATGAAATTTGGTTTGTTGGAGATGTTTGCCTAAATATTCTACTCTATGGAAACCTTATTAACCTCTGGTGGCAAATGTAGCATTGCTATACACAATAATGTCAAATTAAGCCATGTTTAAAAATTTGCTTCCAATCATAAATATTGGTAATCATAATACATGATAAAAGATTTCTAGTTTTTTGTAATTTCACTTATACAAACTTCATGAATATTTTTTTACTGTAATTCATTTGTAGTTGTAGTTATTACATAAGTCTGAACCTGGTGTTCATTTCAAATTGATGTTGAGGCGTCATGGAGGAGAGTTCTCAGTTTCATTTTTCTGTATGACTTACGTTGAGAAAGTATATCAAGAGAGCAGGATTAGATGTTTATGTCAAGTTTATTCTGATTAACTATTAGCACAGACATTTACCATTCTACTTTACAATAATAAATATATTTTTGTATTAGGATTTATGAGCTCATTCAGAAGGTTTTATCAGTGACATAACAACTGATGAAAAGTATCTTCATTGTACATACGATAAGACCATTATTTTTTGGATGACCTATGAGCGATGCAACCATGACATTGAAAATATTTACTTACTTACTTACTAGGATAAAAGTCAAGTTATGAACTGGTATGGGGAAATTCAGGTCTGGATTTTCACTTCACATCAAAATGCTATTTAACTATATCGAAAAATGGATTTCACACCGAAATTCACAACTTAGTATCTTAAATTTGATTGATACTTTCATAAACTGTAGTCAAACTATTTCTATATACATTACTCAATGTCCAACACAATGAAATCTTTCATGCGATTTTTTTCGAATTATAAATTTGACAAATGCAAGAACAATAAACGTAGCAAGAAATAAATCCAGTAATTAGGTAGTTTCTGTTACCTTTGTTTTCCATATATTTTAATGACATTCTTAAAGCTAGTATTTTTGAACTCAGTTAACTATAATTAATTCCACAATGTATCATTAATTATGAAATTAAATGAGTTTATTTCAAAAACGAACATAATCATGCACGTATTACTGTCAGTTGAGCATGTTCCATTGTTTTCTTTGTCAACGATCGACAAGAGTAGTTTGATGCAACCTTAGATTTATAAATATATATTTGTAGTTAACTAAAATAAAATATCAAAGCATAGTTGAGTGCAGAAATATATATCTCTTTTCAATTTGTCCTTCATCACGGTTTTACTTGCATATATATTTTGTTTTACAAAACAAACAGAAATTCAATACCATCTAGATGATGCTGAGTAATTTTATTAATGTGATAATCAGTTAGTGAAAGGATGTTTTTTTTTAAAAAAAGTTAAAATTAAAGGTGAATTTGTATAATAAGTTAATTATCACAAGTGAAAATATCAACGTTATTTGTTATCTATGAAATTAACGATAAGTAA
Organism: Schistosoma turkestanicum; assembly: GCA_944470395.2. Lineage (NCBI taxonomy): Eukaryota > Metazoa > Platyhelminthes > Trematoda > Strigeidida > Schistosomatidae > Schistosoma > Schistosoma turkestanicum. The sequence continues at coordinate 34,183,998 of OX103974.1, forward strand.
TTAACAGAATGGGTGTAGTGAAAGTGTATCTTACGATTATTACACAGTTTATGTAGGATCTAAGTTATAAATCAGGATCCTGACGGGATAGTAGTTTGAAAAATTCTGGAGAAGAGAAAATAAAGGTCGTAATAATAATATCCATGTAGTGTGCCAAATTACATTTAGAGACTTGATAAACATTTTTTGTTTACAGAGGTTAGGTTCCTTGATGCGTATTCTTGTAGCATCTGATGTGCATGAGCATAGGATTCAGAAACTATTTGACAAGTTCAATGTATATGTCGAAATACTATCTCACTTTCATAACTATTTCACCTCTGGCTAAACTTTTTACGATTGAAGGCATTTTTGTTAACATCGTTGGTCTTACTTTAGATTACATTCCAGACACATGTTTCATTGGATTTCATTTTTGTTTAATCTTATCGTATCAATTTACCCGTGGATAAAATTCATTTCTATTAGCATTATCTGTACATGATGTGGAGAATATTTTCAAATGTTTATTAGTGGTAATAAATGCTAATGGTTGTTAGAAGCTGATTTCTTTTAACATCAAGATAATTGATAGTAGTTTATTTATACTTGTATTCAGATAATGATTTGTGTATTCACTGAGAATCGGAGGAATAATAATCAATCTAAGTGATTCTTTCGACTGTTATTTCATTATCTATTACGAGTACTTTCTTTTAGCTTTGTGTAATCTGTGTACGACAAACATTTTTAACTGACCTGTCAGTTAATTGTGACTATAATACGTCTAAAAGGGTGATGGTGTCAAACTAGTAGGATCTGAAAAAAATTAGAAAACGGTGTTTTAAGAGATGTGATATGCTGTATGAACGAGATGTTTAAGGTTACACGAAACAGTAGCAAAGCTCTCAGCGAGTAGAAATGATTGTTTATTTTTACACTTTTTTTCTCAGTAAGAATGATAAACAGTTTATTTTTGTATATCGAAGGTTCGAATCTTATATTTGTGGAAAGTTAAAACTTTTAGCAAACCTTCTAGACAACAGTAAAGCATCCTTGTTCACCTCTTTCATGTATCGGAAATTTTCATGTAGGTCAAAGTTAACTTAGTAAACGTTGCTTAACTATTTATCTTTAACTTCATATGAACACGCACTATTAACCTGAAAGATTCTTTTGTTTTCTAGAAAGGTACTTTATCAAACAACATTAAGACACTGAACTTGTTATAAAGTAATATTGTTTATAAATGTATGCTCGGTTCAGTTTGATTTTAAAAAATAACTGAAACTAATAGAAAGGTATTTAAATGAAAAAAACCTTTCCATTTTGATTGATTTCAATATCGTTAAAATGAAATAACAGAAAATTTCCATGATTTTATTGATAAACGTTAAAAAAGATAAAATCTCTAGGTAGCTTAAAGCAAATTGGATTATGCGTATATCACTAGTATTCATGTGTCACAAACATATGCATCCTGTATATACATATAAAGCATACTCAGCGGAAGCTTCCACGTTCCATACTGAGAATATTCACCATAACTCATCAGTGATTTTGGTTATCTCTGACATGTGTCGAATATGGTAGGAAGCATAATCTTATCATGATAGATTGCTCCACCTAAACTAGTTTGTAATGAATTCATTTGGCACCCATATAAAAGTAGACTGTAATGAACACATCTCTTTGTACGTAGAAAACAGACTTGTAAGATTTCCGTATAGTTACTCTATTAAGGTTAAATTAGAATGTCTCTGTGAAATTTTCTGGTGACAACTCTTTTCATCTTCTACACTTCTAAAGTATTTCTTGTTGAGGCGAGGTAACCTATTTACTGCCATATAGATATATACATATTTGTTATGAACATCATTATGAACAACGATAACAAAGAAATCATTTTTAATTGTCCAAAATAACAAAAAAAAATTGTTTATCAAATTTAATAACAAATTTACATAAACATGTTCATTTGCATTTTTTTATTTATGAAATTAAAAAAATAAGTAAATACAATTAACTTATTTGATGATGTATATTATTTTCAAAAATCTAATTATTTTGATGCTTTTCATCTTTTTTTTTAAAGTGATAATCTTTAGAATTATTCCCACTAGAGTTTTACATATGATGTATACATCATAAATGTTTTTTTTTTTGACTTGTAGGCAAAAAAGAGGGTGAATAATTTCTGTTATTTTCAATTAGTCTAACCATTTTGTTAACAAAAATTGTTTTGGATATTTTTTTAATTTTATTTTTCTGATAAATTCTATTTTTTCTATCGCAATGTTTTGCTTCACTGCTGATACTTTAGCAAACAAGTATCTTCTATCAAAGCTTTTTAGAAATCATGTTACTTAGATCATCAGATTGGGAGGATGAGAAAATGTATGAAGATGTAAATTGCCACTTCATGTTTACAAAGATCAAAATATTGTTAAAATATGTATAGTCATTTTAGTGACTGACACAAATGAAAAAAAACAACACAACAACAATATCAATTACAATACTTGTTTTGCTTAGAAGAAAGTTTTTATTACAGCGTAACAGTTATATTTGAAAAACTAGCTTAAAGCCATTATTAGAGCTAGACAGCATTCTTGCTTCTTCTATAACACGAAAGAGAAACTTGAACATATAAGTGAAGGTCTAATGTTGTGCGATTCTAACTACATTATTTTAGCGATAAATCTTACTTACTTACTTACTTACCACAGTTACCCCAAATGGAGAATAGGCTGCTGAACAGTATTCCCCAACCTACTCTGTCTAGAGCTTCCCATTTAGGTTCCGTCCTATTTTCGTTCATTCTTCTAATGCCTGTCTTGATTTATCGGCGTAATGTATTCCTTGACCTTCCTCTTTTCCTTTTATTTTGATAGTTTGTCTTGTAATGCAGTTGAATGCCTCCCTCAAAGTGTGTCCTATCCAAGTCCATCGCTTCTTCCTGATTTCCTCCTCCACTGGAATCTGGTTTGTTCTCTTTCACAGTAGGTTGTTACTAATGGTATCTGGTCAACGAATCTGAATTTTGACACCCATAACAGTTACAGAGGTTTTTTTGAAATTCAAGGGAATAAAACCTATTGGTTTCTATTCATACTTCTGTGAAATCTTTATCTACAGATCACGTAATGAATCTTTATAAATTTCTTAGGGCACTAGAAATAATACTTGTAACTTTATAGTTACGTTTCAATCAAATAAAATATTTCACAAATTTTTGAAGCGTAACATTTTAAAGCATAACAATTTGATAAGGCTGATTAGTTTTTTAAACTACTCAGCATATAGTTATTCAATCTTGATATATTAGATACTTTTGTTAAGGGATTTTCGGTCATTTTTGGGAAAATTAATTGTCAACCGCAAAAACCTTGATTTATATCATTCACTAAGGAGTAAAACAGACAGACAACCAAGAAACGCAAGTGAACACTTGGTAATCTCCTATCGTGACATTCTGTTATTTATTATTCATTGAATCATTAATCAAATTACATGCATTTTTACAAGTTGACATTTTTACCCAAACAAAAATGATGAACATGAATATAATAAACGTGATAATCTTTTGGCTTTAGCTTTGAGTGTGATTTTTCCTCCAGTCTATTACGCATTTCTTATCTATAATGGCAACTGATGATAAAGTTGTTGAGTTAGTATAAAAAAAGTTATCGTTTACCATGCTTTCTACATGTTGTATGATTGATTCCAAAAAAGAAAAATAAACGTAACGGAATTATTATTTTTTTTTGAATTTCATGCCAAGTCAAAAAATTTTTTTTTTTTTTTTATTATGCGAATTGATTCAGTCATATGGCATAGTGAGTGAGTTACACGCGATTACTAGAGTGATGAAACACAACCGTAACCTACATAGGTTGTTTGAAAACATCAAGAATTGTGTGTATTACTGCAAAGAATTCATGCCTTAAATCTTTCTCACTAATAATCTAATTTTATTTCATACTGATTTAATGATATGAATAGTTGTATAGATAATAATTACATTATTGATATTATCAAGAGATTTTTGTATGTGGCATGAATTGAGGTTCTTTTCTTCAAGCATAATGAGTGTTTAGATAAGACACTGCATTGTTAGGTTAAAAATTGACAATGTATTGTAAATTAATTATTTTACGTAGATAATTTAGATTACTTTTTTTTTAATTATCGTATTTGTTGTTTGCTGAATGAAATTCACACATTTTCAAAGCTATTCGGAACCGCAGGATCATGGCCACTATGTGAATGAAAATTACTTACTTACCTACTTACTTACACCTGTTACCCCCAATGGAGCATAGGCCGCCCACCAGTTTCCTCCAACCAACTCTGTCCTGGGCTTCCCTCTCCAGTTCTGTCCAATGTTTGTTCATTCCTCACATTCCTCTCATGAAACTAATAAATCTGTATTTAAGATGAATTGAGTTATCTCAACAAAGAATAATGAAAATGAATCGCTTTATCATGAATTTGATGAATCGCTTTTATAGCTATTCGACAGACTTATAGAAAGAATATGTTTCAATGAAATAAATAGGTTTTGTTTATCGAACTGATTTTGAAATTACAAAAGGTTGATAAATTCTTCGGTCTCGATCCGAACGTATAACTTCTATGTGTCGAGACCATTTAATGACACTTCAAAAATTTTTGATTGGCTTTTTTTTGCAAGTTAGTTTTTGACGGGATGGGGTCCCCAACTCCATGCCCAACCCTCCTCCTTTATCCGGGCTTGGGACCGGCTGTAGCCCCGAAGGTTCTGTTGGTGGAGTTGACACTTCAAAAAATATATATATATATGGATGAAGTTGATGCCGAAACACACTTCACTGTTGAGCATAATGATTTTTCATCCCTTAAAACTGTTGACGGTACACGCGATAATACAGGCGGTTTTATTTCTTGTTCAGTGTAATATATATTACATATCCTACAGTGAATTTATTGTGAAAAACATTAAATTTCTAATATCACATGAATCAATGACATGAATGAAGTTTAAGGGAAAGCTTGAAACAAGTACTCAGAACATCCAAACAGATCTTATGCAATCGAAAAATATCTTCTGTAAGTGAACAATTCAAGAGTGATTAGTGAATCGATTCAAGTCTTATACAGATTACTTTACCGGTAAATCGAAACATTCAGCGGCATAGTTTTTTTAATGCACGCAAAATTCATCCATTTTCTGGAAATTTCGTAATAACTCAAGTATGTATTTAAGATTCCTCAATTTTAGTTACTTGGGGATAGGACTATGGCTGAGAGTTTAAGGTTCATATAACGAACTAACAACGTCTATAGAATCAGCAGTGCCTTAAGTCATAGAAATGAGTGAATTTGGAGTAAAAAACCAAGAGGTACTGTTTTACATCTGACTAATTCATTTAAAAATCAAAGTACTGTTGAGTTGAATTTTATTCGAAAATCAAAGTTTCAGAACTGTCATCATTTACCTGTTAGATAAAATTTACACAGGAAAAATCGAGCATTAAATACGATTGACACTGTCATTTTTACTCAATAGCCGCAAAAAAACAATCATTTTTCTCCGATTGTCCTAAACGTTTTAAACATTCTGCAAAAACTGAACTGCCTGGTATGGCACTCATCAGCAGTACGCATCCAATGCTGATGAGTGCCATACCAGGACGAAACGTCTGTCCAGTGCTTCCAGGTTTCTAATGGTGGTCTATCAATGATTGATCGGTTGATTGATGATTTTAAATGTGTAAAAACACAAATCTCCTTGATTCTAACTGAAAATACATTTCCATTGCTCGCCTAATTTTTGCACTGTAAATTTAAATTTGTCCTTCTGTTACATTTTTTTATCCACAGAAATGACAATTCACAACATTTACTTTTGATCAATAAATCAAATGAGAACTACTGAAGAATCAGAAAGTTTATGGTGTTTTTCATTTGTTCAACAATTAATTAATAAATATTTTCATTGTCAAACTATGCAATCACATGAGAAATTTATAACTTTAAAGGAGAATAATACAAGTGTACATTATAGAAGACAATCATTGAATGATAGTGATAATAATAATGACCAATCAAAAAATTCAATACGAAAATCCAATACAATGTTTTTATCAACTAGTAAAAATCAAATTCAACTACAACCGATACTTCATTGTAATACATTAGCATCGAGTAGTTTTTCACAAACGAATAAATCTTGTACGCGTGAATTAGATTTTCCACAAATTTGGAAATGTCCTCAATGTTCAACTGAATTACAATTGGCAAAAATACAAAACACACCAGAAATCACGTCACATCATCATCGACAAAACAAAGGAATTCGTACAAATCCTTGGATTAGTTATCCTAGACTAGAGATGAAACAGTCTAAACCACCATTGCCTACGACATCTTATTCCATTAGTAGTTCATTAACAGACAGTGGTATTTATTTGTGTACAGATAGTGGTTCACGTTGTGATTATATCACTCGATCAATCACTGAGACTGAAATTCATAAAACTAATTATTTTCATGTACAGAAGAGCGATATTCCTATTATACCTATCTCACCTGATCCTCCTCCATCACCTGCACCTAAATGTACACAATGTATTATTAGTCCAGAATGTTTAGAGCATACTAGTTTGTCGATTGAAGCGAAAGAAAATCACCTCTTATTGATTAATTCGAAAAAAACATGTAAAGGATTTAGTAGATCAGCAACATTTGATTTATCTAATTTAATTAGTGATGTTAATGAATCAGTCAATAGACCAAGAAGGCGATTATTAAGTAGAAGAGTTCGAAATCAAATGAGGAATTCATCGTTACAAGCTACTACACCAGGATTAACAAATTTACCGTGTTTGTCATCATCGTTACATTTGAATGCATCTACATCATCATCATCATCATCATCTTCATCATCTTCATCGTCATCATCATCATCATCCTCATCGTCATGTAAATCAACATTGTCTGAACAGAAAACTACACTGTCAGCTGATGAAACAATATCGTCGGGTAAAAATCGAACTCAAAACTCACCAAGTAGAAAAAAATCAGGCACATTTGATTGCCTTGACAATAATTCTAATATTTGTTTTAATAAAAATATTAATCTTTTTGAATCACAAACAATTGTAGACAATGAACTTAATCGATCAATGATCAACTCAATGATACAAAACATGGCACCAGAATTGTTTGAATCAATCCACTTGAATAATGGAATGAATTTTTCAACTATTTATCATAATAATATTGATAAGATAGATGACAATTTATGCGATGATATACAGCTGGAAAATTTACGAACAAATTTAAAAATTCTCTCAGAAGCAAAAAATGTGATCAATATGCAAATGAGAAATTTAGGTCAAAATTATATTAATTATTTAAAGAGTAAATATTTGATTAGTACAGGGCAAGATCAATAAGTAGTGAATAAATGATGATGAATTCGTTGTTGAAAAATTGAAATTCTCAAACTTGTTGCAGAGAGAGAAATCAATTTTAAAAACTATTGAGGTGCAGATTTATATATATTCTATGACCGAAATTGTAAGGGAAATATTACTCCAAGGTACTACTAAATGAAGTAGTGGTTAATTCATGCAAATCAGTATTTTTGCAATTATTTCACATGACAAGCCAAATATATATGTAAAATAATCATGAACATATTGAAACATTGTTCAATTGTGACATGCTCAAGATATTGATTACGATTTTGAAATATTTTTTATACAATTACTGTAGAATCAAGCAGAACATATATTTGAAGGCGGAAACAATGTCAGCTGTAACATATCAGTTTAATTTAAGCAGAAAATGAGGATTGGTCTTCCAGTGGCGAAAGACAAAATGTTTATTTTGTGTGTACACACTATAAACGGAAGTGAAATGATTGATGTTCAATTTCATTGTGAATATAAAATCATACTTACTTTCAGTGTAGTTATTTAACTGACTTTTCAGTGAATAGCTAAGTATGAAGAGCTTTGTAATTTATTTTTGTTCTTATATATAAAGGAACAATAAAGTGGAGAAATAAGCGGAGGGTATCTTGCCGATTGGAATATAACGTTTGAAACAAAATAGAATTTATTGTAAGACTACTCATTCGAGACCTATTATCGCTAGTTTTGCAAATGCAGTTGTAAAATATAACATTATCAAATCAACGGAATATTTATATTGCGATATAACTCGACTGATCCATACACTGAACTAATTACTGTTATTGAATGACAGTAAAGTGTATGAAGATATAAATTCACAATATCATAAATTTTAAGTTGAGTCAAAGAGATTTATGTTATGCGCGTCATTTGATATGTTTGAAACTATTACGAGTTCACCTTAGCCGGTAAACTAGAGTGAAGAGAAATGATGCAGTGACATGATAGGCTACTCTAATACGAGCGTCCCAAGTTACCACTAAGTAGAGAAAGAAGTCTTGACAAGACGTAGAAAGTGTATTCTACAAGCACGCAGAAAATACGAGGTCGACAGGCACACAAGTCGAGTTTATTTATACATGATGTCATTGGGAGAGCCACAAAATAGCGCACTAAAATAACACACAAACCAAAGACAGTCATGAAATTTCGGGTGGGAAATGTAATCTGAAGGTCAACTGATCAGCCCATGCACGAAAGCATAATGTCCAAAATCAGGACTTTTATCAAATGAGTTTTGGGGATCTAAATTCTCCAACAATTAATGACGAAAGTAGGTTATACATTTTGTGCAATATGGAAATTAACATACAGTGGTTTACTACGTTCAATGAAAAGCAGTAACAACAATGCCAGTTCACAGCGGATACATATAGCTGTCAAATCAAAACCTTGTTAAATTTATATTGCGACTAAAGAATAGAATTTTGTTGGTGAATTTTTTCCGATAACACGTTTATAAAAAAAACTTGTTGGATTTCTAATATTCAATCGATTTCACTCATTCTATTAATTTTACAATAGTTTTCATGAAAATTTTTATTATTCAAAGTTTGATAGAAAAAAAACACTTAAAGTGAAGTAAAATAAATTCAAAATTAATTTAGAACATACATCGATAATATTTGAAATGTTCGCTAGAAAAAGTGCAACTACTGTTGAAAAAATAAAACAAATTCAAATTAAGATAATTATCAGAAACTAAATTCATTAATATTTTTTACGATCAAATAAATCTAGAAATATTTATTTAATATTTAACCATTGAATAAAGAATGCCATGATATCGCTAATAAGCAACTCGTTCGTTGTTCGAAAAAATTACAATGTACGACTGTGACTTATGAGCGATATAATGTTAACTGAAAAAACATTCCTTAGTAAAAGGATACAAAAAATACTTATCTATATGTTGGTATTTACAAAAATTCTGTGATTTAGATAGTGATTCAGACTTTTAATTCCTCTCAGATTATAAAGCTCGTTAGATAGTATCAAAATCATAAACTTTACTACTGAACTATTCACATCTCAAATAATCTAGTGTAGCACAAATGTATGTTCACTAACTGACAAACCCCATAGTATTCAATATGGAGTAAAATAAATTGAGATCATTTCATTTAAAAAAAATTCCGTCAACAATGATTAATAGACAAAATAAGGTTAGTTAATATTAAGGGCAATATTACAGTAACACAGAAAACTACTTTAAGCATGAAGTGTTCACACATGATGTCTGCAAATGGGAAGATGAATGAATTATTCAGTAAATCTTAGTAATGTTATTAAATAGTGAGGGACACATTAGCAGTTCATATCCACAACCATCTAGAGCTCCCAAGTATCTAATGTTGTTCTGACATTGATCTATTCACGATTTCAAAGCAAGTCAACAGTCTCTACTGCCCTATAATGCAACTTATCATATGTTCACTGGTGACCATCTCCATGAAGAAGTTTATACGAGTTCTAGTGGGGAGTAGAGTTCATCTTGTTCGGGTGTGAAACGGTGCTTATCAAAGACAATGGATGAGCTTATGCAAGTTAGACAATAACACCGCTAGATGCCGACTCACTGGTTTGGAGGTTAAAGGTTCACTAGCTAAACCGGAGGCCTGGGTTCGAATCTTGAAATTAGAAGGAGTCGTGGACTGCCCACTGCTGATGGGTCACATACCAGAATGAAAAGGCCATCCAGTGCTCCAACGTTTCTAACATTGATTGATTCATGATTTAAAATTTTCCAGAGTTCGCTTGAAATGGAGCAATCAGTTTGACATCCAGTGATTTATGTTTCAGTCATCAAATAGTACATACATTTATGTAACTATTTTAATAAAACGTGAACGTGAATTAAATCTTCATTAATTAAAGTTTATCAGCACTGTTCTTATTTCAATCGAAATTCTTCAATGCTTCTAATATAGTTTAATCACTGATTTAAATCTTTCATTGATAGTTTTTTACCTTAACAATATTCAGTGTTTCCATAAATTTTAATTTTGACCTTTCAATCAACATTTTCAAAACTATTCACTGCTTTAAACGTTTATCATTAATTTGATTAAATGATAGTTACGATAAAATAACTAAGATATTTAAAGTCAAAATTAATGGGATATAACAGTATGAACTTAGTGCTTGATTAGTTACTTTTGTTAACTATATGTAATTAAAAATTATACGCAGATTTAAAGCCATGGTATAATGTGACTAGTCTAGGAATAAACCATTGAAAACCTTGAATTACTGGAATGTTGTTTACTTATAGAAGGGATGAGCATCTGTAACACAACAAGAAATCAAACGCATCAATATCAGAGTTGTTGTAGTGAGCTTGAAATGAAACAGTCAATTTGACATGCAGCGACTTACATTTTAGTCAAATGTCGATTTTACGCTCTCTTGAATGATACCTTCTTAACCGAGATAGATCATTTAAATAAACCACGTCAATGATGTAAACTATACATTTCAGGAATCGAATACCATGCTGGACTAAATTATACCATTTTGATCAATGAATTCTATTGAAGATATTCAAACTAAAACCCAAACTCAGCTGCTATTTATTTCAACTAAAATACATTTTACTTAAAGCTAATAACTCTAATAACTACTGAGATAACTAATCCATAGATAGTTACTATTGATTGTTTTAATTTTACCGTTATTGATATACAGAACATAATTCTAACCAGTGTCAATTGACTTATATTCATTGTGATCTGTTGTTCTGATATTGACTTTGAAGTATCGTCTGTAAATGGGTATACACCAAAAGAAATCCCTCAAAATGAAATCCAGAGTATCAATGAACGTGTGCAGATCAAACAGCATACTGTGGGTTAACGGATCATACCTATACAAAATACAAATGAATAAAAATCATAAAATGTAATTCACTAACCTATCATGATGAGTATGAGTTCGTGAGGCAATTAAATGTGTCAATAGGTTTTAAATTAGATGTTTTGAAATAGTTGTTGATTCATCTATTGATTTATTGGTCATTATTATCTATCACTCATCTTGTACAAAAAATCAACTATAATTTTATTTAGCTATCAATGTATGAAATAATCAGTCTTTTGAATGATTATATGAATTAAATGTTGTTTCGAGTTCAGTGTAATTTAATTTAGAGTTAAGTATTTTGTTTAGGTTGTTAAAAAACGACGGTCATATATATTTTATTTGGTCAAAAGTTGAATTAAGTAAAAAAGGATTAGTAAATGCGTAGAATAAATATATATTTGTTTCTAATAACCGTATTGTTTCACTGTTATCCATAAAATAGTATGTACTGATCAATAAAGAAGCTATTTTAGTGGATTTCGTTAATTTCGAAGTAGGGCTCACCAGTTTAGTGACCCACGATCTGACTCTAATTTGCGCAGATGGTAGAGTATTCTAAGAAATAAATATCCACTTCAATCTCAGCATACCATATTTAGTGAAGCCCGTTCATGAGACGGCGGTAATCAGAAGCTACATAGGTTGGACGAGTTTATTTCATGCAGACATACATAAGAAAACATAGAGTAAGAAGGAAAGCGAAGCAAAGTGGTGAAGAGGAGTGAGTCAACTCAATACAATGAAACATGTCTAAGCATTTATAGCCAGACGATAATATGATATACATGCAACAGGTGAAATAGGCATGAACATACATACTCAAATAAAAACCACTAAGGGTATAAGTGAATAGTTGATAAGGTCAAACGATGTATGAATCATTACTCGAGAAGCATGGTTTAAATAATTTGTTCAAAGGCTGGGGCATATTATATGGGCTCGACTTATTAGTATACACCACACGATAATGGAATGGAGGGAAAAACCGAGGAACGTTGCTATCTAAAGCAATTGTTAAATGTGGACGAAATGTAGCATATTGATAACATTTACATAATATAGAAATTATACGTTCAGAAAACCAACAACCGATCTACTCCAGACATCATTTATAACTGATATCAAAGAAACTGTTCAATTTTAAATGTTCTACTTCTATAACCGTTGGTTGTAAATAGTTGTGGATTTATTCATGTAAAATCATATTTCTTTCAGTGAGTGAAGTGTATGTAATATTTCGAAATGCCATTTTTACAGCGATAAACGTGTTATATATCAGTCTGTATCTATCTGCATGGTTAACAGTAACGTCAACAAGTATTTGGCTATAGCTAGTCTTTATTTTCATCCATCTGAGTGGAATTTTCAATTCGTAAAATGTCTGAAAATCCGAGAAACATATTTCATCTAACTACAACTGTTCTTATTATTATGAATGTTAAGTTTCATTGAATGTGTAAAAATGAGTAGTAAGTAGTACAAAAGAAGTAAGTTCACTTTTGTACTCCAGACATGAAATAAACATTTTCACTATTTATAGAGAAGCATTCAAATATAAATAAATGCAAAGTGTTTTTATTCTTTTATAAAATTGTTTTATATTCAACTACTTCTTTAAATTTGCACGTTCTAGTAAGTCTAGACAACCAGATATGCCTAGAATGCATGAATGAACATAAAAAGAAGAAAAATTCATTTATATTTCAAAATTTTTAAATGTTGGGATGCAGATCATGATATTTTAAGTCATTAGAAGATTCGAAAGGATAAGATGAGTCAAAAATATCTCCTTGGAATTCACTTGATAGAACCGACGGAATCTACAAGCAGAAAAAGGAAGGAGAAGCCTAATCTATTAAAAATACTATCCTTGTTACTATTATCGATAACATAACCGTTGAAACTAGGACGTGAGAATTAGCTAGCTGCCATTTGAATTTCAGATAGCAAGAGCTTCTGATTGGCTTGGTTTATCTCAACCAAAACTGTGAGGCAAAAGGGGTCTTGTTAGACAAGCTCCCTCATTTGAATGGCCTGAGAGGAATTCGGAAATTGGAATGTTAGAGTTGATGCACTGCACATTCCTTGAGCTACACCAAGGAATACAAAAAATTCCTTACCGTGGCTCAGTAAGCAGGTTTGCAATGTTCTACGTATGAGGAAATTCGTGTGCGATGCCTAAGTATAATATACGGAAATGGATAGGCAGATTTATCTCATCACATACTCGATCATTCGTCTACATTGAAGTCCAGTACGGAGCCACTAAAAGTTTCATCATCGGGAAGCCCCAAATATTTATTCCTTGACGCTCCACAAGCCTAGAAGATTTTATAAATAGAAAGAAGTCTATAGGATACTCACAACACCTATACTTGTACATAAATCAAAGTACCAAGAAAAAGGGTAGCTTACCAGTATTATTGAGAGACAGTAGTACTGTATCAGTGGTGGAAGACAACAGCAGTAGCGTTGATGTGTTCTCACACTACTTTAGCAACGTATTTACAATGAAGGTACTTCCGCTCCCGGTTCATATGAACCCATCCATACAAACTGTTGACACTGTGGCGAGTAGGGAACTCGATATCTTCGATCTGTTGAACCGACTTGATGGAGGAAAATCCATGGGACCTTAAGCAATGCATCCTAGGTTATTCAAAGAACCAGTAAATTTCATAGCAAATCCTTTAAATATATACTTTAATCTATTTATAAACCAAGGGAGATTACGAAAAAATATAAAGAATACCAAGATAAGTCCCGTCTTCAAAATAGACATGAGACATAAACCTGAAAATTGTTGACCGGTAAGACTGACAAATGTGGTTGTGGAAATTTGGGAAAAGATTATTCCCAAGGAACTACTCAAGTACCTAGAAGGAAATAAAATTAATTTGAGAGGCAGCTCGACTCTAGAAGAGGTTGTTCATGTCTCACAAAGCTATTAATAGCCCATAAAAGTTGTTGCATTCTAAAAGATAGAAATCTACCCATACGTGGAGCCTTCATTGACTTTGAAAATGCTGTTGACAAAGTCCTTCACAACCGGCTTTTATTGCAAATGGAGGCAGTTAAACTACGTATATTATGAGTTCTCTGGTCTTGCGCCAACAAAGAGAAAGCGTTGATCCCCAGTTGTCTAGCTAGGAAAATGTATTTAGCAATATACCTCAGGGTGGTTTTGTAGTCAGTGTTGTTCGCCCTGTATGTATGTTGAGGAGTCTCACGTAAGGCTCCATAATAATCTCATTGTGTTTTGCATTTATTTGTTTAATAGCTGTTATGAAGACATTTCATAGTTCTTCACAGTTTTATGCCTACTTGACAAATACATCATAGTTGAGTAAATTTTCGTTCTTAATGAATCACATAAGATTTCATAGCCACTCTTCATTTTGAATAACATCAGCGAATACTTGACACCTCAACGAACCTATGAATCATTCATAAGTACAGAGAAAACTTATCCTGAGGAATATTTTTACCATTTTTCGTTTTCACTTGTTGAATTATCTTTTTTTCGTTACCCAGTAATTTGTTAGGCTTATTTGACTTCTGAAAAATCCGATTGATTGAAATTTTTCATTTGGATCGGTTAATCTAATCTAATATTTACCTACTGATTGATTGCACATTCATATAACTATTTCAAAAAGTTCAAATTACAATCATCAAACTAACTGAGCCACTAAAGTCTACATGAAATAGATGCTAATATTATTCAGAACACTGATAAAAATTCGAAGAATGAAATTCTCTATCTTGGTAAAAATAAAATATCATTTACCGGATATACAGATCATTTTCATCAGCAAAAAAAGAGGACTACTATTATAAAATATGTCAACCTAAAAATAGTGACATTGAAAAATAATAATAATAATAAAACGAATGTTTAATTCAACCATACTATAAAAAATAGTATCAACTTGAATGTATTCAACTTTAGTTTGCCAATATCAAATACTATAGTTGTTAAAACACTCGCAATGGAATATTTTCATACCTGGGCAGTTTGATTTGATTTACATCGTAAAGTAGATATGCAGTGTTGTGAACATAATTTACAATTTCAACTAAATCTATGCATAATGTCAAATGTTCCGTTGACATGAAATGAGGACATATAAGTGAAAATAAGTATGCAATGAATAGTACCTAGTACATCTAAATTTTGATGTTCGATTCAGTAGATGCAAAGATAGTCAGCAAAACTAATTACTCAGATCATTTTGCATCGAGAATGGCAACACTGTAACGCAAGCTACTTCAATAATAAAAAAAAAAAGGCAAATTGAACGTTTTCATGATCAATTAATTTTGCATCAACCGGAAATGAAGTAACGGAAAAGCATTTTACTTCAAATAGTGCGCTTACTTTTCTCTTCACAATTTCATGTTTAACTAAAACAAAACTATGCGGTACAAGAAAAAAAATTCAATATTCAAACAAATTTATGCACGACTTCTGATTTCGAGGGTAGGAAGAAATATCAACGTCTAAAAAATCAATTCGTTAATCACTATATTTTTTTGTTGGAAAATAATGATAAATCTGACGTGTTCATAACAAAAGATATTGTTTGCATATTGCACTGACGATATGATCGATCGATAAATCAACATTTCCTTTGATCAGAATTTCATGTAACCTCTAAATTCTGGCAACGAAACTATAAAGAAAACAAACAAACAAACAAACTTAACGATTTTTGCATGAATATTTTATTAATTTTCAAATATGTAGGCAAATATTCGCTTAATCTCTGAATGCTTTGAGAATTATATCGATGAACACTTCACACATATATATATGTTTTACAGGAACTTAAAGATTAGTTTGCAAATTTTTCATTGAGTATCATCAATCAAATTACATAATTGAAAGTATATACCTTGGTACAATAGTTCCAACCCTTAGTGTCGAAAACATGTGGACTGAGTGATCGATTTTGAAAACACGGCTTTATATTCTCAGAAAAATAAACTAATGACTTTTTGCTTCTAACAGATAGAACTATTGAAACTTTCAACAAGGCTGACTCGATGGGATAAAAACAAAGTGATTGTACTAGATCGTACTATACTTCGTATAATGCTCGTCCTGATAACTGTCACTAGATAACGCTTAACAGTGTATAAATTGGAGGACGAGCATGAAGCGTTGATCAAATTTATTATCGCACCACACACAGATCATAAAATTGCTGGCAGACGAGCAAGCGAACAAGTGATCGTGTGTAAAATTAAAATGTACATATATACACACAGGAAAATGCATGATTCATTTAAATATTCAAGCGAACAACATTTAACCGAGTAGAATGAATTTGTGTGTAGACAATAAACAATGTTCAATCATATTTGCTTATAAAAACGTGATAATAATGAAAGCACAATGGTACTGTCTGTTAAATAAGTTAATAAAAGGGCTTAGTCAAATTAGACAGAAGCAAACTGAAATGTCTCTGAGATGCTACGATATCTATATGCAAGAATGTATATTTTAATGAACACAAAAAAGTTTGAATTGGATTGCTCAACACAAGTTCATGAATGCATAGATTTTTAGCGCAATGCTGCTCATTTAATGAAAGCTTATTAGACTAAAAATATGCGTCCACTATCTCGTTCTCCATTAAAATCATGGTTCGATCAATGTTAGACCACTACCAGGAATTTGATGGACGTTTGAATCTAGCATGACTCACCAACGGTGTGCTTCACCGACCACCGCACCCAGTCCTGGAACCCAGGACATTCGGTCTCGCTCGCGAACGCTTAACATTTAAACTTTTGAACCAGCATCCAATGGTATTAATTTCTAACTAGTTCTTGATTGTAACAGAAACAGCTGCTTAAAACTGAATATCTGAAATTATATATGTAGTTGTTCGTCACGTCACCTGTGTGAACTCTACAAGTATTGTTATGAGTTTACCCGAGAATAATTCGAAAACCAGCACAACAGTTATTGTGGTTATTGTTTACTGTTAACGAGCGATGAAATCCACAATAGACACACGAGATTCAAACACAAAAATAGAAGTACGATATAATGATAATCGGTTGGTGTACAACTTCTTTCTTTCACAAATTTACAAAGCAAGGAAATAGAAAATGCCTTCCTAAGCCTTTTAATTCTATATGTTATTAAGTTAAAAAGTAATAATTTTTCAAAAATTCCTCCTAATTAGTTTTGTAGGATAGAAAAAGAAAAACCTAATTTCTCTACTAGAAAAACTTAAATTTTGCATCTAAAAAAACACATTCGTTCATGTATCATTATGAACATAACCCATTTTTGACCAAATGATCATGACTTCTTTGTTTTAATAGCGTTTGCATTTGTTCGACTGGAATAAATTATCTTTCATTTTAGTTCAATGGATGACATTAATCGCTTTCTCTCTCTTTCTCTCTCTCTCTCTCTAATTCGCTGTAACAATTCACCTTTTTAAAGAAACTGATGCAAATAATGTTACATGTGGTATATAAGATGTAACGATCAAGTTACACAATGAAGAATCTAATTCTAAGCATGAATTTACAATTTTTTAAGTCAGTATAACATGCGAAAAATTTCTGTCTTTCTGAGTTCTTGTCACTTTTTCACATTTCACATTATTTTATATGATAAATATTTGTTAACAACTTTCAATGTTTGCGATTCACTGAAGTGATCACCATTAAAACGTGTAAATTGGATTTTTTACGAATTTTAGGTATTAAATTCTACTGATAACTTTTATCTTTTAAGAGTTAATAATAAATAGGTTTTACCTTCACAGTTTGCTTGTTCAAAATATTCATTAACTTCATGAATGATCATTGTAACTTTTAGTACATGTAACTGATTTTTAAAAAAACAGCCTCCTTATCGATCCCGACTGTAATTGAGAGTATTTTTGTGAATATGATCCAATGTATATACTTGCAGCTTCTTTAATACGCATTGAAATCACTTCTCATTTGGATTATTGTTATACTGCTTTACTCACTATTGATAAAAATAAAGATATTTCAGTGAAGCTAAATTTTCTTCTCAACGATATCAAATTTTTTTAGCAACTGTTGGGGATTTTAGATCCACAGAACTCGCTTGATAAATATGATTATTTTGGATTTATTTCATGGACCGATCAAATGACCTTGAAATCACATTTCCCACCAGGAAAATCCTTGGCTGTGATTGGTTACTGTGTATTTGAGTGCGCTATTTTTGTGACTGTTCCAAAGAAGTCTCTATAGCGTATAAATAAATGCAATTTGAGTGCTTGGATTCATTGTGTGCTGTCAGGGTGTTTGTAGAATACAATTTATACACTGTATCGAGACTTCTTGCTGATTCAGTTTGGTCAAGGGATCACAGTTGTCTACCTGGACGCTGGTTCATTGTTTTGTTCTCGTTATTCAACTAAGGTGAACTCGTAATAGTCTAAGCATACCTAGAGACGAGCGTAACAGCAACATAGCCGTATTTATTTGAATTTTTTTCGAATGGTTTACGAAAAAAAAAGAATCATAAAAATAATATAATTATAGTATCTCAATGAGTAGAACAGTGAAAAGTCTTCTCTGATATTATGTAACTAAGCGTAAGCCACTTCTTCAAAGAATGAACAACTTAATTAAGTTTAATCAATAAAAGGAATTAGATAAAAGTATTTACTACAACCAATGAATCAATGAAAAACTGGTCAATACGATTCATATGAAAGATAAAATAGTGAAATTTTACAAAATAATCAAACATTCACTATTTTATTCAAGTATCAAATTAGTAATAATCAAAAGATTTCGTTTACACTGTACTGATAAAGAGATTTATGTGAATATTACTTTCAGTTAATACCTATTTACTTACTCACGCCAGTAACTCATCGTGGAGAATAGATTACTAACTAGGAATTACTACTCAACTCTGTTCTAGAATCAACCGTCCTGATGTTGACGTCTGTATTTTATTTAGTTGAAGTAGTCTATGTTTACGTTGGAGAGGAAAACGTAAAATTTAAAAGTTCACGTATCATGATGTCAGTCTTAATCAAGAAGTTGGAAAGTGAAACCAGTTATCATTCATCCCAGTTCATATATATTTATAAAAGTGTATTCACATTTAGTGTTAAACTTAATTTATAACCTTAATTTCATTTCAGTACAATGAGCCACATGAATAATATCCATGGTAATGTCAGTCAACGAAGGAGATTGTCATTAAAGACGAACTGATTTTCTAGAAAATACCATTATTATTCATATTATTATTTATGTGTTCACTAATGACTGGGGATTAAGAAAATGATTATAATAGTTTTGATGATCAATATCATCACGAGCAGATTTCATTCATGTTGAGAAAATTGCAAGAAATTATTAGTTATACTGACATCATAAGTATATGACCAGTTTAGTGGACTCAGAAACGTAGATCAATCAAACCTAGTTCATCAGTCTACAACTCTTATCATATACAAAAGACCTGAATGTTATAACTGACTACTGAGCAGTTACAAGTTCAAACAAAGCAACTATTAATGTGTAGCTAATAAGAAATAGTGGTCCAGTTTTCGATCATTGACCGATTCTATGTAGTGTAACTGCATGTTTTTATCACTAAAGTGTAGAGTAATTTTGAATGAGCTTTTAATTTAATTCACACATCAGTTCTGCAGTCCTTTCAGTTACAAGGATATATATATACATAGATGATGATGATGTTTAGTGCGATCAGTCAATCTGATTTCTTTGACTCCAATTCCTGATTGATTTTATTTCACTAATTATTTCTAAAATTCAAAAATGCGGTTTTTTGGGATGAAGGTTTCAATGTACGTTTTTCAATGTCAAATAATAATCCATTCGATGTAGACAAATCATTTTGTTAAAACACCAAATGAACTCAGCTAATTTATGAAGTTGGTCACATATTGAAAGTGCAAAATTGTGTAGAAATCAGCATTCCGACTAAATGACATTTATATGCAAAATAGGTTTACAGTTTTAACTGAAACCGAATTGTAAACATTTACATTTGTAAGACGATATAGTTCAGCGGTCAGTTGATAATTGTTTTTTGTCTGAGGCGTTATTAATCGAAAACTCCGAGTAACCATCATGATGAACTGAGTCACATACACAATAAATGAATCAGCAACCAATCAAGATCGAGGTTAGCAGAACAAGCTACAGGTCAAACATGGAGAAATTCGAATGCTTGACTTCTATCTGAAGTTTGTGCTGATGTTGTTCAGAAGAACAATGAAAGCTTCACAACCAAAACACTCAGCTCAGAGAACCAAACACCACCACCATAATGAATCAGTCAGCTGATTAGACTAAACTACATGCATCCTAACATAGTAAGCAGTCATTTTCTAACTTTAAAGTAGGTTATTTGTTATGAAAATCGTTGGTGTGCATCATGCTAGATAATGACAATAATCAAATCTCTCTAGTGGCTTAGATATGAAGTTGAGTTTTACTTCAAATGTGATTTAATTTAAAAATTTCTATTGATCATTTCATATTTTTTTTTATGAATTGATTTTACATCCTTCCTTTCATTATTAGTAACATTTACTTATTCATTTTTAAGGAAACTCTCAGTAAACTTTACGTTATTATTATTATTTCTGTTGTTTTTAAAAGTAATAAATTAGGGAGGATTATACTGAAATATAAATATATGCCGAATGCTCTATTTGAAACTATTTGCACATGAATAAATAGTTATATTCTATTTTTATGCTTAAGTGAATTTTCTCGTGAAACTATAATATTTTATATAATTTTTCTTATTTATAAACGAAATATTTGTTCTTTCTTTATGAAAAACTATAATGTAATGATGGCCTTGAATGCACGAATCAGAATTCAAATAGTAACTCATGCATTTTGCGCACGATTTAAAGCGCAACGATAGATAAAATTTGGCAAAACAGAATGCTTAATATCAGTGAAAATTTCAGTCATGTAACCGAGAAATGAACTTAGGATGCTGTTTAGGTTAAATTACAAAACACGACTACTCTTAAGGTGAAATGTGTCTTAATTTAGTTGATGCGATTCAAAGCGTTGTTTAATGAAACCAGATAATATCCTACCGCTCTAACTTTTACTCTCAATATCAACTATTATTTACTCAGATATGTTAACAATAGAATGACGAGGTATTGGATCAGAATTCATGTCTTTTTGTAGCGAAAACCTTCAGCCTAATTTGAACATTGAACATAAAACTGCAACCTAACCCTGATTTTGGAACTCTATACCTTTTGTATGATATCTGATGAAAGTTGGTGACGTACGCTAAATGGAGTAATAACATTAACTCAGAACATTGGTCAAAGTTCTACTATGTAGGTGTAACCTTTTCCTCTGACTACAAGGAATAATATTACAAATTAGAGTTGATAATTTAATCAAAGCAATTATTGAACTGATACTAAATCACTTTTATCTATGAATTGTTCTTTCTCCGTTCAAAAGTAAAATACACTGACTGCCTTGTTTGAGCGAATCACAGTTCAGATACTTGCTTACTTAATTACTTACCTACTTATTCCTATTACCCTCAATGGAGCATAGGCCGCACAGGTAAGATAATGTCTCCTTTATTGAAAGTCCAGCGACAAATGCTTACTTACTTACTTACTTACTTAATTATGCCTGTTACCTCCAATGAAGCATAGGCCGCCAACCAACTCTGTCCTGTGGTTCCCCTTTTAGTTCTTTCCAGTTTTGTTCATTCTACTCATATCTTTCTCTATTTCTCGGTGTAATGTGTTCCTTGGACTTCCTCTTTTCCTTTCACCTTGACGGTTCCATGTGAGGGCTTGTTTTGTGACGCAGTTGGGTGGTTTTTGCAGTGTGTCCCCTATCCACTTCCACCGCTTCTTCCTGATTTCCTCCTCCACTGGAATCTCGTTTGTTCTCTCCCACAGTACGTTGTTGCTGATTGTGTCAGGCCAACGAATACGAAGTATTGTGCGAAGACAACTGTTCATAAATACTTGTATCTTGTGAATGATGGCTTTGGTAGTTCTCCAAGTTTCCGCTCCATACAGTAGAACTGTCTTGACATTTGTATTGAAAATCCTGATTTTGGTGTTGATTGATATTTGTTTGGAGTTCCAGATATTTATCAATTGTAGAAATGCAGCCCTTGCTTTACCGATCCGTGCCCTCACATCTGCATCGGATCCACCTTTCTCGTCGATGATGCTGCGCAGATATGTAAAGGTGTCATCGTCATCCAAAGAATCTCCATGCGTTTTAATACTCATGACTTAATGAGTTGTTCTGTGTGTTTAGTAAAGCTAGATAATATCCTACCATTTTAACTCTTAATCTGAATGTCAACTATCATTTTCTCAGATTGGTTAATAACCGAATGAAAAGGCATTGGACCAAAGCTGATGTATGTTCGTGAGGAAAACCCTTAATTTAATTTGAAAACTGAAGTTACAACTCAAACCTAACTTTGATCACGTAATTCTATGCCTCTTACATTATGTTTAATGATAGTTGTTGACGTACATCTTGTGAATCGATAACACCGACATAACATTAGTCCAAGTTCACAACTGTAGGTCTAACCTTTCCTTTACACTAAACGGAATAATTTTACATACGAGAGATGATCAATAAATCAAAGCAATTATTTACCTGATACTTAACTATGAAATGTTTCATAACTGGGCAGCGTTTCTGACTGGTTGACAGGTCAGTGTATTATATTTTAACCAGTTTTCGTATTTGAATTATTTGTTCTGGTTAGCGTTTTTTCATGCGAGCCTGCTTTTTGGTAGGATGGGGTCGCCAACCCGAGAAGGAGAGAAAGACATGAGAAAAATGAACTAATATTGGACAGAATTGGAAAGGGAAGTCCAGGACGGAGTTGCCTGGAGAAAACTGGTCGACGGCCTATGCTCCATTAACAGTAGCAGGCCTAAGTAAGTAAGTAAATAAGTTTTTCTATTTACCTTATTTCCTAATGATCATAAAAAATATTGAATTATTTTTGATGTGAAAACAAACTCATGTTCAAAGATCAATATAACTATTTATTGAACAAAAATGTTTGTCAATAAAAAATTAGGCAATGTGATAAGCGAAAATAAACAAATTGTGATTGAAAACAAAAAACCCCGGGATATTTAAATTTTTCACTTTTCATTCATTTATTTATTCTTTTTAAAAATATGAAACATTACCAATTCGTTGATTAATAAAAAAGAAGAAAACCAAAACAAAACAGAAAAACAAAAAATGTAAATACATTTGAAATGAAAAAAAATTAAATTGAATTAAATTAACTTAAACAAGTAAAAATAAATTAAATTGAACATATATATCGTAAACAGATCTGTGGGATTCGTTTTAAAAAAATTATTTGTCTTGTAAATGTTACATCTATTTCAAGTTGTTCGATTGGTCATTCTAGATATATTTGATATCAAACAGACATAGTTCATGTTTACGAAAATGGAATAAATATATTCAAAGATATGATGTTCAAACACAACGTGATTTAGTTTTGGTATGATCAATCAAATATTTTCGACTCTAAGAAGAATATTCATCTATTTTATTGAATAAACTCAGCAAATAGATTTCTACTAGTTATCGGAAAATGTGTTAAGCTTGAATAACATTAACAATACGAATACATGGATTTATGTAGTTTTTGAGGAATCCACTGATTATGTAATAGTTATTAAGTTAGAAACTGCATTTGAGTGGTATTTCCTGCCAGAATAAAAGTCCCTGATTCTATACATTCCGTTCGATATTATCCATTTTGATTCCACTGTAGCAACCTACATACATTTGAGTTTGTTCACACTTAATTTGATTAAGCCCTTTGATTAAATTATCCAACATTGTCATTGGTATAGCAGTAATTGATCTGTATGTACCATTGTGTTTTTATTATTGTCATGTTTGTAGAAGCCGGTTATGATTGAACATTGCTTACCGCCTACATACAGATTCGTTCTATTTACTTTAATGTTAGTCGCTTAAATAATTCAATGAATCACTCATTCATTCCTTGCTTGCTTGCTCTTTGGCACCCCCATATTATTTTCGCTTCGTATGCCTGTGGTTTTGTGATCCGTGTGTGGTGCGATAATAAATGCAATCAACGCTTCTTACTTCTTTTCAGATTTACACACGCATCAAATAATGGTTTTTCAAGACGAGCATTATAAGAAGTTTAAGAAACTTGTTGAATCCTGACAGTCACAGAACTGGTGAGTCCAAATCCACCAGTTTAAATTGACATTAGTTCGGTGATATTATTACACTAAATTTGATAACAATTGAACAAGTGTGTAGCACACTTGCCGACATGTTCAAATCTCTTGAAATCAGTTGCTAGACATATACCTCTGAATTTGTTCTAATTAAAACGAACAGGAAGATTATCCTTCTGCATTAGGTTAAAATTCAGTTTTATGAATTTATTCATTTTGAAAAAGAAATTTAATGGAATTTCAAAGGTTTGCGTTTGGATTGTAGAAATATACTGTATTTATTGATCTATAAGTGAACGCCATTATGCCAGTAAATTGTTCAATAAAATAGGCTAGTTTCAAAAATATCATTTCGTGTAAATAGTTCATTTCAAATTTTAACAACATCAAATCTACATTACGGGGTTGTGAAGATTGTTAAGTTACACATTTTCGAAACCACGAATCGATCAATGTTAGACCCCACCATTAGAAACCTAGACATTAACACCGTGAGATACCGGCTCAGTGGTCCGATGGTTAGGCGTTCGCGCAAAATACCGAAGGTCCTGGGTTCGAATCCTGTGGGGTACAGGAGCCGTGGATGCACACTGCTGTGAGCTTTCATTGAAAGCTCCACAACCAAAACAACCAGCTCAGAGAACGAAACACCACCACAATATTAACTTCGTAAAACATCCTCTTCGTTTGTGGACGTCGATTTCATGTATATATATATAAATATATATATATATATATATATATATATATATATATATATATATATATATATATATATATATATATATAAGCTGTTAATAACTATCCAACTCCACTTAAAATGCTTTTGATTAAATTAGAAATATCGAGATTGTAGTCCACTGGCGAGCGAACGAGCGACTGAAGCAACGTGATTCGGGGAAGGCTGTTGAGCCAACTCCTAGAGATAGAGCCTGACTAGGAATATATAGTCAGACAAATGTAAGACAGACATGCGACAAGCGAAATAGGCACACATGAATAAAAGCGACGAATATTTGACAAGGTCAAATGGCAAGTGGGATACGTCATGTGAGCTCATACAAACCAGACAACAGTAAGAACGAATGGTACATATAAATTGTTGCAATAAAGATGGCTTGGTTAAATAAATTAACCGAAAGGGCTTAACCAAGTTAGATGTAAGCGAAGTAGAACATATGCGGAGGTACTACTAGATGATCTGCGCATGATGTAGAGATCTCAATTCAGACCGATCGATTGCAGTCCTAAATATTAACAACAAGTTGTGGCCGACAAAACTCACAAATGTACTGAAAGAGTCTCATTTATTTGTTTCGTGTGTTTTATTTTACAACGGTGTGGAGGTTCTAACGTTCGGGTGTCATCATATATACAGTGGTTTTGGGCGTTAGTCAAGTAGAGAACCTAACAGTGTGTTGACAATGAACTAAAATAATTGAGCAAATTTTTATCTGCCTGTTTTACTTCTGTTTTGTATAGAACACTAATTTTTTTTTATTTTAGTCAGACTGTCTTATGAATAATTTACTAAAACTAACCAATTAACCGACAGATGACTCTGTGTACTGCAAACTACAGAATTCCAATGAGAAAAGAAAAAAAATAATCCATCCATGAAATCACTTGACAATCAATGTTGAAAAACAATAGACGAAACAACAGATAGATATATTTTTTGGAAAGTACAGTTAATTATAACAAGTAAATATAATGTGAATGATAGCTGTCATAGTGTAATGAATGAATGCGACGAGTGTTTATGATTCAAAATTGCATTTACGTCTATAAAAATAAGATTTAATCTGTAGAAATCGATTGTCTACTAGAATAGATATTCAGTTTATCTGGATAATGGGTTTAATATTTATGACATTGGATAATTAAGGACACTTAAAACTGGATATAATTTAATCATTCTAATTTCAACAGAACGTTTTCAATTTTTATAATAATTTGAAAAGTATCTTGTCAATTATTTGGATTATTTAAACGATAAAACATAGACGAACAAATAACAGTTCAGTAACTTATACGGTAATTTGTAGGTTGAAATTCACAAAAAAAAATCAATAAACTTACTGGTTACTAGTTGAAATATTAGATTTCATTTGAACTATAGCATATAATTATTTTGATTTCGTTAAAGTACACTAGAAAATGATGTTTTATTTGAAAATTCGCATGCAAATTTTTCAATGAATTTAATATGGTAGTTTATGTGGTTGTATTCAGCATTTAAAAAAATTTTATCACGAATTACAAAATGTAGATAAGTCATTTTTATATGTTTGAATAGAGAAATAAGAAGACATGTTTTGTGAGATAGTACCATTTCGTGCTTTCTCGTCAGTCACACACAAGCAACATGTTATTTGTGTAAATACGGTTTTGAAGATAAGGTCAAAATTTATTATTTAGCATGATATTCACTCACTAGAACCATGGTTAACAAAGGTCAACATACAGTTGTTTTTGAACACATAATCTGAGGCTTATCACAACAACCCAATCGATCTCTGTTACCCCAATCAAGTCTCCGAGACCGATTCAGTCCAAATCCCACTGTATTTACCGATTCACATGTAACTGCGGATAAAGTTACTTAGGGAGGACAGATCGCCGATTGGAGGACAGGATAGGGGAACATATTCCAAAATGGTTAATCAAATCCATGATTGATCAACGTAGCCCGTCATCTCAAAATTGATCAAGAAACCCAGCCTCGTCCATTGCAAAATATCTAATGATGAGTGGTCATCAAATTGACCCAAAATTAGCTTTTAGAGTTGTGACATGTCATCAAAACCCACACACACTCAAACTACTCGAAGCTAACTTGATTGGTCGGAAAAGTCCAACTTTATGTGTTCAAAAATAACTGAATGTTGACCTTTGTTAACCATGGTTCTAGTGAGTGAATATCATGCTAAATAAGAAAAAAATTCTGACCTTATCTTCAAAATTGTATTTACACAAATAACATGTTGTTTGTATGTATGTGACTGACGTGAAAGCACGACATGGTACTATCTCACAAAATATGTCTTCTCATTTCTCTGTTCAAATTTATCAAACGGAACCACTGTTTTGAACTTTTATATGTGGATGACTTCAATCAGTTACAACCTACGTAGAACTTCTTACGTACGTATATCAGTTTAAAGACACGATTGTCAGTTCAAATCTTATTCTAGTAGAGATAGTAGAAGTATTATCGGTAATGGAGAAGATTAGGATTCGAAAATAATATTCAAGAAGTATGATTCAGTGAAATCAATTGAGAAAGAGAAAGATAGGGTTGATGAGGAAATCAAAAGATTAGAATTTTATTGAACACAAAGAGTAGATTCATCTGAGCCATTGCAAACAATTTTTAGCCATATCATTCAAGGTCTCTAACCGTAGGTTACTATCATCTCGCGGACCCCAATCAGGTAGTCTACATCTACCAACATAACTCAGTCCACTTGTCAGTAACTTCACGGATTTGTGCCATGTTTTGGTTTGGCCGCCCCAAATGTGTAGGACCTAATCGTTCTGACATAGGTGACTTCAATCAGTAATCCACACACATCGACATTGACCTAATTTATCAATCAATCAGAAAAATCATAAGTAAACATAGGATCAAGAAAAAGATCAAAGGAGAATACAATCAAAACATAAGTGCGAAGAACGACTGGTTTAAGGTCAACAACAACCAATCAAGATAGACGTTAACAGAACAAGCTACAGGTCAAACGTGGAAAACTTCGAATACTTCACTTCTATCTGAATTTTGTAATGATAACGTTCTTCAGAAGATCAATGAAAGCTCCATAACCAACAAACCCATCTCAGAGAAAGAAGCACCACCTCATTCTACTAGTTTCATTATTGGTATGTTCACATTTCTTAACTCATATATATGTATACAAAAATATATAAATATTTCCCTCTTGACCAATCAAGTGCACTAATCATTTAAGGATTTCTTATTGACCCTTTGTATAAATTTTCTTAATAAATTGAATATGAGTTTTTATTTTGATAATAAAATCGACACGAAAATTGTTTTCTCAACAAAAATTTAGATAAGATTTTATCATACTACTTAAGTTCAAACCAACTCATATGTAAATTAACTGACCCACAAGTTCATGATAAGTTGAAATGATTATCAGTGAATTCAAGGAAAGTATAAAATCACATAATAAAATATTTTAAAATCATTTTCGGAATAAAATCAATAAAATCTAATACCTGAGTAAACTGAAAAGCTGAATTACTCTCATTTCTCAATATATTAGGTATACCACTATTCGTCACATAACTTGTTCAGGTAAATCACCATTGCATTTAAGTTATAAATATGGTTTTCAGAATTTTTTAAATTATTTGTAAGTATTTCGAGCATAGTTCGCATTGTGAACAGATTTATTTATTTTCAGATTGACTCAACTTATCATAATGTTCTAACGGAATTAACTGACCCATGAGTTTACCATAGACTCAGCACATTCTAGCATTCAACAATATTTACTGTATTGTATGCATCTTCGATCAAAGACTCATTATACTTGTCCGATTTAAATAAGCTCTAGTTGAAACACCTATGAAAACTTTTCATTGTTTCAATAGTTTGTGCAGATAATGTGTTAAACTCCCAGTGCTTTGCTAGAAACTGATCCACATAAAGTTTTCCCAAATTTAGTTCACTAGCAATCATCCACAATCTGAATTGGGAATCAAAAGGTATAACAGAAAGTTATTCTATATGTCCACGTTATCAATACATTTTACCTACGTACTCTTATTTAATATATTCTTGTTATTTGGTAATCCTTAGTGCTAGAAGTTTGTGCTGATGATGTTGTGCAGAAGAACAATGAAAGCTCCACAACCAAAACATCCAGCTCAGAGAACCAAACACCACCACAATCCTTAGTGCATTTTATCATCTGTGGTAATATTTTATTCTTCATCGGTTTCGTATCACAATCAGCTGATGATCAGCTCTGCATTGACTGGCTGAAACATATACATCAAGAGGTTCAAAATTTATTTACAGAATTACCGTATTAGAAAAGTAATCTGCATCACTTACTTGAATGTATTCTCGAGAGGCTGAGAGATGATTGATAACATTTTGAACACATAACTGCAAGTTTTAACTTTTCTCACATTACGAAAAAGCGTTCATCTCCTAACTATGGAAAATATTTTGATTTAAGTATTCGTATCGGGTTTCACAGCAGCAGGTCTAAACAAGAATACAGGGGAAAGCAAGATCCTACGATACAGTACATTATGCGCCAACCAAATCACTTTTGATAGAGAAACCTTAGGAGATGTATAAACCTTTACATATCTAGGCAGCATCATTGACAATCAAAACGGATCCGATGCATAGGTGAAGGCGTGATTCGGCAAAGCAACGGCAGCATTTCTATATTTGAACAACAACTGGAACACAAAACGACTGTCAACAAACACCAAAGTAAGAATTTTCAATACAAATGTCAAGACATTTCTACTGTATGGAGTGGAAACTTGGAGAACTATGAAAGCCATTATCCAGAAGACACAAGTATTCATTAACAGTTGTCTTCGCAAAATACTTCTGATTTGTTGGCCAGACACCATCAGCAACAACTTATTGTGGGAGAGAACAAATCAGATTTTGAATGGAGGATGAAATCAGGAAGAAGCGGTGGAAGTGGATAGGACACACGTTACGGAAAGCATCCAACTGCGTCACGAGACAAGCTCTCACATGAAACCCTCAAGGCCAAAGGAATAGAGAAAGGTCAAGGGACACATTACATTGAGGAACGGAAACAGACATGGGAAGAATAAACAACATTTGGCGAGAACTAGAAAGATAGACCCAGGACAGTGTAGGTTGGAGAATGCTGGTCAGCGGCCAATGCTGAAATGAGGGTTAAGGTGTAAGTAAGTAAGTAAGTATCGTGTTTCAGCTTCATAATCATACCTAACTACATGATTTATGAACAAAGCATCGATTTAGATATATTAATTAATGAGGATTTTAAACAGCAGTTAAGTCATTGAAAACCGAAGAATGATGGTTTCGAATAAGTACACGATCAGCGGTCAATCTGAAGACAATCCAGCACCGCCGAAAACTCAGTAAGTTTGGACAAAAAAAATTTCAATCTGTTGCTTGAATTCAAGCATTATCATTCTAAAAAACAATGTAGCACTTGCTCTATGAGTAAGTAAGGATAAACAATTATTTGGATATGTTCAAAGTATCCATAAACCGGAACTATTTTATCTTAACTGCAATAATGAGTTAATTCAGACGAACTCACTAATTATTTACAAAATCCAGAATTTTAGATAGTTCGACTATGTGTGAATACACTAGACATATATATCTCAAGTGAAATAACTGTGGATAATTTCTTACATTTCAAAACATCAGTGTTAATCAGTTTACTACAGGGATTTTCCAAATCAATACAAACATACAAAATGTAAAAACGCCATACTATTCTCATCGCAATTTCCTTCTTTCATGATGTAATTCACTTGCAGAATATAAAACACTATAATAGGACATACAGCAATGTGAACATTCACAGAATCTGACTGTTCATAATTTGATCATCTGACGAAACAAACCGGCTAAAATTCATTTGAAATAATAAAAATACAGCAATCAACATTGCACAAGTACTAATGTAACCCAAAAACAAATAATTATACAGTAGATCATATTCTTATAAATTCAATAAGTAAATTTATGCATACAGAATTTCTATGTAAACCTACATCTAAAGAATTTGCTTTTTTTCCGACTGGCATTAGAAAATCTGTGATAATATTATTGCTGTTATTTCATGTCTTCCTTTAGCATTTTTGTTCAGGAAACATTGAGTGTGTATTCGACTGTGAATGTTATGCATTGTACATGCATCAACACTTTAATTGTTGCCGGTCGACCTTAATTGCTTTTGTTCACCGATAATGATGATTATTATTTTCATAATTAGATTTGTGGAGAGAAAAAAAAACGAAGATCAAGCTTTATTAGGCAAGATTGTAATGTTTGCAACATAATGATACTTCAAAAAGGCATAAATAGTTGAGAATTGTGTTGTTTGAAGTTGATTTTGAGATACAACATGCTACCCAACATTCAAATACCCATGTATATATATATATACATCATGGGGAATGCAGCAACTTGGATGAATATCCTGTTATCCCATATTGTAAGAACATTCCATGTACGTAAATTATTATTTGCTCTGGTTGTCAGAAATGACATCGTCCTCGTGACTTCCGACGAAAGTCGCCTTTCATCATGAGACGTCTTACCTTCAGATAGAAATTTATCTGAAGTTTGTGTTGGTGTTGTTGTTCAGAGGAACAATGAAAGTTCCACAACCAAAATATCCATCTCAGAGAACGAAACACCACTACGTCTTACCTTTTCTAAATAAAGAACTTTCTGACACCCATGGCAGAGTTTAAATTGTTTGAATTATATTTTCTGGTTACGGTTTTTTGCAAGATGGTTTTCTGTTGGATGGGGTCTCTAACTCCATGCCCAACCCTTCTCCATTACCTTGCTTTAGGGCTGGCAGTAGCTGCAGAGAGGCTCCATGCGAAGTTACCATGCTGAATAGTTAGAAAAAAAAATTAAAAGTGTCCACTACTAAATTCCTTTGACAGTACTCTTCGAAACATCGTGCTACTAACCATTGAGATCTGTACCACATTTTATATTTTGAAAAATTGTATGACATACATAAAATAATGATATTTATGTGTACATTTAGTGTATTCACTACTGCATTATCTGTTTTCAGGGTGGTAAAGTTATTTTAATTTCACTATTTCACTATTTATTTTAGTGATTCCCAAAAAGTTATATAAGAAATGCTTATAACATGAGATACAACGCCTACTACAAAAACATGCGTATTTCTATTCAATGTGGATTATTTGGGTGGTAATATATTTAAAAGTAGACTGAATAAAGTAGATTGCATGTAATATATCATCACTGGATGTATTGTTTAATATTTCGAAGTGTACTTTAATAAAAGTACACTTTAATTAAGTCTTGAGTTGTAGTTTAGATTTAAGTGCATCAGGTAAGTGAAAATAATAATCATGAAATTAATAACAGAAAGTGCATTTTTTAAAATGATTTTTATTACATTAAAAAAAGAATATCATAAGCTTTCTGTTTTATTACTCCTGATTACACGATAATTCCTGATAGTAATTTATTATTCATTTAATGGAGAGTGAAGATACACATCTGGTTATTTCCATACGCATATATATGTATAATCATGTCAGTGGCACATAGATTAGGTGAAAGCATGATTGCGTTGTTGCATGCTGATGGCCTCTTTCTTATCCAATCAGCGTTAATCTATGCTGAGATTCTAGAATCTTCTCATGTAAGAAAACTATAAATATACTAATGTTTTGAGCTCCTCTATCTTCCATCTAACCTTGTTATTGGAAGATAATCTCTTTCTTTTCTGTTCAACTGTGTTCTGACTTGGAAGAACGTCTCGAGTGAATTGGTTGTTATAAATAAAGGGAGAATTATATCAGATCACTTGTATTGAAATTAACATGTATTCTGAAAAGTTCGAAAGTAATCTTATTTGAGAGACAGTATTCTTTTTCAAGTATATAGCATTTAATGATCTTAAACTATTGAACACCATGAATACTGTCGTGGAAGATAAACATGGTATCTTTGAAGCACTTCCAATTTTGGTAATCAGTATTTGCAATTCTTACTTGCAACCAAGTCAGTATCAATTGAACACTGATAAGGGTACATATTATCTCATTATTGATATCCAGGATTCAGTTTGGATTAGATCTGGTTGATATAAATGTGTTTAAGGTAGATGCATCAATATAGCGTATTTGTTAAAAGGATTACTAATGGCAGTAGATGTTGGAACGTATCTTTTCAGTGACTTTTCAACTATATGTGCTGATATTTTCATTGGTAATGCTCAAATTAACACACAAATCAAACACTTACCCCTACAAATTTAAAAATATATTAAAATAATACCCAGTTAAGTATGAAAATTCCAAGAAGTAGGAAGATTGATGATATCATCTATGTAATAGTATTTTCATCTAAGATGAGAGTTTATCAACACCATTGAAGATTTCCACTAGTTGTATACATTTTACGAGTAACATTAAGATAACGAATAGGTCGAACTATAGATTTGTGATTAGATTTTGAGAAGTAGTTCAAGGATCTATGTTTCTCGTTTGTTTATCTACGGAATCAAAATATTGTTTAGATGAATCAAATATATCGCTATTAAATCAGCAGTGATTTGTGACTTTTTTTAACATCTGCATAAGAATTTTTGCCAAAGTTTCGAAGAGTTTCATTCGACAAGATTCAATTTTATAGTCACTGACCTTGTGTTCTTTTTGTTAAGAAGACTAAAGGACGTTAATATCTGTTAGTTTCGTCACTAGGTACGCTTGAAGCTATTACGGGTTCACCTTAGTCGATAAACGCGAACGAGACAATGTACCAGCGTTCAGGTAGGTTACCTTGGCTAACTTGCAGAAAACGGCAAAACAGAAGTCTTGATAAGCGTCGAAAGTATATTCTAAAATCACCCAGCAAGCACAATACAATCAAGCACACAACTCTCGTCTATTTATACATCATAGAAACGTCCTTGGGACAGTTAAGAAAATAGCACACTAAAATACACAGTAGCCAATCACAGCCATCGAATTTCCTGGTGGGAAATGAAGTCTCAAGGTCAACTGAGTTGAAATACATGAAACCATATTTCTGAATTGTTAATATGCCTCATGTTATCATAACGTTACTTAATTATTATATTTTTATCCTCCGCTTATCTGAAGTATTTGCCAAAACCCTTCAAGCATTATTTTACTGCATACTGTTCCTATGTTATTTCTGATCGATTATTCAGAGATTGCCTATTGATTATCGCTTTTTAGTTTGTTGATGTATAATTGTAATTTTTTATTTTATGGTACGATAAGATCTTGTAGGGTAATGTATAATGTCACATGTGTTTCAATAATATGATAAAATATTGTCTGGCTGCTAATTTTTTCGAATTCAAGGCAAGAGCCACAACATGTTTCACGTCTGATTTTCGAATAAGTATTGACCAAAAGTTGTATCCATATTTGAAGCAATAATTGCTTTTTTCGAAAATAGAAAATATTGATTACAGGAGTGATTATGACAGGATTATATCAAAGTCATTTAAGATTATTAAAGATTCCCTGTTAGGTTGGTCACTAGGTACGCTTGAAACGATTACGAGTTCACCTTAGTCGATAAACGCGAACGAGACAATTACCAGCGTCCAGGTAGGCTACTCTGATCCGTTGACCCCAAACAGCTGACGAGAAGTCTTGATATAGTGTAGAAAGATTATTCTACAACACCCAGCAGGCACAATACAATCAAGCACACAACTCTCGTTTATTTATACACCATAGGTACGACCTTGGGACAGTCACGAAAATAGCACACTAAAATACACAGCAGTCAATCACAGCCATGGATCTTCCTGGGGTGAAACGAAATCTCAAGGTCAACTGATCAGCACATGCTCCTTAAACGTGAAATCCAAAATAAGGCATTTATCAAGCGAGTTCTTGGGATCTAACGTCCACAACATTTCCATTGTGAAAACTAGCGTCATCAGGCTCTACTGTCTAATATACATGAATATTTCTATGAAAACGTTAAACCAATCAACTCAATTTATGAGTCAATAATCACAACGAAAAAGTCATTTAAACGAAATACTATAAATCAGCGCAAGCGGATTCAGTTATAACGAATACTAGTGAAAAAAATGCCACTCCATATTTCTTCTAACTAGAACGTATTCTGAACTCACTAATGTGATTTAATCCATTACAGAATACTAGGGTAGAAAAAGAACCTTATTGTATTTTCTACTCATTAGTACTACTATTTCTACTCGAGTAACTTGAATAATTTGCTCACATATCTACAAAATTAAACTCTAAATTAGCAGCGGATGCTTTTTAAAAGTTTAAATTCGGAAAAACACGTAGTTCAACTCATTTCAAACAGATTTCAGATAACAGACTAAACGTCCTGTGTTCAAATCCTTTGAACTGCAGCAGTCGTAGACGCGCACTGCTGATGAGTGCCATACCAAGACGAAACAGCCATCCAATACGTCCAGGTTTCTAATGGTGATCTAATATTGATCGATCAATGATTTCAACAAAAGAATAACACTAACTGATTATATTAGTTGAAGCTTAAACTTTACTTTCCTCTTCATGGAATACATCAAAACAATTATTTAACTGACATTTTACTGTTTTTAGCTATCAATAGCTTCATAACTGGGTAGATAGCATTTCTGATTGGTCAATAGGCTACTCAAACTTATTAGTGTAGTTTACTTTTACCGGGAAAACTTCTTAGTTTCTGTCATATCATAATAAATAGCTAGTGTTAAATGAAACGAATTTTAAAACAAGATTTGAAAAGCTGGCAAAAAGCACTTCAGAACTTATTAACCTATACTTCTTTGAATTGTAACCTGTACTCAGAACTTCAACATTTACCTGCAAAACTCTCTAAAACTATTTACACAAATAAGTAATGTAAAATTCCTACTATATGACAATGACATTTATAAACTATATATCAATAAACGATCTATTATTAAGTGAATTATTTTCACTTGATAAAAAATAGAAATAATTTAATCTGATTACTGTTATTAGCTCTTAATGATCAGCAGAAAAGATTACAGTTAATAAAATATATATGTATATATATATATATATACGTATATATATATATATATATATATATATATTTCTCTTGTAAAAGAAGTATGCTCACTCACGCTTGACAAGAAGGCAAAACAAAGATGTTTCTCAAAGTATCTATTGCTTTCTAATCATCATATTCAATCATTATTACTGTTGTTACCATAGAATCGCATTGTTTTTTTGAAATAAAATAAAATATCAATAATAAGTTTTGTTCATCAAAAAAATTTTGTTGATAATCTCATCTTGTACGTGTCATTTGCTTAAAATTTTTTTTTACTAGTTAGTTAGATTTAACGTGTATTTTCCCGAAAAAATAATTCCATATTTCATTCATTCATTAATATAATCCTGAATTATAAATAGATAGATAGTTAAATACAGAGTGATCATATCACAATTATAATTTATATTACTCGAACTACTCTGCAAATACCTTCACAAAAAAATCTGATAATGGCGAAATAAGTAAATAAATATATTTAAAAACAAATAATTAACATTCATTTAGTTAAAGTTTTATTTATAATAAATAAAAAAAAATTATAAATGGATTTTTCATTGTGTATTATAAATTGGACATTGGAAAAGTAGATCAAATGTAGTTGGAAATTTTTTTGTTTTCAGTATTGATTTTTTTAGTTGTTTTTAGTTTTTCTAATGCGATTTCCTTAAGAATAACAGAGTCACATGGGATTGATGTAATGGACTAATGTTTTGGACTAATATTTTACTGAATTACGTATTACTTGACTTAAAATACAATTGATTTTTTTATAAATTCATTGATTGTCAGTATAGGGTTGTAAAGTTTCTTAAAATTATGTTGAAATTATGAACTGATCAAAATTAAGCAATGATTGCCTTCATGAAAGTAATAAATGGTTATTTTGTACAAAGACGGAGCTCTTCAATGATTCCGCATGGGAAAATCGAACTCAAAAGCCTCGATCCCACACGCCAACTCTGGACTTACAGGGAACCAGCATCAAGAGACTAGTGTTTAACTTCAGTCATTTCATGACATCATGTGACCGTCTTTCTTTGTTTTCGGTGTATAAGTGCCTCACTGGTTCATTGATCACTGCTTTCACTAGAACTCAGGAAATTTCCTGTTGAAGAGTATCAGTGTTGACCGCATGATTCCGATTAGTATGAGGTTGTGGAGATTGTAGGATTTCATTCATGTTTTTACTGGTGGTTTAACTCAAATCGGCTTATGATTCCGACAAAGTTGAACAGTCTGTACAACTCCATACTGATACAAATAAAATTATTGATGCTCAGATAAGCGGTAACACCGGTAGTATTATGATGGGTGAATAGGGATTGATCAGAGTTAGACATGAACATCGTCGAATGCCGATCCAGTGGTCCAAAGGTTAGGATAACCTAGAGAACTACCAAAGCCATCATCCAGAAGATACAAGTATTAATTAACAGTTATCTACTTCAGATGCGTTGGTCAGACCTGATCAGCAACGACCTACTGTGGTATAGAACAAACCAGATTCCAGTGGAGGAGGAAATTAGGAAAAAGCGCTGGAAGTGGATAAGACACATATTGCGGAAAGCACCGAACTGTGTCACAAGAAAAAGCCCCCACTTGGAACCCTCAAGATCAATGGAAAAGAGGAAGGCCAAGGAACACATTACCCCGAGAAACAGAGAAAGACATGAGAAGAATGAACTACAACTATTACTACCATTACTATTACCACTACTACTACTTCTACTACTACTACTAACACTACTATTACTACTAATACTACTATTACGGCTACTACTTCTACTACTACTATTACTACTACTACTACTACTACTACTACTAACACTACTATTACTACTAATACTACTATTACTACTAATACTACTATTACTATTACTACTACTACTACTACTATTACTATTACTACTACTACTACTACTACCACTACTACTACTACTACTACTACTACTTGTATTTACGTTTTTTTAGCAAAGATAACTATTTTGATAAAACTATGTCTTCAAAATCTTCTCCTAATGACAATATGTCACCAAAAATATAAAAAAAACAGATTCAATTTTCATACAATTCATCCCCCCAAAAAAAACGCTGTAATCTGATTAATTTCCACTTGCCTCTTCTCTCTCTCTCTCTCTCTCTGAAGATTAATAATCCATCAAAATAATGAATAACTAGTCTACAAAAAGAAAAAAAGGCATCAATCATGCAAAAAAAAAATGCTAAATCAAAATGTCTCTTCCTTCATCAATGAGAGGAAAATAAAAATCTCTTATTTTTTGTTTCTCTCTCTTCATAATAAATGAAGTAAAGACACTTACACAATAATAATTTATTTTATTAAAATAAAATAAAAAAGCAAACTGGTCTTGTCTGTTTATGAAAGATGTCTGAAGATATTTTGCTGCAAAGTGTTTTCGAAAGCAAAGACAAAAAAAAACATATACAATATACTCTACTACTCTACTTCAACTCTTCATATAACATCATACGCATAGATAGATAGATAGATAGATATGTTCATTTTATTATGTATGGTATTGTAATTGTTGTTGTAATCGACAATTAATCAGTTCTACTATTTTTCAAGTATGCTATCGTCGTTCATTTGTGTTTGTTTGTATGGACGGCTTGTTTTTGGCAACATTTCTAAATTTAAGAAAAAAATAAAGCGAATCGTTTGAAAATTTCAGAAAAGGGTTTCTTTGCTTTATGAATATGTGTTGATATCAATAAACATTGTGTTACTGTTATTCCTGACAATAATATTGATTAGGCCTACTTGAAAAAAAGGGGTTTTAAAATTTGATAAGACAAATCATCTATTTTTAGTCTGTTCATAGATAGAATTCTGTTTGTGATAGGTTTTATAGCCAGCAAAATTTATTATTTCAACTTGATTTTGTTATTCAAACTGATTGCTCTGCACTGGAAACCATGTGGTTGATTGACTATGTCCAAATAAATTGGGAGGATCAAGTCCAGGATGATCCATCTATCAGTCACAAATCTTTGTAGGTGAAGCATTACATTGAACAGCTAGTGAACTCCTTCCACTTATGGATACACGAACAAAGACTAAAACGACCCGTTTATTCACTTATTATATCAATAGATGAGAGAAATATTCAGTAATGGAGTAAGTTGGAAGAAAGCGAGTGAGGGCCAAACCGAAACATGGATCAAATTCATGAAGTCACCGACAAGTGGGTTGAGTCATATCGGCAGATGTAGACAACCTGGTTGGGGTCCGCGAGACGAAAGTTACAGATGGTTAGAGACGTTGAACAACGTGGCTAAAAATCATCTTCAATGGTGTAGGTGCATCCACTATTTGTGTTCTATGAAATTCTATTCTTTTGAATTCTTCATCACCTCTATCTTTCTGTTTCTAACTTTATCTCACTGAATTATACTTCTCGAATGATATCTTCGAACCCTAATCTTCTCCATTACCAGTAACACTTCTACTATATACACAACTATGGGATTGGAACTGACAATTGCGTCTCCGTGTGTTGGGGACGTTAGATCCCTTGAAATCACTTGAGAAAAGTCCCAATTTTGTAATTTTATTCTGAAATCTCGAATTTCAATGATCTTTTACAAGCACGACATTCAGATATTGAGGAATTATCCACGTCAATTACATGGTTGATTCTTCAGATTAAAACCGTGCAATAATGGTATATGAATGAATCCCTTTTATATCTCGATAACTGTTGTCCAGCTATTTCATTTTCTAACATTTTTCTTGTTATTTCATTTCCAAATAATTCTCATTTTAAGCAGAAAATATTATGTTTCAATACTTTCTCTTTGATAAAATAATGAAAAGACTAAGTCGATCGAGAAAATGTCATGTATTTGGCTCACGCATTTCGAACAATCTGGTCATACATATACACATGTCAGTGGTCCAGTGGTTAGGCATTCGTGCACAATACCGAAGGTCCTGGGTTCGAATCCTGCAGGGTGCAGGATTCGTGGGTGCGCACTGCCGAAGAGTCCCGTACCAGAACGAAACAGCCGTCCACTGCTTCTAATTTTCTAATGGTAGTCTAACATTGATCGATTCATGGTTTCGAAAATGTGTAACTAAACAATCTTCACAATCTTGTAATGCAAAGAATTTTATTTGAAAATTAATAAAAAGGTCAATCAAATAAAAGTCCAAAATTTACTTAAGGTGATAATTTAAAATAAGAGGGAGAGAGAAAATTAACTTTGGTATAGAAAGAATAGAAAATTACCACGTTACCTTAGGCCATTTTATGGCCAACTACGTCTTCTCATTGTTCTATCGAGATCTATATAAGGAACTAATTGTTTTCGATTTCAATTTTTACATACATTGTAACTTAAAAT
Organism: Schistosoma turkestanicum; assembly: GCA_944470395.2. Classification (NCBI taxonomy): domain Eukaryota; kingdom Metazoa; phylum Platyhelminthes; class Trematoda; order Strigeidida; family Schistosomatidae; genus Schistosoma; species Schistosoma turkestanicum. The sequence goes on from OX103974.1 coordinate 34,224,776, forward strand.
TGTACGTAAAATTGTATTCAATAAAACTATAAATAAACTTTTCGTCTCTCATGATATATTCGTATATTCAGAGGTTAATTATTGTTTTTACGCAACTTATTTCAATGATCGGACGAAACTATGTTAGCATAGAAGAAATGCAATTCAGTGAATTTACTGTGGTAAAGTGATAAAACCGATACGTTTTATCTCGATTGTTGTCATAGTTCATTGGAACGATTGCCGTCAGAGAATTTGTTAATGATTAACTAAGTATCGATTTGAGTTTTTTACTTATTTTGAAGAATTCAGTAGCGAACTAAACAACATTTCAAGCTAGAATATATTTCGCTAACTGATTAATATTGACAAGTACGACATACTGCTTAAGGTAAATAAGGATTCATACTCATTGTACAAGTGAATGGCTATCTGAATTCATTTGATCGGTGGATATGAAGATGGGCTGAGGTCCTAGGGTGAACATCATTTCCTGTATGCTGTTATATCCTGCTGACGAGTCCCAAAAGAGACGGAATTTGTATCCTTCATTCCACAGCTCTGTTCTATATATAATTTTGCTGTAGTGACTATATCGGGGTATTATACACGGAATGTTCATTTACCCACGGACACTTGTCAACAACAAGATAACATAGGTTAACTTTCATAAAGGTGGTTTAAAAAACTGTCCTGAAATATATTTTGGTATTTGTGGAGTTAGAAATTATGCCACATTCTCTTGAAGTTATTAGTTCTTGATGAACACAAATTAAATCAAAATCAGTGATATTTGTTGAACAACCTACAATATCTTCCTTTCCATTTTATTTTTTATGGATATGCCTTTAGAAACAACACTTTCATTTTTTACATTTATAGGAGTTTTCCCTACACTAGCTTGATAAGTTCGGTCATTATGATAGAATAATTCAGTTTTACTAGGACTTTAAAACGAATGAATAGCCTGCTCTAGGCAATGCATGGAGTATTGGAGTGATTCCCTTTTTTATGTAGGAAAAGTCGCCTTAACTCCGATCTGGTTAAATCTCGAGTTCGAATGTAATAAGTGTTTTGGTTACTTCATTTAGTTTAGAATAATCCATATCTTCGATCAAACTTTACTATTTGTAACTCACTTAACTTGTTCTTTCATTTATTATTAAACGCTTTGTTCAATAATAATGAACTCTAAGCTCATCCACAACATATTATTTCATAATCGAAATTTGTAAATTGTGAGATTATTCACATAAAGTTCGGATACACACACACACAAACTACCTCAAAGTTCAATGCTAGTAGGCATAAGAATAATTTAATCAAGGTTAACAAAAGTATCCAAAGAAAAATGTATCAGTGAGTTATGAAATCAATGATTATTTGCTCAAACCACTTAGGAATATGTAAACTTCCTAAGTCCAATTATTGCATGCTTAAGTTTAAAACCATCAGCATATATTTCGTTTATTTCTTTATTATATAATATTGATTTGAAACGCTACAACTTTATGCAATACAACATTGGACTTAACTCCATATTATATTTAAATATAACTTATAATTGTATCAAAACTACCAATCACATTGTCGCCTTATACCTAACGCATGCAAATAGCAGATGAATTATTTTAGTAAAAGGATAAAGAAAGGATTCTTTAATTTCCTTTCCAAAACTATCTGTTGAATTTTACAATATTCAATGACGTGATAAAAGAAAAAAAAATTGGGGAAGATTCACTATTTAATTCAGTTTGTAAATTTCACGTTTTTGCATGTGACCTATTTATTGATTATTTTAGTCACATCTTAACATTACAACGTTAGTTATTCACCACTGTTGAGACGGAGTATGGCATTTTTAGTTTTCAACTTAAAGTGGTTGTGTGTTTGGCTGGAAGTCAGTATGCAATCATTGTAGTTTTGTAGAAAGTTATGTCAAATAACTTATTTTAGAAAAACACAAGTTGATGGACAGAAAACAAGTAACTTAGACCTGTAGAGATTGATTGGTTCATTCAATAAAAAAAATAGAGTTGGAATTAAGAAAATCATAAACATATTTTTAGCTAATTGATCATTTTAAAACTTGAAGAGTAATTGAATCTAGAATCTAGTCTATTTAAACAAAGAATTTTTAAAAAATTCGAATTCAACGTTTAGAATATGATGAGTAATGTTTACTGATTTTTATATGTTTGTTAAAATTAACTTAGTGCCTAATTGTACTAACATAAAGTTTAGAAACGACATTATTTTTAAAGATTACAATTGTTCTAGAAGAAAGTTTTCATCATCAAAGTAAATGCATAAAGAAACTTTTAGAATATCATGCAAACTTAGGTTAGGACTGCTCAGAAGAACCAGGCGAGACCAATCTATGGATCGAGGGTAGGATACTGAAAGAATCAGATATGTAATGATCACTGAATTGGTATTCAGTGCATCGCATTTCTTACTGCATTATATTTACAATGTACTTTGATAACCATTGAATGCGACAGAACATAACCTATTTCACTGCATATATTGTTAAATTTCTCGATTCTATCCTAAAACAAGCTATCTAATTAAAATTATCTTTAACGGGAAATGTTTGATTTGTGACAAAATCCTATTCATAAACTTTCTCGATGATAGACGATAAGTAAAATAAATAATAATATATATATTTTTTCCAAGTTTAAAATACAATTGTTGACAGTACAAATAATAAAAATAGTATTTATTTACAAATTATATTTACCGAGTATTAAATTGTCATATTAGGATTTATCTTGTTTGGTCGTTGAAAAAACGCTTATGCAAATAAATCATTTACATTGGTAGATATCAAATTCACTGTTTGGCAAACTCTAACAAAAACGGGAAAACGACACATAGATGAATGTGATTTGATTAGATGAAATCAGTAAAAATAAAACAGGTACATTTTATCAAAGCTAACTTGAATTAGGATAATGGATTATGTCTCGAATCACACGCCCGACCGTTCTCCTTTATTCCGAGCTTGGGACCGGCAGTAATAACCCTCGGAGGGCCCCATTCAGAGTGAATTTAAGGTTATTTTAATCAGTAGATCTATTCTGAGTTAATGATTAACTAACAGTCATATCAAACTGAAAGGAATCTGCGAAACATGTCACTGAATGATTATGGGAAATGCAAAGTGAAAAAAATAAGAGCAACACAAATTAATGTTATCCAAAACGGAAGATAGTGTGATTAGATTAATGAACTGGAAAAAGGAAGCATGAATTGAAAATTAAATTTTGTTTAAAACAAATATTAATGAACTATCCTACAATATCAAACGGATTTATAAACTTTTCATCAGAAAATCATTGAAAAGTTATGTTCATCTATGCTAAAAATCACTGAAAAGGCGAAACTTATGACTGCTTGTTAGATTTAACAACATAGAGGTGATCGCAACGAATTTCCCTCTTCATGGTATGTGTAAGCACAGTTTGAAAAGAGTAATTGATCTATTAAGTCAGGAAGGAAGGGCTTTGTGTCATAATCTGACATTAGCGCTAGGTTAGATTACCGTGATTTCTATGTAAAAATAAATAATTCAAAGAGTGACAGTGAAACAGTTTTAAATCTATAAACGTTTAGGGAAAAAAACTAATGGTATTCACAAAAACCAAGCTGGTTTTTGTAAAAATCAAATGTTCTTATTCTATTACACTGCTATTACTGAATTTCAAACTATGACGATTTTATTAACTGGACTTCATAAGACTGAATGTTCGATTTAATTATTTTCAATGTTGGACAAATCCGTTAGTATATTTGACATAATACATTTGTTGCGTTTTTGTGGGAGCGTTGGCTTTGTTATTTATTGAATTGCATACAGATCTATAAAACCAGCTATATATAACTATTCAAGGTCATGTGTTCGACTGTCTGTAGAGTGAAAATAAATTTTTACAAAATAACTGATAGCCACTATTATTTATTAATATGTTATGTCAAGTAGAAACAGTTGTAATATCTACTTGAGCTATACATTTAGGACAGTTTGGTCACACATATATTTTACAGGGTATTTTATATGAACGTTAAAGTGCTAATGATAATTAGGAGAGGAAAACTTAACATGGTAAGGAAAGAACTGAACTCCAGTTATCACTTTTTTCGTTTATTTGAACTTCTAATTTATTTCAACTTTGTTAATTTTTAAATAAAATGCCTTGACAAGTGTATATGTGTGATGAGATTGTTTGAAATATATTAAGCTCAAGTGTAGATCACATTTTTCGGACCAACTACGTCTTCTCAGTGTACTTTGAATATTTTCGTAAGGAATTAATTGCTTTAGATCTAAAAAAAAACATTTGATACCGTATCTCATCATGGCGCACATGAATGTAACAAAGTCTACATTAAGTCTACATTTCGGCGACTCATAGTCGATTTAAGAAAATCAATCTCCAAGTTCCATATAAAAATCTCGAGGATTTCATGATAAAATTTACTTCACACTGTTAAATCAAGGAACATTTACAGTTTAAATAACTTTCAAAATTTCAATGTCAAACGTCATATCTCATTTAAATCATCTTTGCTCAGTTCTTGAATACAAGACTAAATAATATTGTCTACTAACTGATAATAAATTAGTGAAAAAGGATTAAATCGGTAATTTAAAAAAACTTACCATAACTTCAAAATACAGTTCCATCAGAGAATCAATCGATTATTGGCGTTTACACTGAAAAGTGCAACTGTCAGATAACACATAGACAGACAGATTGATACAACGCAGAACTTCGTACGTAAGTATATTGCATTGCTCGTTTATCTTGGGACAACCTTATAAGCAATGCTGTCGTTAGGAAACGAGTTCTAGGTATGGATGGCAAATCGATAGATGAAATAGTGAAACTTCATCAGTTGAGGTGGTTGGCACATGTGTTACGTATGCCCAACCACCTATTGCCTCGAAGTGCTATGTTTTGTGGTGTAGGAGTAGGTTGGAAGAAAGCTGAGGGCGGCCAAACCAAAACATGGCAGAAATGCATGAAGTCACTGAAAAGTGGACTGAGTCATGTTGGTAGATGTCGACAACCTGGTTGGGGTCCGCGAGATGAAATTCATCAATGGTTAGAGACTTTGAACGACATGGCTCAGAATCGTTTGCAATGGCGCAGGTTCATGCACTCTTTGTGTTCTATGAAATTCTAACCTTCTGCATTCCTCATAATCTCTATCTTTCTCCTTCTAAATTTATCTCACTGAATTATACTTCTCGAATCATATCTTCGCTCCCTTATCTTCTCCATTACAGCTAATACTTCTACTATCGCTATCAATCCTGGATTTGAACTGATAATTGCGTCTGTGTGCTGATGTGGTATAACAACCTGAATCTATCTTCATTTTCAGGTTCCTCAAGATAACACATAGTTTAGAATAGTTCAATTTGAAACTATCATAACCACCAATGAGACTAGGATTTGTTCGTTGTTCAACTCTCAGTGTTTGAATCATTCCGAAATAAAACAGCATGCTTTCAAGAAAATTTCTATATATTTAGTAAAGTTATGTTTAACGCAGTTAGGCAACAGTAGCCTATAACAGAGTCAAAATTATTTTAGGACATTTATTCACTACTTTTTAAGTTGATTCATCTAAATTTTCTACATTCTGGCAAAAAACAAATAAAAGAAACTAGTCAATATTCAATAGGTTTCATTGATTTTTGTACGCTTTTTAACTAGTTGTTTTGAAAACTTTAAAATCAATTCAAATATTACATTATATTTTGAACTAAATTTTAACAAAAAATCAGTGATATTTCTAGTAATTCTGTTTCATTCACTGCTCAATTTATTTCTTTATCAGTTGGCTTATTCTTCTAGAGAGAGATAGAGAGATAGAAAGAATAAGTAATCAATTTGGAAAGTTTTGTTCAAACAATCTTATCAAGTTTGGTTGTTTATCAGATATGACTGAAAATAAAGCAACAACATGTTACTTTCTTATTTCGTTTTCTTCATACGTTCAATATTTTTTCTCCGGTTATTTCAATAAAACAATAAGTAAAATTCAATATGAACTCATCATTTGAAGTGGCAATCGCACAAATCTGTTTTGTTAATATTGCGTTACAACAACAACAAAATGCAAACAATGTGCACTGAATGAATATTTGAGAATTTGAATGGACAATGTTTATTCCAATTTGAACAGCAATAAATGTAAACATTTTAGGTGATAAAACTAATTCATTTCATTTTGCACAATGTAAATCCTATTCTACGACCAGAAAGTAGTTGTGTAACCAGAGTTTTTTTAAAATGTAATTTTGGTACTTTTTTGTAATGGCATTATATTGACTGGGGAACAGTTGAAGATCAGGGAACAGTGAACAAGCGGTTTCATCTACTACTACTACTGTAGTGAAGGAGAACACAGGTGAGGGCAACCGAATTGTATTTATAGCAAAATACAGAGTTACTCAGTAAAATAGGAATACCATATCGTAACCGCTAATTTGCAAATCTTCAGTCCATCATCAATCCATTGTCTGACATTTCACTATTCATGCGTTTCATACAGATTCCATTGTGTTCTCACTCTTCCTTTCTTGATCTTCCCCCATCTTCTGCTGCCAAACATTACGTTTACACTCGCGTCATATACTACTTATAAGTGGCGCGCACCACACTACTACTATTACTACTACTACTACTACTACTACTACTTCTGCTATTACTACTGCTACTACTACTACTACTACTACTACTCAGCATAGCACAATCGCAGCTCTAGATCCAGGAATCTAACCCTAAACCTTCGGCTACGTATGCAACTGTAGACCATAGACCCAGTAGTCAATTTTGTACATATCTAACTTCCATAATTTGATAATATCGCACATTTATCATTCATTACCTACAGCAGATAGCTGACTCAAACCCAGCATGATTGAACTTAACTGGTTACACCTTTTCACTAGGCCTACAGGAGTTTCATTTTCAGGCTGATTACAATGCACACTAATTCCAATAACTACTGTTCTGGTTTTCTAATTATTCTCGAATAAATTCATGACTATACTTTAAAAGTTAACACCATTAGCGGGACGATATATTGAAGTCAAAATTATATTATGGATATGAGCATCACAAGTATAGTTAAACATACATAGGAGTAATGTTGATAACACTTTTATAAACTGCATGCTATCCGAAAATACCATTTGACTTATCAAGACAAATATAGTCTACAATCTTGTTTTGTAAATATCTTATTGACAGAATCAATGAGATTTTGATGAGATTCACCCATAGCCATCTACTTCCCTTCTATCTTCTTCTCTGTGTATCTTTTTACACTCAAAGGATTTGTCTCTGTATCTATAATCTCCCTAGTTACAGTTAATCTCTATTTGAACATTTTATCTGATCACAATGAGCTTTCACATTCCGAAATGCAACTCCCTTCATCAATCTTCATCGTAAATATTGAAGTCCTCAACAAAAGCAACATTATTCCCCTAATCGAATAAACTTTTATACATTTGAAATCATCAGTCGATCATTTTTAGACCACCATTAGAAACGTGGAAGCACTGGAAGGCCGTTTCGTCCTGGTATGGGATTCATCAGTAGTGCGCAGCTACGACTCCTACATTTCACAGGATCCGAACCCAGGACCTTCGGTCTTGCGAGCGAATGCTTAATCTCTTTGTAGAAAAACTAATCTCCATAACTCTAATTGAAAACTTTTATATCTTTTTCTAATTAGCCTCATTTTTACCATGTTTAGCAAAACTTTTATTATCACTATGATTGTAATTATCACGATTTGAAAAAATATACATATATATTTGCTGAACCAATCTTTCTTGTTTTAAATCTCTGTTCTCTATAATCAATAGAAGAAATCTGATTAAATTCATTTCCAGATAATTCTTGGAAATCTACTCAAATGGCGGGAGAGAAAAAGAATCTAGTCATTCTAAACATTTCAAGTGATAATGGTTACCTTGTAGAGTTTATCGTTACAAACGATCAATGATCAATGATCAAATATATATATATATATATATATATATATATATATATATATATATATATATATATTAGTTATGTATTTATGATTACAACTAGAATATAAAGGTGATATTACTGGAAGTTACCTAGAAAACCATTTAATCTGATCACTTCATAATATCCACATTATATGCTGAAATGTAAACAAAAGCTTGATAACATCAGTAGTATTTATTGCAAAACACAAGCTAACAACTACACAGTTGTGATCCTTTACTGATTAGTACCTTCAAAACTTAATGTACACAAAAATTATGCCAAAAACTATTCTTAAATAAATTAAAACTTGAAAACAGTGTTTATGAAAATATTCAGTAATAATCAGTATCATGTTGGTTAATGCGTGTATATCTTGTTAACATTATCCATAAGCAACACCAGCCAGCCAGCTACAACATACATTTCGGTACGTACATAAATGAGTTTAGATTGCCATACCACATGAATACAGAGAGGCAATTATCAATTCAAATCTCATAGTGGTAGAGGTAGTAGAAGTATTAGCAGTAATTGGAGAGATTAGGGTTTGGAGATATGATTCAAGAAGCGTAATTTAGGGAAATAAACTTAAAAATAGGTAGATAAAGGTAATTTGGAATCCAGAAAATTACGATTTGAGAGAAGACAAAGAATAGGTGCACTTGCGCCATTGCAAACAATTTTCAACTATGTCAAGCTATCCTCTCGCGGACCTCGACCAAGAAGTCTGTACCTACTAACATGACTCAGTCCGTTTGTCAATGACTTCGTGGATCTAAGCCATGTTTAGGTTCAACCTACTCACACATCAAACAACATTACTCGTCGAGGCTTTCAGTGGTTGGGCATGTAACATGTCACAACCACCTCAACTGATGAAGTTTCAATACTTCGTCTATTGACCTGTCATCCTTACCTAGCACCCGTTTCCTAACAACAGAATTAATTACTTGAGTGCTTCGGAGATATCTATGATCGAAGGCTAGTAGCCTACGAATGTCTTCTTCTCTGACTGACCGTGTTTCGCAGCAATAAAGTAAGGTGGAGTGAACTGCTGTGTAGTAGACTCGTCTTTTGGTTAGCAGACAGATATCTCGCCTACGGCATCCGTTGTGGGCAACCGCGAAGTAACATCTACACTCATACTCATAAAAGCACACGAGACCAAATCGGTCAGAATCAAATCCTTTCTACACCATAAACAACAATCTAGAATAAAATAACTGATTATACAGTTCCGAAGTATATGCAGTAAAAATTGTGTCTATTTTTTGATTACAGATAACGACAATTGTAATTAAAGTATTCACTATGAATTATTATGAAACGAGATAGTATTTCTAGGTTAATTAGTTTCATTCATTCCAGGCTATGGTAAAAAAACACTGTCTCGTTTAATTATAATCTACTGAATAACAATGAAAAAATTATGAATTATTTATATACTATTTTATGAAAAAATATATATTTACAGCAAGAACGGCATCAAGAGACACTAAGTGGTAATTTGATACAGGTTTAGAAAGGAAGATTACACAGTAAATGGCTGTTTCTAAATAAAAAAAATCGATAGTTTGCAATGAACTGAACAAATGCACTGAGAATACAAGCAGTCTAACTTCTATCAGGTACTCAAAAGTATCTAATTGTTTGTTTGAGAGTAAAACAGAGTCGTTTATGTTTGATAAAACACACCAAGTCTTACTCAAGTAGTTGTATAGAAGAAATAGATCATAATTTAACAAATGATTCCGCTATTGAACAGCCTTACATTGTAGGATCCAAAATGAAGTTTGGACTGAGGAATAACTTTCTAGGTAGTTTAGATACACGTCTTACCCGGTTGAAATCAAAACAAGTGATTTGGGTAAATAACGGTTTTAATATATATCATATATATAAATATACATCATTACCTAAACAATATTGCCACTCAGCTATTCCGTCAACAATTGTCCAATTATTCAAACAAACAGCAACAAATAAATGATATTCTATGCCTCCTGGATAGATCAGATTCCTTCAAAAGATAATATTTGGTCGCTTTATAACACAGGGTGCTTCTTATTCTGGAAGAGTGCTTCAATTGACAATCAAAATGCACAATTCCAGTCAAGGCAAGCGACTTAATCAAAAGAGGAACAAATCAATATGGCTGTCGCCATGACTAAGTGTCAGCTTAAACAAAATAAATGCAGTTCAAAATGAAACGTAGAAACTCAGTGAAGACAAAAGAAATAGAGACTATAATAAAATGCAGATATTATCATCTTAAAATGGAATTGAACAGATTAATAAAATGGAGAACTGAAGGAGTCAATAAGAACAAATTACAAATGTATACATGGAGGTATTTTCACAAACAAAGCCTTCAAAATGGATCTTACGCTACATCAAAAGTTTACTATCTCTCATCCATATTCACTTATCTTTAGTATCAGTATATAATACATAGAAGGAAAACTGTTGAAAAAGTGTATGTAAAACTATATGAACCCATTTAAACCGCTATTTCAATATGATAACACCAATTACCAGATTTAAGGCATAAATTTACTTCAATCCGGCTATCGTCATTGACAGTGATTCTACTGATATAGTCGTTTTTCCAGATCTAATAGTACTTATTTTCACATTTTCTGACAACCTTTTGATGAAAGCGAAACGTACATAAAGATATCATTCGGTTGAAGGTAGTAGTTTGGAAGACCTTGAATCTAGATCTTGCATTCAGTCAACTGTAAATACAGTCCAGCAAGAGATCAGTCACTACCCAAATAGTCCATTGGTAAAATCCTGTATGTGCATCAATCCTCTCAAGATTACAAGTAAACCTTGCTGATGAGTGCCAACCAACGGAATATCTAAGTAGAGGATTTAATGTTGACTGCCTCAAACCACCTATCTCAACGTAATTCAATTACTTGCTTTAACGGTGACATTGTTATTTGATCGGTGAAGATGGACCAACAATATGATGAATTTTACATTTATGATAATGGTCACCACTCAATAATCAATCATTTGTAGATGCTCTGAGATACAATAGTTATCGCACTGAAAAATTTATAAATTAATCCACACATACCTTCGTAATCATACATGAAACAGTTTATGTCAAGTTAGGAATCAATTCTCAAATGTAACAACACTTAACTAGATGAAATGGAGAGAGGCATGAAAAGAATGAACAAAAATTGAACAGAAGTGGAAAGGGAAGTCCAGGACAGAGTAGGTTGGAGAATACTAGTCGGTGACCTACGCTCCTTTGGGGGTAACAGGCATAAGTAAGTAAGTAAGTAAGTAAGTAACTGGATGAACCAGATTTAACGCCATAACCAAACAGTACAAATTAACAATCGTATTTATTTCATTTTCGCGCAGCTGTTTTCTTGAATAACAGCTGGAAAATTTTGTCCCTTAACAGTAATTACAGCGCACGCCTTAGTCATGAGAAATCAAAATAAATTCAACGGAAAAAACAAACTTACATACTTCTTGTGTTAGTTAACATGTACTTGAAAACTATTTATTAATCTGTTTTAAATTGTATCAACTTAATTTTTATTTTTATCCAGTAGTAGACTTGCTCTCAACATAATTAGATCGTATGATTATTTCAAGTGGTTATTGATTCAGCAGTGAATTTTGAAAATTGCCACACATTTCATCAGAACTGATATGTGCGATTCAGTTAGATTTTATGACGAGAATAGAAGCAGATTTTTTATTTTTGAAAACTACCTCTATATATTCTGTAGTATTTTATAATTATTTACAATTCAATGAATTAATTCATGCGTTACCTGATTATGTATTCATTTTTCAACTGTATTTCTGTGTGTGGTATTATTGCCTTTTATAAATAAATGTTTATCAGACATTATTGGCAAGTGTCTCACATTGGCATTGACTTGATGAAGTCGCTTGAAAATCTACTTGAACAAGACATATATACATCTGTTTAAAGTTTGTTGTTTTGAAGTTTATAAAACAGCATTCGGACAACGTAACTAACCTTTTCTGCCCTAGTTACCAGTTGCACGACTTCTTACTTAGCAAGTTATTCGCTTATATCTTGATTGTTTTTACTTAGGTGCGTATGTACAGTGTTTACTTCACTCGTCACATGTTTAGCCTATTTTTGTCTGTCGATATATACTTACTCATATCTCATCGAGTAGAGTTGGCTTACTTGCCTTCTTCACTTCACTTTTATGCTCTGTTTTATTATATCTGTCTCCCTGAATGAGTGCATGAAGTAAACTCATTCAACAGGATCTGTATTCGGCTTCTTTTCACTTCCATCACACAAACGGGGTTCGCCTACGTATGATTTACGGGAATTCAATTGTTCTTATAAACTAGAATTAGATCCCAGACCACTGAAGCCAAAACAACATTAGTTTGACGGATAATGTTTCGGGAATTTAACATTTCATCGCTTCTTTGTTCTGCATACCTTTATCACATTGATTATAACCTCATAAAGAAATATATATGACGAAATTTCAGTAAATTTTTAAAATGTGACAAATTTTTTTCTAAACGAACTAATACATATTCAGTAAACTTGTAAAACTATTCTCTGTTAAACTATGTATTGTATCAGCCCGAAATATTCTCTGTTACTACTAATCAGTAGATAAATGTGCTCACTAGTGACTAGCTTCGTGAGGAAATTCTCGGAGTCCGAATGAGAGGACGTGACCAGTAGAGTTCAACCCTGTCGAGTGTAGGCAGTAACAACAGAAGACAAATGGGTGAGACCGTGCAAAATTCTTAGATCAATCAGAGTTAGACATTAACACCATTGGATGCCAGCCCACAGGTCCAATGGTTAGGCGTTCGCGCATAATACCGAAGGTCTCGGATTCGAATCCTGTGAGGTGCAGGAGTTGTGGATGCACACTGCTGATGAGTCCCATACCAGGACGACATGGCCGTCTAGTGCTTCCAGGTTTCTGATGGTGGTCTGACAATGATTGATTGATGATTTCGAATGTGTAAAAACATCAATCTCCATAACTCTAAATGATAATAGATAAATGCTATTAGCTAATTAAGGGTTATATGAAACTCAAATTCTATTTGTTTATTATTCAGTTAAATACTCTGTCACCTTGGCATGTCTTATTGTGTGTTTCATGAAGAATATATCACCAAATTCAGTTATTGATTATGGTACCAGTGTAGACATGTTATATAGAAGTCAGTATATAATATCTATTAGTTTAACCAAATATTTTATGCAAAAAACAAACTCGAATTCCTCTAGAACTTTCTATTTCGAAAAAATATTTTCATCTTTCCTTCACTTCAGTTGAACAAATTATTTTTTTACTAGTGTAATAAATAAAGTCGTCAAAATACAAGTATTTAGAGAAGACAGTTTATTCAAAAAATATGTACACATAATCTTCAAATATCCATCTGTATAACAAGCAGATTTGTAACTGTCTTTTATCAAATCTTTTCTTGTCTTCGACACATTCAGATCACAAAATGAATTTTGATATTCCAACACTACTCGCTGATAAAAACTTCTAGGTGATGTTGTACTGAATACAACCAATATTCCACCTTGTGAGTAGCATCGACCACCATAGGACAAATGATCGAGAATTTTCCTAAGTAAAAAATTGACTATATCACAAAAACGTCAGGTAAATTTTATCAAACCTTGAAATCAAGTACTACGTGAACAAACAGGACTGCCTAATTCTGACAGTTTTATTAAATTAGACACAAATTTTCTTATTATCGAATTACAGAGATTGTTTTTGTACATTGAGGCTGTGAATGATTCATTGTCAGACTACCTACCATTAGAAACCTGTAAGCACTTGATGGCGTTTCGCCCTAGTATGTCACTCTTCAGCATTGCACATCCAAGTTAGACATTAAAGCCATTGGATGCCTACTCTCTGGCCTCGAGGTTAAGTGGTCCCGTGCAAGACTAACAGTTTCGAGTTCGAAAACGGTCATGGGTATGTACTGTTGCAGAGTTGCATACTAGAACGTAACAGCCATCTAGTGCTTCCAGGTTTCTAACAGTGATCTAATAGTCAATGATACCCAATTTCAATGTTAAACACATTTGTTAGAAAATCTTATATTGCTGAATCTGGTCAGTAAACACGTGATCAATCATTACTCTGTGAAATTATGACCATTTTAAAAATATTTTAATGAAAACGACAACTTTAGTTGTTGCTATCAGCTAATGTAATGTAATGTAAATCAGCACCACCTTTGAGGCCAGTTAACTGTTCGGTTATGATGCAAGTTGTCTTTTTTTAATCGCATAACTGAGTTCCTTCACTTACTCTGGTTAACCGTAATAAAGTACAAATACTTACTACAAATAAAGCCAAAGATGAATATGCAGGATAAATATATTTTTTAAAATATTTTAGAACGTATGAAAGTAATTAAAAAGATACACAAGACAAGAAACCAAGAACAGAACAAATAAATGTTCATAATAAATCCAAAAAAACTGTTTCTTAATCTTTTTGATTAAGATTCAAAGCAGTTTATACAGTTGCAGTGATCTAATAAACCTGTTGATCTTGCCAGTGAATAGATTGAATTTCGTTATAACAAAGCACAAAAACATCTGATTACTAACTTCAAATTTAAACAAATGATCCATATATACTGAGAGAATATACTTGAAATTCTTTAATAATGCTCACTTGAAAGTGTATATTGAGAATTTCTATGAAATCATCATCTTTCATTCTTGCAACATCGATTTGATTTGGTCTTGTGTTTATTACGAGTCCTCGTAGAAATCATGTAGCACAAAGTTGATTACATGGAACCCTAATTCATTGGATGAGTCATATTATCAGTTGGACAGTCAGTCAGCAACAACGTGGAAGTTCGTCGGTACGTACATCAGTTCAAGTTGCCATACCACGATAGAACAGAAATGCAACTGTCAATTAAATTTCTATGATGGGAGAGTTACTAGGAGTATGGAAACACCAAGTACTGATATTTATCTGGATTCAAATAGTGAAATCTCTGAACTTGGAAAACTGGCTTTACAACAATCAGATTCATCAAACTGCATTCACAGTATCTATCTCACCAGAACATGAAAATAACTGAATGAGCATCAAGTTATTCAAAGAAATACATTTCTTAAGAGACCCTTCATGAAACCAACGTAATTTACTCTACAAAGTAAAGAAAATGATTGACATACGCCAGATTGATCAGAAGATCCAATCCCCTTCTGATGATTCCCTAAATCAGCTATCAACTGTAGATATTTATCTTATGTTCACTCACTTGAGGGACAGTGTGTGGTACTATTTTCTTACTGCACTAAACTTCAATCAGTAGAGCCATTTTTGTTGTTATGAGGGTTCAAAATGTCGATTTTCGGTTTTTCTGAAAGAATCAAGATGGGTAGAAACTCTTTATAAATCAGCCAAGAGCCTTCTTAGGTTTACTACGAGTCTCAATACCGAGAGAGGAGGAATGCTTTGACAGTGGGTTAGAACTTACATCCAGTAGGAAGCGACCATTCTAAAGACAGGACTGAAAAGAAAAAGTCTTTCGGCTTCAATAATTGTTCATTGTATTTTCCTAACACCTCGTCAATTATTTTGTCAGTACATATGCGTTTGACTTTTAAAATAGAAATATACAGCTGGTTTTTTGTTTGAAATATTTTCACACAAGAATCGAAATTTTTAGAGTAAATATTAGCTACAGTAGAACGCTTCGTTTGTCGCCATGTATGAATTAAAAATAATTTCGAAATGTTAAGATATTTATGTGTATAACTTTGCTCAATATATTCATGGTTTAACTGAAGCGGTTTACAACTTTCTTTGATCTATGACAGTTATTCTATTTTACATAAAACCTGAGTATATTAACACATCTTTATCGTAAATTTTTAAATAATTCATATAAAGGTATTTATATTGAAACTATCCTTATTCAAATTCCTCTGAAACAGCAGAAATTATAACAAATCTCCAGGTAATCTATACATCAAGTAGTACAATATGGCGTCTACTCATATATCGTTCTCACATGGTCTGTTCCAGTTTTTAGACAAACTAATTAGCCTATTCTTCACGAGTTATTATTTCACGCACATTCCAACGTCAATTTTCATCTATCGCCTAGGGTGTTTCCACTTGGGTTAGTGTGTGCATTACTTACTTCACTAATCACATGTCTAACATATTTTTATCTGACTATAAATAACTTAGTCATGACTCTTACATTGTGTTGGCTGATTTTCTCTCTCAACTTTACTTCGCTTTGCTTTTACGCATTTTTATCATCGTGTCTGTCTACGTGAATGATTGAGTAAAATAACGTCATGTAAATCATTTGGTTACTTACTACCAACGTCACGCAAACGGGTTTACCTTAAAAGTATGTAAATGGAAATCAAAGGAAAGATTGATCTCACAGCATATTACTTGTTTGTACGAATTTGTTACGCTCGTCTCTAGGTATGCTTAAACTATTACTAGTTCACCTTAGTCGGATAACAAGAACAAAACAATGAACCAGCGTCCAGGTAGGTTACCATGATCCCTTAACCCAACTGTACCAGCAAAAAGTCTTGATATAGCGTAGAAAGTGTATTCTACAAACACCTAGACAGCACACAGTGAATCCAAGTACTCAAATTGCGTTTATTTATACTACATAGAGATGTCCTCGGGAGAGTCACAAAAATAGCACACTAAAATGACACAGTAACCAAACACAGCCTAGGATTTTTCTGGTGGTAAATGTAATCTCAAGGTCAACTGATCGCTCCATGAAATAAATCCAAAATAAAGATATTTATCAAGCGAGTTCTGAAGATCTAACATCCCCAACAGAATCGGACCACTAAAACAACATTGATGCTACAATGCATTCACTTATTAGAATCTTTTTATTCTTTTCATAGTGAATAATGATAAAACACTGGTTGACTTTTTGACCCATAAAATGCAATTAATCAGTTGTATTGTATTCAAAAGCATTTATATTTTGAAAATTTATGTCTAAGTATCACTCAACAATAAATGACACTTGAATAGTCCTGTACAAATTGTTTTACCGAATTTCCAGATTTTACAACATGTAAGAAATGATAATTGAAAAGAAACAATGATAAATAACAAATACCACTTTATTGTAGGTCAACTATTTTTAAAAGACCTTAACACTAGTTACTAATGAATTTGCTTTAAACTAAGTATTTTCTTTTTCATTCGAGAATTGAGGTAAACTACTGATTAATGGTAGAAAATCGTGTTTAGATTTATTTTTATATTCTCAATTATTCTTTTATTTGTTGATAACACTTTGCATAGATATTCTTCTAGGTTTAAAGAGTTTAAACAACTGTATAAAACAAATTGTAGCTTTTATATGTAAAATCATACTCCCTAGCGTGTTGTATTACCATTGTAATGTTGAATAAAATAAGAATTTTCGACCTGTCAGTTAGTTGCCTTTCTACTCCATTTTCAACTTGACCCAATTATCACTATAATGAATGATTGTTTCTTGCAGATGTGAACTTTCTTTAAGCACTTAATGTCATATTACACGGTATTCATCATTTAGAATTTTTAGAAATAAGAAATACGTCAATGCCTTAATCGAATACGTAAGTCCTGAACACTGCGGCTATTTGACCTCGATTTGATATTTAATTAACTTGTCAACTATACAATACACAGTGTGAAAAAATGATGATTTAGTGTTAAGTGATCGAATGGTAATACGATTATTTTATTGACGTATTTTCAAAACTGATTGAGGTTATCTTACCGCCTAATATTGTTTCTAATATGTCTTAAATATTAATAACTTAACAAGTCATCTTGAATGTATACAAAAAACGAATGTGTCAGCTTACACTAACAAATTGCTTATTGTTCACAATAATATACGAATGATATTGTTGTTATGTCTCAAGATTTACATTCTTTTTTAGTTGACTCGGTTGATTAATCTGAGATGATCCACTGGCCTATTAAAAGAATTCATGAAAATCATGATATATCGCACTGTACTTCCTCAATCAATCTGTTTATAGAACCAACCACTATGCCTTCTTTCAGGAAGTTTGTATTACATGAGAAGTTGATCATTTAGGCTTTAGGTATAAACAATGAGAGACATAATTCATTACATTTATCAATAAGCATTGTAGACCTTGATCAAGGTCAGTGGTTTTTGTAATGCACTGGTGTGATGGATAAGATATGGAAATGAGTTTCAGATTTCATCCTACTGATAAACAGCCGGATAAATCTTTATAAGAACAGCCTGACTTGAGTGAGATAAGAAATGTACCTAAATATTGTTTTTTAATTACTACTTTGAATTTCATAAAAAACTATATGCTCTAGTGACATTTCAGCAATAAACAAATCAACTTGTTTTATTGTACACTCACTAAAACAGTAAGAAAGCATCAGGGAACTATGCGTTTCATTCACCTGATCATTAAATATATGTAGGTAAGTAGTTGATTACATAGGTGAATAATTTACAATCAAGCATACTAATTAATTGTCAGTTCTTATATCTACTGATTCTCTTCCAGTAGAATATGTTTACTCAGAGAAATCATCCTCTGCTTCGGCACTTAAGAGGTTTGTCGGTAATAATTTGTAAAACTACTATCCCAACATTAAGATAAACACAGAGTTAAAACATTTCTAATTATTGTGTTCGTTTAGTATACAATTTCCCTTTGAAATGGGATACACTACAATTGGATACATAATTAGATGTAGGATTCTTTTTTTTGAAAGTTTTGTATGTGAAAATTCTTTCAAGTACATACTTTCCAATTTTAATTTATTGCTTTACTGCTAAAGGTGAGTTTATTCTTTCTGATTTTTTCAGCTGTGCAATTCGTTAACCTTTTGACTCTGAATTATTTATTATAGTTTTTGTTCTCGTTACGTTTCTATTGAATGTCGTTGTTTTTATGAATTACATGTACTTTGTTTTACTGAAAATAATGGTTTAACGCGGCTACCAAATTGAAATTTTGACTACATTTCTTTAAGTGAATGGATTTATGAATTGAAGCATACTTCCATTATTTAAAACACTTTGTATTGTAACAAGTAACTTTTATTACTTTGTTATTAAAGATGTTATAGATTGAAAAATTACCTTTTGGAAAACGTTTTGTTATCTATTCTGAAAAAAATTGAATAGTAATCTTGTTTATTTGTTTTAATTGAATTGATTATTTAAAATCTCTAAATAGTTTTTGGCTGAATACCCAGTTTGTAATGTTGACTTAAGTAGTAATGTACATTTTACGCTAAAAATTTTTAGAGAACTGTTTTTCATCAAACTGTTTTCGTTTGAGTTTCGACTGAACAAGAGTGTGCTTATACAGACTACTAACCTCAAAAGTAATTCTCAATTTCAAACTGCCTCAGCTTTTGAGCGACACAGTTAATGACGTTTCTGATACCAAACTAGTCAAGTGTTACTTTTCAGATTGCCAGTGTACATGATCTGTGTCGAAGGTGAAAGGCCAACTCGAGCTTGACGGGAATGGTATGGCTATCTAGCTAACTTCGGAGTCAGGCCTCTCACTTAATGCTTGGATTCTGTTACTGTGATAACCAGATGACTGCCTAGAATAAGTACTTTCAATAGGCAACAGCATGTATCAGTATTAACAGTTTAAAGAAGTGCTAAGCGGAATCACTGCCTCACGTAGCTGTCCATGGCATACAGTTGAATAAATTGTCCCTTCTCAGGACCATATCGACAGTGGAACAACCATGGTGCTCCTACGCAAAATTCACCTCACAGAGGCGCTCGTCAAGGTTACAGCGCCTCCCAATCAATACCTTTCGACAGATTCACTCCTGTAGTATGCACACCACCCAAGAACTCTGCAGTGTGCTATCCTAATTTTAATCACTTGTTGAAAATTTGTCTGCATCATACTGTTCCTGTCGGTGACATGACGTAAACTTGCTGTTAGAAAAAACTTTTTATTAATTTAACTTTGTAACCTCTCAAACTAAATGTGGTAACATTTGTAACATTTTGATCTAGCCGGTAAACCGACTGGCTTCTTGTAACACGCTGTTATTTTAGAACAAATATATGATTAATGGTTTGGAAATGACTTGATTCTTATTCAGCTATCTTCATATTCTTGTAAATGATCAATAACTATGAAGAAATACTGTAAATACAGCTCGCTGAACACCGTCGTTACAAAGTTGATTGTCTAAGTTTAGGGATTTCAGTATTCAAACCCAGATAAGCATAAGCAGTTAGCGTTTTGACTTTATATGTTGTGACTTATCAACTGAGTAAGGGTTCCATGTAGTCAGATTTGTGCTGCAGTGTTTTTAAAAGGACTCGTGATAATACAGATCGCAGTTGCAGGAAAAAATGACAATTCCATAAACATTCTCATTATATACTTTCCATTGAGAAGTGTTAAAGAATCTCAGTTAAGCTTATTGATATTTGCTCTCAGTATATTTGGGTCAGATAATTTTAGTAATTAGAATGTTTTATGTTTTGTTATAATGTAAGTAAGATTAATAGGTATTAAATATCACTGGACCTGCAAACACTGCAGCAAATATTATTTAAAAGTTTAGAAATCACTTGCTGATTCATTATGAACAGTTATCTGTAGTGTTCTTATTTTATGTTCTTTTGTGTCTTTTCAGTTGCTTCCATATAGTCTTCGATACAAATTTCAAGCGCTTGTCAAGTTTAACTGAATTGATGTGATTTACTCATTATGAACTGAAATAATGCTTGTTATGTCACCACCGCTGTAATGTTTTTAACAATAATAGTAGTAATAATAACAATTTATTCCGAAATGAAAATGTTTTACATGAGACATACTAGTTTATGATCAAAATAATAACTCTAAATTTGCTAACATATTTGCTATAAAAGGTTGTTAAGTTAGATAAATACTTTAAAAGAAACACTGTCTTTTTCACAAAAAATTGAAAAGGTTTCAGGCTCTGGAATGTACAGTACAGTAGTTTAAGCGGGTTATGTCGTTTATGTTGCGACTAACGACTAGCGATAGAGATTCAATCCATGTTAAATCCAGGATTGTATATGATAAATATTTGTAAACCAAATATGTATTGATCGTTGTGCCAGCATTCTTACTTACTTACTTAAGCCTGTTACCCCCAATGGAGCATAGGCCGCTCACCAGTTTCCTCCAACCAACTCTGTCCTGGGCTTCTCTCTCCAATTCTGTCCAATGTTTGTTCATTCCTCTCATATCTTTCTCTATTTCTCGGCGTAGTGTGTTCCTTGGCCTTCCTCTATTCCTTTTGCCTTGAGGGTTCCATGTGAGGGCTTGTCTCGTGACGCAGTTAGGTGCTTTTCGTAGTGTGTGTCCTATCCACTTCCACCGCTTCTTCCTGATTTCCTCCTCCACTGGAATCTGACTTGTTCTCTCCCACAGTTCGTTGTTGCTGATGGTGTCTGGCCAACGAATACGAAGTATTTTGCGTAGACAGCTGTTAATAAACACTTGTATCTTCTGAATGATGGCTTTGGTAGTTCTCCATGTTTCCGCTCCATACAGTAGAACTGTCTTGACATTTGTATTGAAAATCCTGATTTTGGTTTTGTTTGAAAGTTGTTTGGAGTTCCAGATATTTTTCAACTGTAGAAATGCAACCCTTGCTTTGCCAATCCGCGCCCTCACATCTGCATCCGATCCACCTTTCTCGTCGATGATGCTGCCAAGATATGTAAAGTTGTTAACGTCCTCGAAAGCATCTCCATCAAGCGTGATTTGATTGGTGCATGTTGTGTTGCATTGTGCCAGCATTCACCAAATAATAATTTGCCAGACCTCTGTTTAAAGCAACTGTATTCTCCGGAAATATCAAGGTTATCATTTAAGGAGTAAGATGAAGTGCTGAAAAAGAGGAAACAGAAGAAACAGGAGAGGAACAGGACGGAAATGATTCTTGTTTAAAGCTGAGTTACGACTTAACGGATACTTTGGAATAAACCAAAGGTATGAATACTGTGACCATTCTTCAGTATTAGTGCACTTATTACTTACCTCAATTTATCTAATTACTTGTTTACTCTAAACATACACGTTATTCATGTTTTCTTTACTCTCAGACTCTTCGTACCGATAAATGCGCATTGAAGTCGCATGCAGCCTAATATCATGTGAAATTGCACCCTTCAAATTTTGAAACACTACTGTGAGGATTACAGACGATCTGTTGACGACAGCACAAGCTAGAAGCTGCAACAAAACTAATGATCGATGCATAAAGCTGTAAGGAATTCAATATCTAGTAAGGCTGATCTACATATATGTTTCAAGTCTGGAAGTCTAAGTTCATAGTGAGACTACTCTTCGTCCAGATAAAGGGGCATCGTCTTAGTTACTACATTCTGACAGGTCATGTTGATCCTTTTAATCCCTATCCAAAACTATATTAAAAATATTCGGACTGTCGTTTAGTCTAGCTGACCAGATAATTCGGGAGTCAACTCAAGCATTGGAATCACAAATCAGCAAGTCAAGCATATTTTGTCTACCTATGTCAAGTGAGATGATGTACAGACGATGTTGGTCCTGTCTTGTCGTGACCATGTCTCCATGTTTTGTTCTCAATCATCGTTTGCATTAAGTTCTAGGGTTTCCAGCTGTTGGTTGGATTTCAGAAACCACGTATATATCTGGCGGAAAACCTTGGAAATGATGCTGTGCCAATAATGTTGTTATGATTAACTGAACTCGTTACAATTGTTTGGTTAAAAGACTCGTGTTTCATTTCGCTCACTGGTCCTGGATTGAAAGTTTCAGATAGTCAGTCAAAATATCAGTCAAAATTGGGTCTTAGAGACACCAACTGCAACAACGTCTGTTTTACACAATTTATCGAACTGGAACAAACATGGTTGATAAAATTGGAAAATTAGTGAAGCTAAGTAACTCTACTTCTACAGTGCAATAGTATAATTATGTAGTAAGCCTCATTAGGCAATGATAATATCTGTCTACTGCAACAGACAAGTGAAGGAATCTCCACCTGTCACAGCTGTAAATCTCATTTACCATATGAAAAACAACTATTCATGTAGCAAAAATTATCTGGCGGAAATACTGAGTGTTGTTGCCAACATTTGAAACCAATTAGATAAGAGCACTAAAAAGTATGCTTATTCCACTGGCAATATAATTACAACTCAACACCATATCACATGAACTCAGGTGACAATGGACTACATGATCTCAAATGCAATAGATCGGTGTATAACGACTCAGGATATTATGTGTGTCAGCTATTTCCAAAACTAATCAATCAAATCGTGGTTTAAGCTATCACCATATGATCACGTATGACATGTCTGTAAACTGTTGTAAATGACCTACTAATTGAAGGACATAACTATCTTATTATATTGATATGACTCAAAGTTTTATTCATTTCCATAAGACACGCTACATTGGTCGGCATGTTTCCTCGTTTAACTTGATAACTGTTATTTCCTTAATTATTGTACTGATCTAATTGTTTTTTTCAGTTTAAAAACATATAAAGTTTAAAGCCAAGTTGTCCTTGTTCAAACTATAGATTTCACATAGATTCTATTCTCGCCAGTATCACGTTCATTGTTATAAAAGTACAACTGTAGGACGAATTAAATCCCACAATGTGCCGGATGAATTTTTTCTTGAGCATAACTGATATAAGTAGACTAAATTCACACGGCGTAAACATACTTAGTGGATGAAAATGCGTCCCCAGTTGAAATCTGGGGTAAATCTAGGAGTAAGGATTGGACGAATGCACACCAGCACTACTGATACTGAGCTATGTTTCCGTTAAGCGACCACATGGAGTTAAAACCTGACCAGCTGGTATAAAGCATTCACATAGAAGAGTAGAAAAGCCTTGATAAGAGACCGACGCTGCATATGGACTCCGGGATTCTGGAGAAAAAGAAGGAGTATGCACCTTACCCTAATCATTGGCTAATATGAGATATAATCTCTTAATGTTGCATTGTCGCCTTGCTTTCAAGACCTTCTGAGTGAACACATTCGAAAATCACCTACGTCCATTATGAAACCTGGATGACACCAAAACAATTTATTGATTTATATGCCCTCAGCCTCTCCGAGCCCAAAGACCGGTAAAAGGAGGAGGGTCAGTGTGGTGTTTGAATTAACTAGTGACTTCTTGTTGTTGTTGTTGAGTGCTTGATTTCGAATTCTAAATACAATACATTCGTTTGTGCTCATCCCGTAGTTCTTGATTCACATACTTCTAATCATCATATTGGGGTCGCGATGGAGCTTGTAATGGAACAGTTAGATATTCATTCTACTTCTGAAGCTTTTGAAGATTATTTGGAAAGGTTTGAAATCTGGAGTATGACCAGGAAAGATGTCAAAGATGATAATATTGTGGCTCATTTCCTGACATTCATCGGAAAAGTAGCGTACAGCTTATTAAAAACTTTGGCATATCCAGAAAAACCTATTTCACTTCCCTATGCAATGCTTAAGGAGTTATTACTGAATCATGTAAAGTGCCCTGGTTTTGAATGCCGTGAAGGGGCGAAATTTCATAAGATGATTCGTCAAAATGACCAAAAGGTTAAGGAATTCATTCTTGAATTGTAGAAACAAGCTGTCAAATGTAATTTCGGTGATCAACTTCATGTGCAGCTGAGAGACAGATTAATTGCAGGAATTAACATACCTAGTTTGGAAACAGAGCTGTTAAGAATGTCAAACTGTTCATTTCAAGATGTTAGAACTGCGTGCATTAACTACGAGGCGTTGAATGAACTTGATATTCAATCGATGAAGATTTCCAATACTTTGATTAGTTGTCATGATGAAATACAATCTCAGGGTCAATCAAAATTGTGTTCGTTTAACAGTGGTTCTTATTCTCGTGTAAATATGAACGGTGTTTCAATAAAGAATTACAAAGGAAATCACAAAGGTGAGACCAAGTTTGGCAAATGTTTATCATGTGGAAAACTTCATTCTCGTAATTCATGTGCATTTCGCAATGCTAAATGTTTTAGATGTGGTAAGATAGGACACATTCAAGCAGTATGCAAAGCTACTATTCATTTTGCCTCAAGTAGTACTAAATCTTGTAATTTAGATCCCAATAATTCAGCTGATCCTAATGATCATTTATCTTTGACTACCATTTCGAAAAGTAATGCTCATATTCAAAAGCGATTATATACATCGCTTGGTTCATATCATGACTTTATTGTGGACACAGGCAGTATAGAGTCCATTATTTCATTCAAGAACTTGAAATCGTTATATCCTAACGTTGTGGTACGACCCACTGAAGTATCAATATTTGGGATTACTGGACACAGACTGCCTATACGAGGATGTTGTGAATTGCTAATAAGAGATGATAATTCCTCATACATACCTTGTGAATTTTTAGTTAGCGAAACAGGACTGTCAATACTGGGTTTAAAGAATCTGAAAAGGCTTAAAGTGGAGTTGTCTTTCCTAGTTTCTAAAGAAAATTCTGAAGCTTTACTTAAAGATTTGATAGCTACGTGTGCTAAGTGCAGTGGAGGTATGAAATCGGTTCAGCACAGGAGTGCCAAACGAATTCAACATGTTGACTACATCTCTCGACAGTCATTACAAGATAAACCTGTTAATACTTGAGACTGTTTTTCGGTGCAACCTTTACCAGTGAAACGTCCAGATCTCATTAGATAAACTCGTAGAAACTTTGGAAGTATAATTAATGCTAATCTGAAACGTAGATTCCCTATCTTTTTTTCAAAGCGGGATGAACTATCCACTACTTCTGATGGTATTTTGTGTTTAAATGATCGGGTTGTTATTCCTCCTTCATTGCGTAAAGCTGTCCTGGAAGATCTTCACAGTGGACATTTAGGTGTTAAGAAAATGAAGTCCTTGGCGAGGCTCACGTGTTGGTGGCCAGAGACAAATGAAGATATTTGTCGTACAGCAAAGAATTGCGAAAAGTGTCATAAACTGAAAAATCAGCATTCGAAGTGGATTGATTCTATTGCCGCCTCAACATTTAATGAGCTGGAGAGGTGAGTAGATACCTTTCTACTGCAATATAGAAATGCCAGACATTCGGTGACGAAAGAGACTCCATCAAAGCTATTAAAAGGAAGAATTCCTCGGTCGAATATGAGATGTTTGTGGTCTGCAGAAGTTACATATTGTCGTGGCAATGATCTTCGACCATCCACGGGCATTGTTCTGAAGGATGTCGGGAAATCTATGGTGCGACTTCTAGATATCAATGACTTAAGTACACACAATCGACATGTTGATCAAATACAATTCCAGGAACCAGGTGAGTCTGTTCCAATTTCGGTTGTTAATTCTAATACTAATGAGAGCATTCTAGAAAACACAGAGCCTTTATCCAATACACTGTCGGACAGACACAGGATGGATTTGAGAAGAAGATGTACAATTGATTACAGAAACTTGGATTCCAATTTAAGCTGTGGCAGATGTGGTGTTTGAATTAACTAGTCAAATGATTTAAACTCTACCCTGGGCGTTAGAAGGTCTTCATTTAAAATAGTTATGACGTCTGGTGGTGAAAGTTGAGTTCCTTCGGAATTCACGAGTACGATGCTCCTTCCCAGAACAACCGTTTTTTAGGTATATGGACTGTTACTACAGCGTGAGAGATCGCGAGTGCCATTCGAGTTGCTGCAGAAATGAAAAGATACAACGTGGACTGGCGTGGAATCAGTGAAACACATCGTACGCAGGGTAAACAACTAAGACTAGCCTTAGGAGAGCTGCTGTTATACTCCTGACATGAAGAAGAAAATGCCTCACACACACAAGGAATCACACTGATGCAATCCAAACGAACACAAAAAGCAATAATAGGATGGGAATCTCACTGACCCTGGACCATCAAATCATTATTCGAAACAAAATAAGAGGGCGCTACAATGAATTTCATCCAACGCTACGCACCTACCAGTAGAATCCATTTTGAAGGCTTTATTTTTGTAAAATCCTTCCATGTACATATTTGTAATATGTTCTTACTGACTATTTCTGTGCTAGATTGTGGTACTCTGTTTAACACCATTTCGTGATTTTAATATTTGTATTTTGTTAAAGTTTTTATTTTTTGTACATTTATTGGAGTTTCTATGTTTTCTACTGAACTGTATTATGATGTTTAAGTTGGTACTTAATTATGGCGTCAGCCATATCGGAACTGATACCCTGGCGAGTGTAGAATACTTTTTGAATGTTTTGTTTTTTGGAAAATCCCTCCATGTTTACATATTTTTGTTATGACATGACGGACTTTTTCTGTTGGCATTTTGGTAATTTATTTGATTCCAATATGAGATTTTATCATTGTATATTGTTATTATTTCTATATTTTGTACTTATATTGAAGTTTTTACGTTTGCTTCTGAACTGTATATATGTTGTTTAAAATTGATCTTTAATATGGCTACAGCCATATTTGGATTGATACTGTGGCGGTTGGATTTAACATCACTTAGTCCCTTTAAACTCGGATACTCCTCGGAGTAATTGTGACTTGGAAGGTGCATCAAAATTCAGGTATTGATTTGTATTTCCATTCTAATATAATATAGACCGTTTTCTCCTAGAATTATTGTGTTTTTGACATTGGGTTGGGAGATAACGCGTTCAAATTGCACTTACTGGAAACAATTTGAACTGCTACGGTAGAAAATCCGTCTACAGCGGGTACAACATGAATCCGGACTGGAAGGGTGCAACATTGGACCTATGCGGAAGCATTCTTTCAGAATTAGAAACACGTGTTGATTTTGACGGAGAACAGTGTAATATTGTTTAGGTAACTATCTGTTCGTTTTCATCATTAATAAAACCGCTTCTCTTCTGGGATATCCGGGCAAGGCGCATATCTAAACTTCTAGAACTGTTTTCCGAATTCAGAAATCACTCCAAAACGTACACTACCAACGATTATAATGAAGACATTGAAGATCAATTCCATGAGGGGCTGCATTCGATCATCAAGAAATGTTTGACTATTTTGATGATGTGGAGATATCATGGAATGACATGGAGTTAGAGAAAGGAACAAAAGTGGTAAGAAATTTGCAAACCTGTGTACCCTCAACAAACTGGTTATAGGTGGCACACAAATGCATACACAAAGCTACATGGATTTCACCGGATCACACTATGCAGAACCAAAACGAACATATGTGCATCAAAAAAAGGTTCATAAGTCGATGGAAGGTATGAGATTCAATAGAGGAGCTGATATAACTTCATATCATCACTTTCTGGTAACCCAGATGAAAACGAAACTCAAGAAGTATTGGGCAACCAGTCAAACAGCATCATGAAAGCTAATAAAGACTGATACTGACAAATTCATGTTCTACCCGACTGAAAGGTAACCACGATGGAAAAAAAAGGAAATTGATCAGTGATGCAGTCATTTCAACATGTCAGGAGGTAATGGCCAAAAGAAGAACTGGAGTATCTCGCCATTCATTCCCTATACTTCTATGAATAGTCGTTTAAATTGTTCGACAATGGTATCGAACCATCATGGGTAACGGATCACATCTGATACTCTGAATAAGATGCAAGGAAAGTAGAAAGAGGAAAACAACAATCAACACCAGCCGAACACGAGCAGAGAAAGTAAAGACACAAGTTGAATGCACAGAAGTGAACAAACAACTGAAGAAGAGTATCAGAGCCGACAATCGAAAATATGTGGAGGACCTAGCAACAACGGTAGAAAAGGCTGCAAGAAAAGGAAACATGAGACCATTGTATGGTCCAACAAAGAAGCTCTCTGGAAACAATCTTAAACCAGAATGACTAGTGAAAAGAAAGGCAAAGTAATCAGCAACGCAGAAGAACAGCGAACCAGGTGTGTAGAGCACTTCAAGGAACTCTCAAATCGACTAGCCCCACTGAACTTATCCAAAACCCAAGCAGCATCGACAGACCTGCCAATAAATGTAAACCCATCCACAGTTAATAATAATAATAATAATAATAATAATAATTTATTCTCAAATAACAAACATGTTACAAGAGACATGCCAATTTACAGGCAAGATCAAAATGTTAAGATTAGCAACATATTTTTTTCTGAAAACGGTATAATGTTACTGAAACATTTCATAAGATTCATTGTTTTCTTAAAGTTGGAATGTACAAAGCGATCAATTGGCGCAAGTTACGAAGGTTGCGTTACGACAATCATCTTATGGGCTGAGAAATGATTCATGGTACAGACAGGTTTTCATATAACAAGAATTGATGCGGTAAATGTACAGAGGTCTGGTTGATATTCATCAGCTAATGATTTCACATGTTCTTGGGTAGGGTAACCAAGTCTACTGCAAATATCCAGACAAATATATGTGGATTGGAATAAGGTTCTGAAAAAAGAGGAATAAAGAAAACGGGACGAGGAGCAGAACAGAAAATATTCATGTTCAAAGCCGAACAACGGCTTCGCACATACGTTTACGGATAAAACAAAGGTATGTTTACCCAAACATTTTTAATATCAGAACACTTTACATCTGCGTTTATGTAGGTTAATGAAGACAATTCAGTAGTGAGATAACTAATGAGAAGTTAGTTGAAAGAATAGAGGAAATTCAGAAGAACCAAGTTGTTAGTAATAAAGTTGATTTACAAAATATAATAAAGAGGATCAGTGATATAATTTTTTGGTTTTATTTATTCTTTTTATTTTTAAATCTGAGGCTCAAGAAGTTATGAATGAGCTCTTTTTTGGTATAGTTGTCCAGACCAGCTTGTAATAGGATTTCTCGGTAGGAAGTAAAAACCAGCGCAAGGTTACAGACATGGGTTGTAGACGAGGTTAACTAGGAAAAGTAACATCAATATCACTGATTTGTTACATCCTGCTATATCGTAAGGAGCCGTAAGCAAACAAAATGTTCTGCCACACAGACATGGGTAGATTGAGGTTATCGCCCCACCGTCATGAATGCTGGTCAGATACACCACCCGGTAGGACTATCGGACAAAGTAAGAGCGGCAAAGCATTAGGACCAGACGACATTACTGCGGTGGCAGTGAAAGCAGACGTGGCAGCAACTGCACAGATACTCCACATGCTCTTAATCAAGATAAGGGATGAAGGACAAGTACCAACAGACTGGAAACAATAATACCATATGAACATAACAAAGAAAGGCGATCTCAGCAAGTGTGAGAACTAAAGAGGCATCACTCTTCTCTCAATACCAGGCAAAGTCTTCAAAATGGTGTTGTTTACCAGAATGAACGACTTCATAGACGCCAAACTTCGAGATCGACAGGCTGGGTTTCGTAAGGACTGATCGTGTACTGACCAGATTGCAGCATTACAAATCATTGTGGGACGATCAGTTAAAATGTAACTCACCACCGTACATCAACTTCATTAAATACGAGAAAGCATTCGATAGTGTGGACAGGACGACATTATGGAGGCTTCTTTGACACTACGGCGTGTCTGAGAAGATAGTCAACATCATACGGAATTCTTACGGTGGATTAAACCATGGACGGATAATAGCTAACAGACTTGTTCGAGGTGAAGACCGGTGTGATCGACTGGATTATGAAGACGTCAACATCTAGAGGGAAGATCTGAACCTCGTAGATGATCTGACCCTTCCACTACACACGCAAAAATAAATTCATGATCAGACTACAAGTGTAGCGGTAGACTCAGCAGCAGCAGGTCTCAACATGCACAAAGGTAAGAGAAAAATTATGCGATGCAAAACAACCTGCGCCAAACAAATTACACTTGGCAGTGAAGCTTTGGGTAATGTAAAAACCTTTACATATCTGGGCAACTAAATTGATAACCAAGTTTGATCTGATGCAGATTAGATGTGAGTATTGTCTAAGCAAGGACAGCATTTCTATAGTTGAAGAACATCTGGCACTGAAAACAGTTATCAATCAACAATAAAGACAGAACTTTCAATATGTCAAAACCGTTCTATTGTACGAAGCGGAAAGCCGGAGACTATGAAAACCCTCACTCGAAAATATAGGTGTTTAATGACAGATGGCTATGCAGGATACTGAGTGTCCACTAGCCAGACGTCATGAACAACAACCTACTGCGAGAGAGAATAAACTAGATTTTGGAGCAGTACGAAATTAGGAAGAAGCACGAGTTGGATAGGAAGTACATTGGGGAAGCATCCAAATGAGCAATAGGTAAGCCCACACTTTTAATCCTCACTGCCAATGGAGAAGAGCAAGACCAAAGAACTCATTAGACCGAGAATTGGAGACAGGCCTGAGGAGGATGAACAATAGTTGGAGAGAAATAGAAAATAATGGTCCTGGACAAAGTGAAATCGAGAATGCTGGCCGGAAGCTTATGCTGCAATAAGGGTAATGGGTGCAGGTAATTGAGCAATGCCGCATTGTAACAGTTCGAAAGCAGTCTATCAGAACCTAGTTTGACTTTCCACATTTTTCGGATCATCAGTGTGTGTGAATACTAATTGCTGTTATTCACTACCTTTCGTGATCGTTCTGAGTCTTCGGTTCATTTCTACTTTTGGTTTTCTTTTTGCTTCTCTACACAGGCTCTAACCACCATACAATTATGCAAACGTTTATATGTTAGTCAAGTAAAAATAGGATGGAGGAGTTATAGAACACATTTTACACTGGGTTCTTAAGACAGCTACCTCGTTTTCTGAGACTCTAAGTTTTTGCCGGTCGGTTTGACCAACTCATACCTTGACCTTGAAAGTCAATTAAAGTGAGTTTCCAGTTTCGGACATAGGCATACATCAGTTTCTTCAACTAATACTAGCAGCTCAGGGCACATATGATTTTGAGATACATTGAACCATTACAAAATTACTAAGTCATACGAATCTTCATCCTTGGTTTAGTTACTCAGACTATTTTTCGCATTTGTTGTTCTTGCGATTTTTAACGTTTGGAACCTTCGATAAGTTATTGACATCCAGTTTTGTAACCCACTACTGCCTTTGATTTGTTAGGTTGTTACTGAAAACCATGGGCTAAGGTGGTTAAGACCTCTTTGCCGAAAGATTTTCTGGTTCATATAGTCTTTGTGTAGACTTTTTTAAAGTTTACACAGTTCGGAGCTTAAAAGACATTTTATAGTTTATGCAGCCAAGTACTCACACTTTGCCTCAAGAAACTACCTTTCCAAAAGCAGTGAATAAGACCGGTTCAGCATTGTCAATGTATTAAAACTAATACATCACGGTGTTTCAGTGTGAAAAACCTGGTTATATAACAATAGTTAGGCCCATTTAAATAAGCTCTATCTAAATTCTCACACCAGTAAACAAGTGTTTCTCGTCGGATGCTGGAGGTACCTGTGCTACTAATGTCGATTTTCTGATCTACTTATCGGTTAATTTCTATCTGATACTACCTCCATCTAATTTTTATGAAATCACCGGTTGCAATAAATGGTCATCATAGTAGTTATTTCGTCATTATAGTCTAAAGAGCTCGATAATCATCCACTTTGTACTCTTTTATCTGTAAGCTAGTTGTAGAATAAATATTCACTAATTTTGTTTTTCTTATCATCATCTCAAACTTCTAAATTCAATGGTCCATATGAACAATCTGACTTGTTGTGTGGTGTCATGTTTACAACTTTATGACAGTTGTTTTCTAACGGCTTAATTTACAATTCCCCAAGCACTTTAGGTATTGATACCTTCAAAGGTGCACTGTCTAAATCACGTAATGTATCGGTATTGACTGGTGCCGGTATAAGCTCTGCCAGTCAATTCTCAATCTTTAGAGGGTCCGGTGGCTTATAAGAGAATTTCTCGGACGGTTGTGAAAAAGGTCATTTTAAGGATTCTCTTACACTTGAAACATGGTATAAATTCCTGAACTCACTGACAAGTGGACTGAGTCATTTTGGTAGATGTTGGCTATTTGGTTGGCGTTTTCGAGACGAAAGTAACCGATGGTTAGAGACCTTGAACGACGTGGCCCAAAGTCGTTTGCAATGGCGCAGATGCATCCAACCTTTGTGTTCTCCCAAATTTTAATTTGAATTCCTCATCACTTTTATCTTTCCTTTTAAGTTTATTTCACTAGATTCGACTTCTTGAATAATATCTTCGAGCCCTAATCTTCCCCATTGCAGCTAATACTTCTACTATCTCTATGACTATGGGGTTTTAATTGACTTTTGCATCTCTGTGATAATGTGGTACGGCACCCTGAACGGATGTACGCACGTACGATGTTGTACGTCGTAAATGACTGGCTGAAACCGGATGCGATTCGTACGAATCTGGGTTTATTTTGGATTTCTATCATTACCGTCGTGAAGTCGTCCGTTCTAAGTGTCCCAGCGCCGGAAATTTAGCTCTTGCTTGTGCGGAGAAACATCACACTGAATGCGGTCGCTCATTCTCTGTGATTACACGAAATGCGGATAGACTCAACTGGCCTTCAGTCACAATTCGGTTACCCACCATCTTCAGTCAACCAGAATAGAAAATTGATGCAAGTCCTCTGACTCTTAACGGTGTTGTAAAGATTGTATGCAATCTGAAGCATGGGAGAGCGGCATATCTTGATAGATTAACCCCTGGGACCTTAAGCAACTATACAAGCATGTTTATGACACAATTCTCCCATTCGAAATGCAAACTGAAGCTTCAGGGTTGGCTTTCGTCGGCTCCTGAATTGGTGATATGGAGTGAAGCAGTTGAGTGTGTTGATCGCTTCACTTGTCTTGAGAGTCTCATCTGTGCTGGTGGCCTGGTGTGTGACGAAATCTCGGCACAGATACAGAAAGCTCAACTGGCTTTTGCTAACTTGCGTCGCTTATATCGTAGGCGAGATATCCGTCCTACTATACGGGCGTGAAACATGGCCAGCGAGAGTAGAGAACATTCGTAGGTTACTGGCTTTTGATCGTACGTGCCCTCGAACCATTGCTCGCATATCCTGGGGAAATCGAGTGAAGAACGCTATTGTTAGGAAAAAGGTACTAGGTAAGGAAGGCAGATAAATTGATGAAGTATTGAAACTCCACCAGTTGAGGTGGTTGTTACAAGTGTTACGTATGCCAACTGCCTCGACAAGCAATGTTCTGAGGTGTAAAAGTAGGTTGAAAGAAAGCTAGGGGTAGCAAAACCAAAACAAGGCACTAGTACGTGTCTCATTAACAAGTGGACTTATCCACGTTAGTAGATGTAGACCACCTGGCTGAGGCCCGAGAGATAATCGTAACTGGTCGTTAGAGACTTTGAATGACATCACTCAAAATCACTTGCAGTGGCGCAGATACATCCATTCTTCGTCTTCACTCAAAATCTGATCTTTTGAATTCCTCATAACCGTTTTCCCCTTTTTAAATTTACCTCAATGGATTATATTTTTTGATGGCGCCATGCGTTGCCTTTTTATTTTTTGTATCATCAAAGAAAATAATATTTTCAGTTTACTTTCTTAATTGCTAATCTGCAATACTTAACCCTCCAGTGGATAATGTGTATTGACTTTTGAAACAATAAATATTGGATTCCAATGTCAGTTTAAATTTTAACACTGAGGTGCTAGTTTATCTCAACTAACGACTTTCTAATTAGAGGAATTTAACTGTTAACAACATTCTCAAAAAAAAATTTTTTTCTAATGGAAACTTTTATACTACTACTAACTTTTCAATCCTCTCAATAAAACTGTAATTGACATTTGTTCTTATGCTTATATTAGTAACAACTTCATATATAGTTAATTGTTATTTGTACATTTCCAGGAGTTATTCTTTCCCACTTCACTTTCATGTCGTTTTTCTATCTTAGATGTCATTTTCAAGAAATATCTAGTGATATTCTGCTGTAATTTTGACTTCTTAGTTTTAACATAATTAATATTATAATTGGTTGATATTGTTTCTTCGTGTATCAACCGAATTTACTTACATTTTTTATAATCTTTCTTTAGGTTGAATCTTGTATATACCTGGATTTCTATCTGAGCTACCGATTGGGATATCAGCTGAACAGAAAAAAAGTTTAATAAATGAACGTATAAAATTTATTCTGTACAGAATATTACAAATGTTTCAAAGATTAAATCAATAATATGAGTTATTAGTGTAGTGAAGGAAAACACAGGTTGGGCAACCGGGTTGTATTTAACGAAAATTAAAGAGTTACTCAGTAAAGTCGGAAAACCATATCGTAAATTTTTCATTTGTAAAATATCAGTTCATCATATCGAACTGGACTGTTCCTGTTGCAAAACATCAATCCATTGTCACTATTCATGCGTTTCATACAAATTCCATTGTGTTCTAACTCTTCCTTTCTTGATCTTCCCCCATCTTCGGCTGCCAGACATCACGTTAACACTCACGTCACATACTACTTATCAGTAGCGCGCACCACACTCGTCCCCTCTTTTAATAAGCTGTCGTCACTTTCAAAACAGGGACCCTGGTCAGTTAATATCACCTTCCGTATTCCGTGACGCGCTACAATATGCCGGATCACTACTTCGGTCATTGTTCTTGCCCGCTAGTCTGGAATGGGTACGGCATCTTTCCAACGTGTAGCGTTTACTAGTTCCCGCTGCTGGGACATGACGGCGGGCGCACTATCGATAAATTGCGACACCAACAACTGTGCCCTTGACTCCCCATCCATACTCGGCAGCGTACGGCGCAGCAACATCGTGAGCTCCACAGCCAGGAGTTACTCAGTAAAACCGGAAAACCATATCGTAAATCGTTCATTTGCAAAATATCAGTTCATCATATCGAACTGGACTGTTCCTGTTGCAAAACATCAATCCATTGTCACTATTCATGCGTTTCATACAAATTCCATTGTGTTCTAACTCTTCCTTTCTTGATCTTCCCCCATCTTCTGCTGCCAGACATTACATTGACACTCACGTCATATACTACTTATCAGTAGCTCGCACCACATTAGGATTAAAGAAACTTATTTTTAGTACCAACATCTGAAGAAGTGATTTTTATTTATTCATTATACTTCTTTGTAGTTACATTTCACAAAATTGCTTTCCATTAAAGTAACATTATCCAATGAACTACATAGACAAATGGTTATACTACTAATGTTTATCAAAAGATCGTTTTGTTTTTTATTTTCGGAGATTTTTCAATCAGTGTAGTTATGGTTTTGTTACTTTTAGAAAGATTCTGTGTGTTATTCATTTCTCGGAAATCATTCGTGATAGCGAACTTCACTTCCAAGAGCACCTTATCACCCTATCCCCATCTCCTAATGTTAATATCTCAAAGTAATTTTAATGAGATTTGTATTTTTTGGCTTTCTGACCATTGATGGTCAAACGAAGTTATTAGTGAGCATAATTTACATCTAAGCAATTATATCTCTGTGCTGATGTGGTATGGCAGCATGAACTGATGTACTTACGTACGAAGTTCTACGTTGCATCTGACTGACTGACTGATATCTAAACAGAATAATAATTATTGTGCTTTAGATGATTTGGGTACAGGTGGAGATGGGATAATTTATTTCGAATAAATGAAACGTGGCTACCAGTTGGATATAGGATGTTTGTTTCGTTCTGCGTGGGAGTTATCGGCAGGATGTGCTGGTATCACAAAGTTAATGTTCACCCTGGGACTTGAATCCAATAGTGTTCGCTTCAAACTCTATCACCCTATTTACTTAACTACTGAGTCCAGATAGCCACTCATTTCAACAATCGCTAGGAGTTTTAATTCGATTCGAGACGGTTTCGATCAGTGTATAGAAAACTGGAAATAATTATCTGATGCCAAATAGGTGGATCTCAAGACTAGCTAAATGTACCGTCATTTTCTTATTGGTGAGGAAGCTTGTGTGGTTAGTAGTATCTTGCTAAAGAATATCTGACAGGTCTTACTTACTTACTTGCGCCTGTTACCCCCAATGGAGCATAGGCCGCCCACTAGTTTTCTCCAACCAACTCTGTCCTGGGCTTCCCTCTCCACTTCTGTCCAATGTTTGTTCATTCCTCTCATATCTTTCTCTATTTCTCGGCGTAATGTATTCTTTGGCCTTCCTCTTTTCCTTTTGCCTTGAGGGTTCCATGTGAGGGCTTGTCTCGTGACGCAGTTAGGTGCTTTCCGCAATGTGTGTCCTATCCACTTCCACCGCTTCTTCCTGATTTCCCCCTCCACTGGAATCTGGTTTGTTCTCTCCCACAGTTCGTTGTTGCTGATGGTGTGTGGCCAACGAATACGAAGTATTTTGCGTAGACAGCTGTTAATAAACACTTGTATCCTCTGGATGATGGCTTTGGTAGTTCTCCAAGTTTCCGCTCCATACAGTAAAACTGTCTTCACATTTGTATTGAAAATCCTTATTTTGGTTTTGGTTGAAAGTTGTTTGGATTTCCAGATATTTTTCAACTGTAGAAATGCAGCCCTTGCTTTGCCAATCCGCGCCCTCACATCTGCATCGGATCCACCTTGGTTGTCGATGATGCTGCCAAGATATGTAAAGTTGTTAACGTCCTCCAAGGCATCTCCATCAAGAGTGATTTGATTGGTGCATGTTGTGTTGCATTGGAGAATTTTGCTTTTTCCTTTATGTATGTTGAGACCTACTGCTGCAGAGGCTGCTGCTACACTGGTCGTCTTCTCTTGCATTTGTTGTTGAGTGTGCGATAGAAGAGCCAAGTCATCTGCGAAGTCCAAATCGTCCAGCTGCGTCCTAACTGTCCAGTTGATACCGTGCTTCCCTCCAGATGTTGACGTTTTCATAATCCAGTTGATGACCAGGAGAAAGAGAAAGGGTGAGAGTAAGCAACCTTGCCTGACACCGGTCTTCACCTCGAAAGAGTCGGTTAGCAGTCCTCCGTGCACGATTTTGCAGTTGAATCCATCATAAGAGTTCCGTATGATGTTAACTATTTTCTCAGGCACCCCGTAGTGTCGAAGAAGAGTCTACAGTGTTTTCCTGTCCACGCTATCGAATGCTTTCTCGTAGTCGATGAAGTTGATGTAGAGTGGTGAGTTCCATTCAATTGATTGTTCCACAATGATCCGTAATGTTGCAATTTGGTCAGTACACGATCGATCCTTACGAAATCCGGCCTGTTGATCTCGAAGTTGGGCGTCTACGAAGTCCTTCATTCTGTTTAACAACACCCTGTTGAAGACTTTGCCTGGTATTGAAAGAAGAGTGATGCCTCTGTAGTTCTCACACTTGCTGAGATCGCCTTTCTTTGGTATTTTGATGAGGTATCCTTCTTTCCAATCTGATGGTACTTGTTCCTCATCCCAAATCTTCTTGAAGAGGATGTGAAATATTTTCGCAGTTGCTTCTACATCTGCTTTCATTGCCTCTGCTGGAATGTTGTCTGGTCCTGCTGCTTTGCGGTTCTTGATTTGTCTGATGGCCATACTGATCTCCTCAATCGTAGGTGCGCCAATATTAATTGGGAGGTCCTTGGATGCTGCTTCGATGTCGGGTGTCTTCAGAGGAGCTGGTCGATTTAGGAGTTCCTTAAAGTGCTCTACCCACCTATTTCGCTGTTGTTCAGTGTTGCTGATTAATTTGCCTTCCTTGCTTTTCACTGGTCGTTCTGGTTTAAGATAGTTCCCGGCGAGCTTCTTTGTTGTTTCGTACAATTGTCTCATGTTTCCGTCTCTTGCAGCCTTTTCCGCTGTCATTGCTAGATCTTCCACATATTTTCGTTTGTCAGCTCTAATGCTCTTCTTCACTTCCCTGTTTGCTTCTGTGTATGCAGCTTGTGCGGTAACTTTCTCTGCTCTTGTTCGGCTGACATTGATTGCTGCTTTCTTGTTCCTCCTTTCTTCAATTTTTGCGAGAGTATCAACAGAGATCCATTCCTTGTGATGCTGCTTCTTGCGACCAAGGACCTCCTGACATGTTGAAGTGATTGCCTCCTTAATCCCTTTCCAATTGTTCTCCAATGTTGCGTCCTCTCCATTGTGTAGATCCTGAAAGGCCTGGAACCTATTGGTGAGGGCTATCCTGAATTCGTTGAGCTTTACAGTATCCCGAAGAAAGGCCGTATTAAACTTGTGTGATGTTGTCTCTCCCGTTGTCCAGTGCTTCTTTAGTTTCAGTTTCATTTTGGCGATTAGCAAATGGTGATCTGAGGCTACATCAGCTCCTCTCTTGGTTCTCACATCCTCCATAGTCCTTCTGAACTTTTTGTTGATACAGATATGGTCAATCTGGTTTTGAGTAGTGTGATCCGGTGAAATCCATGTAGCTTTGTGTATGCGTTTGTGCGGGAATATTGTGCCACCGATGACCAGTTTGTTGAAGGCACATAGGTTTGCAAATCTCTCACCGTTTTCGTTTCTTTCTCCCAGTCTATGTCGTCCCATGATGTCTTCATATCCAGTGTTGTCCATTCCAACCTTGGCATTCAGGTCTCCCATAAGAATCGTCAAATCCTTTGGTGAACATTTCTCGACGATTGACTGCAGCCTTTCGTAGAATTGATCTTTATCGTCGTCATTGTAGTCATTGGTAGGTGCATAACATTGAATGACGTTCATTGTAATGTCCTGTTTCCTTGTTTTGAAGGATGCTTTAATGATCCTGGGTCCATGAGATTCCCATCTGATCAGTGCCTTTTGTGCATGTTTGGACAGCATCAATGCAACTCCCTGTGTATGTGAAGCATTTTCCTCTTCATGACCAGAGTATAACAGCAGTTCCCCTGAAGCTAGTCTCAGTTGTCCTACTTGTGTCCAATGTGTTTCACTGATTCCAAGCACCTCGAGGTTGTATCTTTTCATTTCTGCCGCAACTTGAAATAGTCTTCCAGTCTCCCACAATGTACGAACGTTCCATGTACCTAAAAAAAATGGTTGCTCTGGTTGTCAGAAGAGGCATTGGCCTCGTGACTTCCGAGGGAACTCGGCTTTCATCACGCGACGTCATAATTCTTCCTCCAACTCCCAGGGCAGAGTTAAAATGGTATGAATTATTTTTTCTGGTTAGCGTTTTTTTGGCAAGTTAGTTTTTGACGGAATGGGGTCGCCAACCCCATGTCCAACCCTCCTCCTTTACCCGGGCTTGGGACCGGCAGTAGCCCCGAAGGTTCTACTGGCGGAGTTATCTGACAGGTCACATGTCTCAAAATCGGATGACGATGTAGAAGGTGGTTTATTGTTATTAAATGGGTTTTCAACCTACTAGGGTTACCGCCATGTTTTCCTTTAGATTAGGAGTGTTTACAACCAATAAATCGGATTGTAAACTATAAAAATCAATTATCTATGCAAGTCTTCACGAAGAAATAAATGAATTGCTGGAGGTTGTCGATGAAGTCTCCGCACATGAGAATTACTTTATGTCATAGTTTTAACTTCTACATACAGTCAAAAGTTACAAAAAAAGATAAAGATCTAGGCTGACACAAGTCAGTGGTTTGCAGAGGTTTCGTCGGACTACTAGTTTGCAATATTTTCATGAAACATGGGTCCGGGTTTCGATCTTTTATGAATTTTTAATTCACATTGTCATTTATATAACTAAGTTGAAATTATTGCTCACGTAATTATTCATTTGTTATTAACTATACTGACAAGTATGGCTAAATGAAACTGACATAGTTTGTCAGTAAGTAAACCAAAAAAACAGATTTCAGTACACTAGCGAAGTTTTTAACAAACAATAGTGAATTTTAATCAACCATTTGTTTCACAACAACTGGATTTGAGTGTATTTAGTTCGACTAAATTACTAAATCGTATCATCTTTGAAATATGCAATTACATTTGATGCTTAAGTCAATTTGAAATTGTTGAATAAAGTTACCATTTCAGTTGTAATGTTAGGTGCAGGATTTCTGAGTAACGTATAGCTAAATAAATTGAATAACAATAGTGTCGTGTCACTGTAGTCTCTTTCACTCTTGATCCTTTCTAAGTTCTATTAACTTCAAGGGAGCCGTAAATTTTGACCGATTTTTATCATGTCAATAATCCCTTCACTGCTATTCTTTCAACGAGTGATAACATGGTTCAATGTGCATATTAAACGGCTTGAATATTTGAGGGACTATTTAAAATATTATAATTGACAAAAACTAACATGATTCATAAGGCGATCAAAATGTTTTCTTTATTGTAATATGAATTCATATCATTACATTCGAAGGTTTTTATTTCGTTCAAAATTTAGAGATGCACGTTTGATGGATATATTTAGTCAGTTATTGATTTATTTGTCTACTTGATGGAAACTACACTAACAGAATTATTCATTTGATGCTTTTTACATTGTGTATACCTGTCAAAAATGGCGGCAACGCTTTACTACCTAAAAAAAAGAAGTATTTCAACCTGTTATCATTTCTATTTTAGGGTAGATGCCGAAATCGTCAATCATATATACATTAGTAGGATACAAATAAAAACATGATAATTTAAGAAAGGACTATCATACTACCTATGAATGATTTACACACTATGATCTTAAACTTCGTTTTACAACTGACGAAGTTTCGAGTTAGTGACAAGAAAGATTCGTATGAAATCGATTGACTGTGGTGGTGTTTCGTTCTCTGAGCTGGTTGTTTTGGTTGTGGAGCTCTTATTGTTCTTCTGAACAACATCATCAGCACAAACTTCAGATAGAAGAAGTGAAACATTCGAATTTCTCCACGTTTGACCTGTAGCTTGTTCTGCTAACGTCGATCTTGATTCATTGTTGTTGACCATAAACCTGTCGTTGTTTGCACCTATGTTTTGATTGTATCCCCATTTTGATCTGTTTCTTAATCCTGTCACCTATGATTTTCCTGATTGGTTGATAAATTGGGTCATTGTCGATGTGTTTGTTGATTGCTGATTGACCTGAGTGTCAAGCTTCTAAAAATTCTCCAGTGTTCTCTTTGTCCCCCCTATCCAGTATTTCCACATTGTTCCAATCGAATTTATGTCCATAGTTGTCGGTGTGTATTGATATAAGCGAAGAATTGTGATGTCGTTTGGTGTTCACGTAAACGAAGCTGAAGAGGCCGTCCACTTCGTTCGATGTATTGTTTTTCACAGTCTGAGCAATTTATTTTAATAGATGATATCTGGTTTTTCTTCCTTTGTCTTTTGGTCTACATAGGATTGAATGAAGTTATTCTGTTGGTTTGTGTTCGATACTAATTGGGAATGGTCTTATTACTCGTGCTGTATGCTCCGATATGTCTTTTATGTGTGGTAGGATGATCCGTTTATTGGTCCCTGTACTTGATTTCGTTTCTGTTGACGATTTCAGTTTATGTTTTTTGGACCAAAATACAAAATGACAAAGTAGCAATCAGATAGAGAATCCTTCATATTTGTATACAGAAAGTATATTCCAGCCTCTATGTGTTTGTTTATGTTAAAGTGGGATTTCGATCGTAAGTGTCAGTGGTTACATATACACATTCGATTTTTGATTGAAGGGAATTCCAGGAGAGAGTCCTATGACAGTTTCAATATTCTTCCATATGTATTTTCAGTACTTCACAAATATTCATAAATATGTAATTAAGTTTAGTTCGCCTCTCTGGTTTTATAATGCGACAACGTTTTGTT
Source organism: Schistosoma turkestanicum (assembly GCA_944470395.2). Taxonomy (NCBI): domain Eukaryota; kingdom Metazoa; phylum Platyhelminthes; class Trematoda; order Strigeidida; family Schistosomatidae; genus Schistosoma; species Schistosoma turkestanicum. The sequence goes on from OX103974.1 coordinate 34,267,452, forward strand.
TGTAATCTTACTTGATCAATATGGGAAAAAGACCTATTTATCATCTCAATAATCTTTCTCTCTTATATGAGCTGTTATAGAATGACTATGTAAGTTGACAGTTTCATCTATGGATATTTAGTCCTTCATAATGTCATTCAAACTGGTAATATTCAGTAAACAATACATCGATCTAGGCGGATAACCAATCAGGATGGAAAAAAAATATCCTAGACATTGACTGAGGATTGTATACTCATAGTTAAACTAGTGATATTATCAAGATTAACGAGCTCCTCAAAACTAGTTATATATTTCTAAGATCAACAATTATGTTTACCTAGAAGGTTAGAATAAAAAGATACTTTCTGTTGCACTTCAAAACAGACTATTCACTTTCCAAACGGTACTTAGACTATGTCGATGACGGTAATTGAAGCTGCTTGTAATGAAGTTTGTACTGATTATGATTATTATTATATAGAAGAATTTAAGATAACCAACAAAGAAGGCGGGCGATCTCGTCATAGTTTTCGATTGGATTATCATTCTTTCGATAATTAACGCAATACGCTTATTCACTAACCATCGTATTCGTAAGTTTTAATATGCACTGAGAGCGTTTTTATTCCATGCATAAAATGTACATCAGTGATTACTGTTTATGAATCACTAAATAATCTAACTGATGCTGAACAGTATCAAAACATCTTTGACCCTCATATAAAATCATTTTGAAAAGATTTTTCTATAGATTTACGAGTGATTCTTCAGCCTACTTACAAATTTAAGGTTGTTGTTTATGCTTCACTTAGATTACACTGATATACTAACTAAATCAGCTATTCTGATAAGTGTATTTTACCTAAATCAATAAATTGGGATGGATCTTAAAGAAACAGTTTTAATTTGCATATCATTCAGTCAGTTGCAACGTAGAACTTCGTACGTATGTACTTCAGTTCATGTTATCATACCACATTATCACAGAGACGCAAATATCTAATCAAATCCCACAGTAATAGAGATAGTACAGGTATTAATGGTAAAGAAGAAGACTACGGTTTGAAGGTGTTATTCAAGAAGTATAATTCAGTGAGATAAGGTTAGAAAAACAAAGGTAGAGGTGCTGACGAATCCAGAAGATTAGGATTTGAGAGAGCACAACGAATGGATGCACTTGCGCCATCACAAACGATTTTGAGCCATGTCGTTCAAGGTGTCTAACCATTGGTGACTTTCGTCTCGCGGACCCCAACCAGGTAGTCTACATCTACTAACATGACTCAGTCCACTTGTCAGTGACTTCATGGATTTGTGACATGTTTTGGTCTGGCCGCCCCTAGCTTTCTTCCAACCTACTCCTACACCACAAAACATAGCTCGTCGAGGCAGTCGTTTAATTTGCATATAATCACACACAAATCATATCTACGGAAGTTTTAATCCTAAGATTTTGGCATCTTTGTACAATAAAAGAAATTATAATTACAAAAAAATGTATAAGAAAGCAATTGTAAATTTCAGACATTTGCAATTTACCGCACAAATTCTACAGGGAAGTTTTCTTCATTTACAATGATTACTTGCTTACTTACTTACGCCTGTTACCCTTAATGGAGCATAGGCCGCCCACCAGTTTTCTCCAACCAACTCTGTCCTGGGCTTCCCTTTCCAGTTCTGTCCAATGTTTGTTCATTCCTCTCATATCATTCTCTATTTCTCGGTGTAATGTGTTCCTTGGCCTTCCTGTTTTCCTTTTGCCTTGAGGGTTTCACTGATGCCGAGCACCTCGAAGTTGTATCTTTTCATTTCTGCCGCAACTTGAAATAGTCTTCCAGTCTCCCACAATGTACGAACTTTCCATTTACCTAAAAAAAATGGTTGCTCTGGTTGTCAGAAGAGGCATCGGCCTCGTGACTTCCGAGGGAACTCGGCTTTCATCACGCGACGTCATAATTGTTCTTCCAACTCCCAGGGCAGAGTTAAAATGGTTTGAATTATTTTTTCTGGTTAGCGTTTTTTTGGCAAGTTATATTTCGACCGAATGGGGTCGCCAACCATACACCCAACCCTCCTCCTTTATCCGGGCTTGGGACCGGCAGTATCCCTTAAAGTTCTACTGGCGGAGTTATCTTACTGTGATGATAATCATTGTTCTGCAATATACACAAAGATGTACCAGAAAACACAACTAGTAGGCTAAATAATAAATTCAACAAAATTTAGGCAGCAAAAAAAGTATTGTCTGGATCAAAGAAAGCTTTATTCTAAAAACATGGCTTATTTATCAGTGAATTACAGTTTTTTTTTCTGCCTACATTTTAATTAATCACAACACAACACATGGAGAAAAAAATGTTGCATAAAATTGATAATCAATTTTGTTCAAATCTATATTCTTTATAGTATGAAGAAATATTTGATAATAGTTTTATTCAGCATGGAAACAGTGTGCATAATCAGTGTATTTTAGATGTATATACGCCGATAAAATGTTGTAGGATATTTTCAACCTACAAATATGCAACACAGAACACAAAATAAGCGTATTCCATTTTTGAACTAATAAAATTGATTTAGAGTAATTAATCCATAACAAACTGGGGATTTTGTTAAAATACTCTGATTAATAGAATGAAACACTATAAGAGGATTATTTTCAATAAAATGTACCTTTAATTTGTGATTTGATTTGATTTGTTTATAGTTTTCTTGGCATTTGATTTTTAGTTATTGCCATTTCCCAGGCAGGATAATTTCAGTGTAGTTATACGTAATAAGTTCAGTTATGATTCATGTTTATGTGATTCATAAATTCTTTGAGTTGTTAATGACTTAGATTATGTGGGTTGACATGAAGAAAAGAGCAATATTTTATGAAATATCTATCATTGAAGTACTTCAGTTTTATTGTCTCTTCACGGTTTTCTTGGATGCAGATTTTGGAGCATAAAACTGAAAGTAGTATAGTACGTTTTCTAACGTCAATGAAGAACAATGCATGTTTTTCATGCATTTATTGACTGTGATTATAGGCTTTTGTTTTACAGCCACCAAGTTGTAGGTCCAAGCTAAGGTTGGCCTACTTTAGTTTCGGCAACTGGAAAAAATGTACTTCGGAGTCATTTACGCTTATCTTTACCAGGCAAATAGATCGAACAGAATATTCTGTAACCAAAAAGTATAATCAAAGAAGCATTTAGGGTATGATAATCACATAAAAATTTATAATAGCAAAAATTGTGAAGTTTTCTCTGAAAAGGCAAATACAATCTGTAATATTAGTTTAGGCCAAACCTATTTTTTAGATATTAAGAGGTTGTAAAACCTAGTGTTTCATTTAGATAACACTCAAATCTGGGCATACATTTTATAGAGCTTCTTAAACGCAATTCAAACTGAGTGATGCAAAAAGTTATCCTTTAGTTTTGAAACACCTGCTAGCTTCTGTTACCCCCGATGGAGTATAGGCCACCGACTGGTATTCTCCAGCCTACTCTGTCCTAGGTTTCTCTTTCCAGTTCTTTCCAGTTTTTGTTAATTCTTCTCAAATCTTTCTCTATTTCTCGACGTAATGTGTTCTTTTGTAGTGTCTCCACATATATTTCAGTTCTCTCACATCTAACTTGGTTAAGCCCTTTCGATTAATTTATTTAACCAAGCCATTTGTAAAACAATAACTTATATGTACCATTGGCTTTTATTATTGTGTGGTTTGTAAGCGCTGGTATGATTGAACATTGTTTACACTTGCGCGCATATTCATACTTTTCGCTTTAATGTTAATCTCTTAATATCCTCATGAACTCACATGATTTGTATCGCTTGCTTTTGATCTTGTCAATCATTCGTCGCTTTTATTCACTTGTGTATATCTATTTCGCTTGTCATATGTCTGTCTTATTCCTATCTGACTATATATTCTTAGTCATACTCTATCTCTTTGAGTTGGCTCTGAACTTTCTCCAATTCGCTTCTCTGCTATCCTTATTGTGGTGTGCTACAATAAACGTATACGATACTTGGAGTTCATCTTCTGATTTATAAACCGAGCTTAAGAACACGCAGTAAATCGGCACACTACACTTTGGCCTTCCTCTTTTCCGTTGGCCTTGGGGATCCGAGGTGAGGGCTTGTCTCTAGACACAGTTGGGTGATTTCCTCAATATGTGTCCTATCCACTTCCAGCGCTTCTTCCTGATTTCTTCCTTCACTGCAATGAGTTTTAAAACAAATAGTGATTATTTAACAGATTGGCTTAATTAACAGTCTCTTCAACGTGACTGAGCAAAATTTTTACGAAACAATTGTTTACTGAACATATTAATCAAGATCTTAATGTACCATAACTAATAGATTTTACTAGGCTTAAAATGGGAACAAATTATCAGGTGCTGTTGAATATGTTTGTATATTTTAATGGCTAGAATGTCACAATGGATGAGCAGATATCATATGGAGAATTACTGGTAAATAGAAAAATGTCAATGACTATTCACAGGTTTTTTTTTCATTAAAATTTCAGTAATTCATTTTAAAGCTAATCACTACAAAGCACATAATTTTGTATTACTTGTTAGTAAATTTTATCAAGTACTTTTAATGCCTTACAATTAAGGATGAAATTTCTTTTCAGTTGATTCATAACAAATAATTATTTTCAGTAATTGTGAACACATACTTTACAGTGACTGAAATATTTCAGTCTGATATCATGAATAAATAACACTGACATGAGAATTTGTGCAGGATGCGTACAATCCAAAAGAGTTTGATGAATTTCAATCGTTCACATCAACAACCAAAAGATACAATTTTGGCGAATTCAAAATTTATAATTTGTAACTTTTTTTCAGTATAAAGGAAAGTATCCATGTGAGATTCATCAAGCTGACAAATATTTGACAAGATTTTGATTATCTGTCAATGTAACAACAATTTGTGTCTAGCCCCTGAAAGTAATCTGAATGCTGAGAAAGCATACTGAACAGTGTGAGTAAGGAAAGTTTCAATGGTAAACAGACGAATAAATGAGTCAACAGTTCAATAAACACAGAGAATGAGCTTACATTCAATGTTGAGAGCTGTCGAAAAACAACCAGTAATCATTTAAATGTAAGGTGAAGACAATCGGATAATTGAAACTCTAAGTTGATCATGTAAGCTTTCGAATCGATTACTTTGAAAAACTGTTATGTTTAGCTCTGTCTATGTACATGATTTTTGTCTAAAACACTGATAATCAAGAAATTTGCAGATCTGCAAATAATTTGTTGAAGAATTTTACAGTTATTCTTATCAAAGCAATAAAAATGACTACATTTCCGAGGGAAAAAAAACCCAGAAAATAAAAAAAAATACGACAGGCTACAGCGAAACAGTTAAAAGACAAACAGAACACGATTTGTAGTTCAATAATTCATTTCATTTGTTTTACATTGTATTTTTGTTTTTTAGTGTTCATTTTCAAAATTTTCCTCTAGTTTTTAATTTTTCATTTTATGCTTACCAGTGAATATTTATTTATTTGTAAATTTTATTTGCAATTTCTTTTGTTAAATATGTGTGTTCTGATAGAACTGTGAGAAGACGTAATTGATGCGAAAAATGTGATGTATTTGCACGCTATACATTTCGAACAATCTGGTCACACATATACTACTTGTCAAGGCATTTTATATGAAGATGAATGAAAGGTCAATTAAATAAAAGTTCAAATAGACATAAGGTGATAATTGTAAATAAAGGAGAGAGAAAATTAACGTAATATGAAAAGAATAAGAAAGGGTAGGAAATTGTCACATTACCCTAGGCTTAAAGATTACCAGGGTAAATTCAAGCTCATAACAAACTGTTTCTGCACACATAAGGTGGTTTTTAATTAATAGCCAAGGCCTCCATAAACCTAAAAATTCGTCCTCCAACATTTCCATACAATATTTTGAAGGATGTCTTGATGTCAATCTTATGCCCTGTCTCAATTATGTGTTTTTCGACCGATGAACATGGTTTTCTATTTCCAACGCTAATCGGCTCATCTGAAGTTAACTGATTTTGAAGCCACTTAGGTAAATGTTCCATAACCCTTGATTACAAAATCCGATTACTCCTCCCTATGTATATGTGTCCACACAAACATGTAAATTGATAAATGCAATGGGATGTGATGTAATCATCGGGCAATCATGGACTTGGTCTTTTCAATAGAACTCCCAGTAAGAGACTCTTCCACAACTCACAAACGCCTTATCTCTATATCACTAATTCACCATTCAAAGGTTTTAACCATTATTTATTGTCTTGAATGGGTAACTTGTCTGATGTTCAACAAAGTTGAACTTCTCTGATCAAGGCATCTCCCCTATAACTTCGACCATATGATAATTATCGGAATAGAGTTGTGGAGATGATTGAATTTCATTGTAATTATGATGCGATCACAATATTAGACCTTCATTAGCAACCTGGAAACACTAGATGATGGATGGCTGAATAAGTAATGACAGCATTTAGAATTTCGTTTAATTATAATTCATATTATAAATAGTTTGATACAAGAAAAGTTAATGATCGAGAATATATTGAGTTTAATATACCTTTTCTGTTGTACATGTAGGCTGTACAATTTTGAAATTAGAACAACACATATAAGCGAACAATAGTATTGTTTTCGACTAGATCGTCATCAGGCTTTATTTACTATCTAATATACATGAATATTTATATGAAAATATTAAACCAATCAAGTCAATTTGAGTCAACAATCACAATCTTCTCCGAGTTCTAGTGGGAAGACATGACCAGTGAATTTCAACCTGTTCGAGTGTAGGCAATGTCTACCAGACTGTGTATGAGGTTGCGCAACTCCGTGAATTTGATCAAGTTAGACATTAACACCGTCAAAAACCGGCTCAGTGGTCTATCGGTTAGGGCGTTCGCGCACAATACCGAAGGTCCTGGGTTCGAACCCTGCGGGGTGCAGGAGTCGTGGATGCGCACTGCTGGAGTCCCATACTAGGACGAAACGGCCGTCCAGTGCTTCCAGGTTTCTAATGGTGGTCTAACATTGATCGTTTCATGGTTTCAAAAATGTGTAACTTAACAACCTTCACAACCCCGTAATGCAAACTAAGGTTTTAACAATAGTAGGTCAAACGTGGATGAATAAACTTCAAATAATCAATAAAAACATCAAAACCATTACGTAATAAGCAAATGTGTAAAAATAAAAATAAAATAAAAAATATAATGTCAATTTTTAATTACGTCATATCCGGCCACGGAAGAGATAGGGGTGTCACGAATTTCTTCTGAACACATAAATTGGGATTGAATGTACGTATTCCTATGGCTTCTGCAATGTGTAGGAGACGGGATCGAACTCCGTTGGGAAATGATGGAGCTAAACGATAGATCATCCGAAAAGATTTAGATTTATCTACAATGTGACCACTATCTAGGAGGTGTGCTAAGATAGAACTGAGTATTGTTTATGCCTGACCCTTCGTAAACCATGCTGGGAGATTTTCAGTCATTCGTTGTGTAAGTTGCCTGGAAGTACGCCCGATATAGCTATCTCCTTAGGAGCAGCTGAATTTGTAAATGCATATAGAGGAGGCCAACTCCGGTGACTTATCCTTCGTTTGGGTATACATCACTGGTCGACTGGAGAATGTCAATGCATTGAAATTGATACGCAAGCTTCCAATGCACCAGACCAGTCAGCTAGAAGAATGAGAAGACCAAGATTGTGAATGAAACTCTTAGTGGCTGGTCGGATCGATATGTATATGCATAAGTACACATACATAAATCCACTAGAAGATGAAACCATAATGTTGTATATCTGATTTCTTGGAAGTAAAGTTATTTCCTGACCAATGAAATACATCATTAGGCTGGTTTTATAATTCTAAACTCTGATCATTCATACATCGATTAAGTTAGGTATTATTTGACTATGAACTGTTGGTTTAACTAAACCACTGCCAAAATTTCTTGAACAAAAAGGGTTCATGCTAATTAACACTATTTAAATGTTCTTATTGGAATTCGGATCGGTTACGGTGCTATAGTTAATGATGAGCTCAGAGTGAAAAATTGGTTTCGGCTGTCAGAACAAACTACACAGTAGTAAGTAAATGGATTTCATCCAAAAAAATACAAGAAGCAGTAGCTGATTTATTTTTCCATGACATGTGAGGCCACTAAATTAAGGCTTTCTTTAGGATTAAGAGTATAGGATCTAACTACCTTCAGGGATATTGTAGATGTGCGTGTTGTTTAAAATCTAATGAGGACAAACTAGTCTTTTGAAGTGTTTATTGTTATCAATTAACTGTTTTTTGAAAAATTACTTTTCGCTTCCATTTTCAACGTCTCGAACAGCATGTAAAGGTATTCCTACTGTGGTGCGCGCTGCTTATAAGTAGTATATGACGTGAGTGTAAACGTAATGTCTGGCAGCAGAAGATGGGGGAAGATCAACAAAGGAAGAGTGGGAACACAATGGAATTTGTATGAAACGCATGAATGGTGAAATGTCAGACAATGGATTGAAGATTTGCAAATTAACGATTTACTATATGGTTTTCCTATTTTACTGAGTATCTCTGTAATTTGCTATAAATACAATTCGGTTGCCCTCACCTGTGTTCTCCTTTACTACACTACTACTCGTTATACATAATAATTGAATTCTGCGTGAAAACATGAAAGTCATTTTCTCAATTCTGATTGGTTAATCCTAAATGTAGATTTTTACTTGCAAAACGTTTGAACATATTTAAGTGAACTTTAAATCTGACATTTTTCTACGATTATCTTTTTAGTATGAATGATTATTTAAAAAAACTTGATCACCTTCAATTTATTTTACAATAATTTATCATTTTACACTGTTGATTAAATATTGATCTACAGCACGAAACGAGATCTTTCGATATGCATCACTGAGAATTATTGTACTAACCTATCAAAATATAGTTAATCGGTTAATCAATATTTCATAGGGTTTGACCACCTAACATTACTAGGACCTTCTTTCAAAGTAATCTATAGGGTGAAATATATAGTGCTAGTGTGAAGTACAAATTAGGAACAGATATACAATAGTAGCTTTAGTGATCAATTTATCTTTGCAAAAACCAACATGTCCAGTCTCAAATTCTATAATGGTTTTAACTGCCTTCTGTTTTCTTTCTAAATACCATAATCGTTTGTTACCATTCGTGTCTTACCAATTAATCGATGATTCAACATCATAGCGGTCCTGTTTATAATGTTAGTTCATAAAAAGAAGGTATATTGTTTGCAGATGTGTGGTCAGACTTATCTTGAAAGTACTGTTTGAACATGTTGAAACTACTGAATGAGATAAGTGCATTGATATGGCAGTAAACATTAATCGGTGAGGACGCCTAATCACTAACCGGAACGTACAACTTAGGATGAAAATAGCAAGTTGACAGAAAATTAGCGATGGCCGAATCAAGGCATGAAATCAATTTGTTGAGTTATTGACTGTTGGCTTCAGCAGTATCGATATTGCTGATGGCCTGAAGACTGACGAAATCTCAGCTCGGATACTGAAGGCTCGATTGGCTTTTGCCAACCTGCGTCACTTATGGCGTAGGCGAGATATCCGTTTGCTGACTAAAGGACGAGTGCACTGTGTACTAGTTCGCTCCGTCTTACTTTATGGCTGTGAAACATGGCCAGTGAGAGTAGAAAATATTCGTAGGTTATTGGTTTTCGATCATAGGTGTCTTTGAAGCATTGCTCGTATGTCGTGGGACAACCGAGTGAGCAACGCTGTTATTAGGAATCGGGTGCTAGGTAAGGATGGCAGATCAATAGATGAAGTGGTGAAACTTCATCAGTTGAGGTGGTTGGGACATGTGTTACGTATGCCCAACCACCGACTGCCTCGTCGAGCTTTGTTTTGTAGTGTAGGAGTAGGTTGGAAGAAAGTTAGGGGCGGCCAAACCAAAACATGGCAGAAATCCATGAAGTCATTGACTAGTGGACTGAGCCATGTCGGTAATTGTCGACTACCTGGTTGGGGTCCGCGAGATGATAATAATCGATGGTTAGAGACCTTGAATGACATGGCTCAAAATTGTTTGCAATGGTGCCGGTGCATTTATTCTTTGTGTTCTCTCAAATCCTAACCTTCTGGATTCTTTAAAACCCCTACTTTTGACTTTCTAAACTTATCTCATTGAATCATACTTCTTGAATAATATCTTCTAATCTTACCTCTCCGATTACTTCTAATACCTTTACTACCTCTTCTACTATCGGATTTCAAATGACAATTATATCTCTGTACTGATGCGGTATGGCAACATGAACTGATGTACTTACGTACAAAGTTCTACGTTGCATCTGACTGACTGACTGACTGTCGATATGGGCAGATTTCTTAGTTGGGTCCTTAAAACTACCCGAGATTAATGGCTTAGGATTTCTAAGTGATACAGTGCTGATTCGATCACACTGGTTCAGATGCGTTTATTCTTTCAATTTCATTTATCAGTATTGAGTTTTCAACATTCAACTTTGTATTTCATGCAAAGATTTTACTCCAACCGTTGCTATCAGTTTTTTGTATGCTAGGGTTCCAATCTTGTTGATGATCTGACGCTACTCTGACACGATCTGTGAATGAATGCACACTTCTCGATTATTTGATGCTCATCATTGGTGAAAAGTTACCATTCAGCATCACTTGTTATGTTAAAATTCGAAGAACAGATATTTCCGAGAAATAAGTTAGTAAAATGGAAACAACTCAGTAAAAATTAACAATCAGCGACGATTAGATTTTTTTACATTACAAAGCTTGAAATCTTATCTTAACAATTTGGCATTTGTCCAAATATGTGGTAGACTACATCTGGTGTTACTAATATTAGCAACACAATGATATATACACATATATATGTCTACATTGAAAGGCAACAAAGAAACAACAATTTGTGCGTTGATGCAATAGAAACAAAAAAATAAGTCAACATCTGTTTTTCTCATTTATTTATAATAAACATCAACGTTTAACCATGATTAGAAAGAAAAATAATTTAAAAACAGATTTTTAACAGAAAAAGAAATTACAAAAAGTCTAGTCTTCTATTATTAATTTATGTTAGTGAAATTGGTTTGTGTAGGCTACAGTTTTCAACACTATTTTAGAACAAGTAAGTATATTTTCTATGAAGAAACATGTCACCAGTTCGATGAATTAAGCTCTAAACATAATTAGTTTTTGTTATATTCGTCACTAGGTACACTTGAAGTTGTTACGAGTTCACCTTAGTTGATAAACGCGAACGAGACAATGAACCAGCGTCCAGGTAGGCTACCGTGAATCCCAAGCTGTAAACAGAAGGCTTGGTAAGCGTAGAAAGTATATTCTACAAACACTCAGCAAGCACAATACAATCAAGTACACAACACTCGTTTATTTATATATCATATAAACGTCTTTGGGACAGTTACGAAAATAGCACACTCAAATACACAGCAGCCAATCACAGCCATGGATTTTCCTGGTGGGAAATGAAATCTCAAGGTCAGCTGATCAGCCCATGCTCGCAAACGTGAAATGCAAAATAAGGTGAGTTCTGGGGATCTAACATCCCCGACAGTTTTCTCTTTTTCTTTACTGTATGGCGTATCTTCCATTAAAATACTTGTGAATGATCATGCAATACGAATGTTAGCTTACTTTAGTCTCGTTTGTTTGAACAAAGTGGAATTTCAGTCAAACTTTATTGCTCTTTTATTTTCAGAATCACTTAATTTCAATTCATCCTAATGTTCAACTGTCAATGTTCATCTTAAAAATAAGAAGAGAAACGGTGATCAATGATGGGTTTAACTAAATTTTAATAAACTACTGTTAGGGACGTTAGATACCCAGAACTCACTTGGGAAAGGTCCTAATTTCGGATTTTTTAACGTTTTCGCGTATAAGCTTACATTTCTCACTCGGAAAATCCTTGACTATCATCGACTGATGGATTATTTTAGTATGCTATTTTTGTCAAGAACGTTCGTACCATGTATAAATAAGCTAGATTTGTATGCTTGTCGACCTCGTATTTTCTGGGTGCTTGTAGCATACACTTCTACGCCATATCAAGACTTTTTGATATATATTTAGCCGGGGCTTGGAAAAACGGATTAAAATTGCCTATCGTGTCACTGCATCATTTGTCTTCGTTCTCGTTTACCGAGTAAGTTGAACTCGTAATATTTTCAAGCATATCAGTGGACTAGTATATCAAGTATATAACCAGTTTCATTTATCATAGTGTGGGTTTTATCTTTTCATCTATCTATCTTCAGGTATCTTACGTTTGTTTAGTATAGAGAAATACCTTTCACTTAGTTCATTGTGTCAAAGCGTTAGATAGTCCCGTTACAAAATATTAAAAGCTACTGCGGTATATATATATATATATATATATATATATATATGTTTTCTCATTATCTCTGGTAAATTTCGGATAAAACCATGCTATTTAGTAAAATTCTTTGTAGATTTTTATTAGTATTAGTACTGAATGTTCTAACTCCACCAGTAGAACCTTAGGGGCTACCGCCGGTCCCAAGCCCGGATAAAGAAGGAGGGTTGGGCATGGGGTTGGTGACCCCATCCCGTCAAAAACTAACTTGCAAAATAAACGAAAGCCAACTGCGTCACAAGACAAGCCCTCACATTGAAACCTGAAGGTCAAAAGGAAAAAGAGGAAGGTCAAGGAACACATTACGCCGAGAAATAGAGAAAGATATGAGAGGAATGAACAAAAATTGGACAGAACTGGAGAAGGAAGCCCAGGACAGAGTTGGTTGGAGAAAACTGGTAGGCGGCCTATGCTCCATTTGGGGGTAACAGGTGTAAGTAAAGTAAAGTAAACTGAATGTTCTCATTTGACTTTGAATGAACCAGTGAATTTATATGAGCAGCTGACTGTTGTCATCTTATCAGACATATAACATTGACTTCATATCACAATACATTAACTCTTTCTGTTCATTTATAATCATAGTATAATACTCCTTGACAATGATCATTTATAAACTTATCAAGCATCTAAAGCGGTTACTTCTGATTTAACAGCTTGGTAGTTACTTTTAACTAAATGATTCACATATTTAAAAGTTTCGAAAATACCGCTGTGATGTTTCTCTTTAATTACTAATAATTTTAAACAAATGTTGTAAAAATTAGTCAAGATAGAAATGAATTGCATTCAAAGCAGATTAATAATTATTTGATAGTTAACAAATTGTCAGTAGTATGTATATATTTGCTAAAAGATCAGTTCATTAGTCTGGGCAAATGGTCTTTTTGTTCTTAGCAAATTTTCCCCCAAAAATCCAAATTGTCTGTGATAAATTAAAATATTACTTACATTGAATCAATAAATCATTCGGCTTACTTTTCATTGTGCAAAATATAAAATGCCTATGCAATAATAGCTTGTAAGATGTTCAAAAATCAGAAAAAAACACCTCGTAAAAATGACCCCACTTAAAGCTATTAAACAAAAAACTTTTCTTTCAATGATCAATGTTACGATTAATTGATACTAAGTTGAAATATACGTTCATTTTATGGGATGATGAAAAATTGTGCACTTCTAATGACGTGGTGATATTTCTATTATACTATTCTTCTTATTATATGAAAATGATACATTTGAAGTTCAATTATGAATTATTAGTGATGACTATAGGTTCTTTTTCAAAAAAGCAAATTACTATACATTCTCAGTAAATGTAGATTTGTATTTGAACAAAATGTGCCTATGAAAATGGAATCAAATTACAGACGAATAAGTTTTATATGTGTGTTGTACAATAAATGTAACAATGTTATGAAAAAAAACGAATGCAAACTAGAAGAAAGAAAAAAATTAAAAGAAATGAGAACTACTTAGTCTGGATACATTCAAAAGTTTATTAACCAAATTTTATACACTTTGTGGTGTGCGCTACTTATAAGTAGTATATGACGCGAGTGAGAACGTAATGTCTGGTAGCAGAAGATGGAGGAAGATCAAGAAAGGAAGAGTGGGAACACAATAGAATTTGTATGAAACGCATGAATAGTGAAATGTCAGACAATGGTTTGATGATGGATTGAAGATTTGCAAAGTAACCGTTTATGATATGGTTTTCCTATTTTACTAATTAACTCTGTAATTTTCGTTAAATACAATTCGGTTGCCCTCATCTGTGTTTTCCTTCACTACAAATTTATATTCAAACTTCCATTTACAAAACAATCGGATTGTTGGCTAAATTCTTTCACATATGATTCAGTCTTCAAAACGCTATGCATTCAAATCTGACCCTTGTCTTTACAGTCACAACTTCTGGGAGATATTCCGCTGCATACTGTTTATAAGCCACATCGGGACTAGTCTGCATCACATCAGTAGCAGTTGTGAGATAAACTAATTAAATATTATAAGAATAGACCTAGTTGTAACGAGATCTAGTACAACGCAGTGAAAATGACACGTCATCATGATATAGTGAAAATTATTCATTCAACTTATAATCATGAACAAACTGATGTTATTTGTGTATATAGATAGTCATTGAATTTACCATTTAAATAATATCACTTAAAAAAATTGTTTGAAGTAAACAAATAACTGACAATTTCACCCAATGAACTTGTTATTTTTAAAGATGAAAATTAATAATGGGTTCATTGTTATTTTGATGATGATTTTACTACGGTGTCATCATAAAAACGTTATTTATAATTGAATATTTTTTTAAAATTTTATCTTATGAAACTATTTGAAAAGCTGAAGTTAGAATAACACTTAGTGTTTTCAATTAGATCATGATCATATCTAAAGATAATAGACATTAATTAGGCTATGGATTTATTGATAGAGTCAATCAATGAGTCAATGATTACTTACCTAATTACGCCTGTTACCCCCAATGGAGCATAGGCCGCCGACCATTTTTCTCCAACCAACTCTGTCTTGGACTTCCCTTTCCGGTTCTGTCCAATTTTTGTTCATTAATGAGTCAGTGATAACCATAAAAAAATCAATTACATAAATATTTAACTACAAAAAATGAAATGCATGGAAAGTAATAATGAGTAAAATCGTTTGCTCAGCCTAATTCGGCCAGGCTTCGGTTATTAACTGGAATTACTACAGCTACCAATGTATTTAAGGAACGTAATGCCGAAAGGGTATGCGAGAGATCACACTTGTAGTGTTGGTACAAATATTTTGAGCTTACAGGGCTTGTCGCAGCCTTTGGAATCATATAATTAACCATTTTTGCCCAAGTTAATATTCATACGTCTTCGCGCAAATGCAGTTCACATAAGCATGTGATATATGGAAGTTGAGGAAAAGATTTATTCCATTCATTTCATTTGTCCAAATTAGAATTGGATTTTGGGACAGTAGACTCTAAATGATTTGTCTCTGTCAATCAGTTAAGTGTCGCAGAATGGAGCACTGCATTATTTTTTTTATCTGATCTATGCTTTTCTAATCACTGACTTATAAGTTGCCTTGAATAGAATTATTGAAGTCTATTAGAATAAAGCCTGACAGATAGACAGACAGACAGACAGATACAACACAGAACTTCGTACGTAAGTAAATCAGTTCAGGTTGCTATATCCCGTCAGCACAGAGATGCAACTGTCAGTTCAAATCCAAGAATGATCGCGATAGTAGAATTATTAGCAGTAATGGAGAAGATTAGGGAGCAAAGATATGATTCGAAACGTATAATTCAGTGAGATAAATTTAGAAGGAGAAATTTATCTGATAGAGATCCAATTAAAAAAGAAATTATTCACTTATATAATTATTCCAGCTGATAATAAGGGAATTTCGCATGTTTTAAAAACAAAAATAGACCTAACATAATTCATTGTAAACATCAAAATAATTATTCAATTATTGGTAATTAGTTAAATTAGAATCATAAATAAAACTAATTATAGTTTTTTTTTCATATTTTACTAAATTCAATCGACTTTTAAGGGTAAATAATTAATTGTATAACATATGATTTTCAATGGTTAAATTAGGGTTTAGATAAATTTTTAAATCTTGTAAACAAATGGAGAAGAATATTTCATCAAAATTTATTGGAACTGAGAAAATTAATCATATAAATTTTTGGAAACATCATGTGCAATTTACAATAGTTGGTTGAAACTTCCTACTAGTATATATACTGTGAGGATTGACTTAATGTAGCCATTAGCTCAAAAGCAGTCTGCTTTTAAGCTAATATGGGTGGTGAATAGAAGTAGAAAACAAGAAATGCGCTTTGTCTTACATGACACCCTTTAGCTGGATGCATCTATAACATACTTACTTACTTACTTACTCCTGTTACCCCCCGATGGAGCATAGGCCGCTCACCAGTTTTCTCTAACCAACTCTGTCCTGGGCTTCCCTTTCCAGTTCTGTCTAATGTTTGTTCATTCTTCTCATATCTTTCTCTATTTCTCGGTGTAATGTGTTCCTTGGCCTTCCTCTTTTCCTTTTACCTTGAGGTTTCCAAGTGAGGGCTTGACTTGTGACGCTATTAGGTGCTTTTCGTATTGTGTGTCCTATCCACTCCCAATCTATAACACAGGGTTAATATATTTACTCCAGGACTTCAAACCTCTATCATTGGCTTCAATTGACATCCCCTTATCCACTTAACTACTGACTACAGATACATACCCACGTCCACAACGGGTACGATTTTTAATTCGACTCGAGATTGTTTCGATTATGTTATCATATAGACGTCACCAACTAATCTAAGTAAAATATATATTGAACTATTCCCTCATAGTATGGAACCTGTCTAGAATTCGACATGAATGATTTGGTCCGAGGCACAAACGCCTTACCTCTAGTCCTATGGTCCTAAAATCAATAACGTCCATGTCTAAATTCGATTAATCCACGATTTTTTATCACCATACTTCATTGTCTTCGGTGCTCACAGATGAATAAATTTAAGAAAAAGATTATAAACCACGTCTGTTAAAGTTCAATATTATCAGACTTAAGGAAGTAAGACACCGAAGATAGTCGACTAATATATAAATATAACGATTAGTCAATATTTTAAATCTATGTTTTAAAGTAATCACTTAATTCAAAAGAACTAGTTTATTGTATCGTTAAGAAAAGTTTCATAAAACTTTTAGGATGTAGATTAGTATCGGTTCGAAAGAAAGCCATAAGTATTGCATAGAATTTAGGATGTCTACTGGGCATCTCTTTATAAAAAAATGGAAAATAGATTCAATGCGGCAAAACATATTATGATCCATTACTCACTTACATACTTACTTACGTACTTACCTACGCCTGTTACCCCCAATGGAGCATAGGCCGCCTTGACTTTCTCCGCTCTTGTTCGACCGACATTGATTGCTCCCATCTTGTTCCTCCTTTCTTCAATTTTTTCAAGAGTACTAACATAGATCCATTCCTTGTGATGGTGTTTCTTGTGACCCAGAACATCCTGACATGTTGAAGTGATTGCCGTTTTGATCCATACCCAATTGTTCTTCATGGTTGTTTCCCTTTCCATCGAGTAGATCCTGCAAGGCGTGGTGCATATCATTGGATGACGTTCATTGTAATGTCCTCTTTCTTTGTTTTGAAGGATGTTTTAATGATCCTGGGTCCATGAGGCTCCCATCCTATCAGTGCCTTTTGTGCTTGTTTGGACAGCATCAGTGCAACTCCTTGTGTATGTGAAGCATTTTCCTCTTCATGATCAGACTATAACAGCAGTTCCCCTGAAGCTAGTATCAGTTGTCCTACCTGTGTCCAAAGCCTTTAGCCAATTCAAAACACCTCGAGGTTGTATCTTCTTATTTCTGCAGCAACTTGGAATAATCTTCCAGTCTCCCTTAATGTACGAACGTTCCATGTACCTAAAAGAATGGTTGCTCTGGTTGTCAGAAGAGGCATCTGCCTCGTGATTTCCGAGGGAAATCGGCTTTCATCACGAGACGTCTGAATTCTTCTTTCAACTCCCAGGGCAGAGTTAAAATGGTTTGATTTATTTTTTCTGGTTAGCGTTTTTTTGGCAAGTTACTTTTTGACGGGATGGGGTCGCCAACCCCATGTCCAACCCTCCTTCTTTATCCGGGCTTAGGATCGGCAGTAGCCCCGAAGGTTCTACTGGCAGAGTTACCTACATCATATAAGGGTAGGCAAACTAACAAAAACATCTTATCACGTTGTCTACACTTAAGTCACTTCCATATATTCCATTTAAGTAACTTCTATTGATTCCATTTTGATAAGATGGAATGTCATTGACAGTTGTTTCTTTTTGCTTTAATGCTAATCAATTAGGAATACTAATTACTTGATTTTAAACTTATTTCATAAAAAAATACTTTATTATGTTTGGTTAAATACTTTATGTAACTTATACAATCCCTTTATCATAGTTTATAAGCTATTTGTCTTGACATTGTAGTCACGTAGATAAGTTTTCTTTCAAATAGTTCAACAGTTAACCTATTCAAAGTTAGTCAAAAAAAACGAAGTAAAAAATTGACATTTTTGCAAACTAAGGCATTTTTAAATTCAAAAAACAAAAACCGAGAAGGACTTTTGTTGACTGTGAAAAGATCTAAGTTAAAAATGTTCGAAATGTATGTACGTCACAAAAATGAGTTTTACTTATCGACGATTAAGATTGATTGATATAGCTTTGCTTGTAAACGGTTAATCAGTAATCAGCAGTTCTGTATAAATAATATAAGGTTTTTTGATATAGATTATTTAATTAAAAATAGATTTTAGGTCAGTTTTCATCTCTGTTTCGTCTGAAATCTGAGTGGTTATCAATTCTTTGTTAACTTATTTATAGAGAATGCTACAAGCAAAGATAATGAATGCCACAGTGAAATCTCTCTTTCGTAAATAAGTTTTGTCTATAAAAACGTTTTCTCATAATAGAGTTATGGAGATTTTGCAGTCATGAATTAATCGTTGCTAGATCACTATTAGAAACCTCGAGGCACTGGACTGTCGTTTCGTCCTGGTATGGGATTTGTCAGCAGTGCGTATCCACAACTCTTACTTATCATAGGATTCGCACCCAGGATCTTCAGCCTCGCGCGAAAACGCTTAGTCTCTTGACCACGAAGCTGGCGTACAACGTTGTTAATGTCTATTTCTGATCACTCTAAGGTTTCACACAACCTCACCCATTGTCTTTGGTAGTTTTACTGGCTACACCTATAAGGGTTGAACTTTGCTGGTCATATCTGCTCGATAGAACTCCGAAAATTTCCTAACGAAGCTAGTCACTGTTGAGCACACTGTACAATTTTTTCATCAGACTGATTAGAGTTAGATATCAACACTGTCAGATCGCCGCTCCGTGATCCAGAAGCTAAGCATTTTCGCGCAAGACTGAAGATCCTGTGTGCGAATCCAGTGATAAGTAGGAGTAGTGGGTGCGCACTGCTGATGAATCCCACACCAGGACAAAACGACCGTCCAGTGCCTCGAGGTTTCTAGTGGTGTTTGAACAATGATTGATTCATAATTATATTAATATTTAAGAGTTGTCTATAACTATCTCTTCCAAATGTTTTGAAACAATAGAGCTTTATCGCTGTCATGATAAATCAACTACATTTATTCATTACATTATCAAAGCTTAAACATTAACACTTTAACAAATTTAACAACAAATTCAAAATTCATTAACTAGAATTTCTATTCTTACTGCCATTTTTAGCTCATATACATTTTCTACATAAAATTTAATGATGCGATTGCGGTTATTTATCAAATAAGAATCAGTTACTGAAGTATACAGTAAAAAAATCTCTTGTTTAATTACACAAAACCAAAATGAACATTTAACACAGTAAAACACTTTTATTGTTCATTCATTATAGATTGAACATACTTTTTTTCTCATTTACATGATCTTTTTTTTCCAGTTCAATGTCCAGTGCATCATGGAGAAAATGTTACATCATATCATACTAAATCGATGGTGGTGTGAATAGTAGTGTTTAGTGTATTGCGTTTCATACGGCAATAAACCGTAATAACGAAAGAAATGTAGGAGTAATTGAAGTTATCGAAAATGAATAGCAGATAAAATCTTTAATGATAGAAAGTATATATATATATAAACACGTATACGTAAAATGATGAAGTTTTGCAGTTAGATTTATTTTGTAGATTGATCAGTAAATAAGGTCATTCGATTTTATTGTTTTCATAAGTTAAAAATTGTCATTTACGATGTTTTGTTTTTCGATTGGTTGTAAAATAAACAACCGATGAGTCGAAATTGTCTTCTTTAGCAAGAGCTTGATTATAATTTCTCCTTACTCTTTCATCTTGTCTAGGTAACAATGAAAGCGAAAGTCGCCTAAAATATTCCTAATATTTTTATTCAAAAAAGAATTTGAATTATTGCTTTGTTGATGTTTATGTTTGGATTTTGGTCGATACGGTTAGTTTATAAAGATTAGATGAAATGTAGTCAGCAGTGGAATCCAGGAAGCGTGTTTCTCCCTGTTTGGTACTTGTTGGCTGGGTGTATCTACATTCCAATGTGTATGTTCATTAGTCACCGTTTTGCCGCTACAAAGCGTATTCATTCAAAAGATCATTTTTTGTTAGATTCCTTAAAAATTTGCATACAGACTCCCTGAATGATCATTCTAGAATGATATATTCATATAATAATAATTTCAAAACCACATGACTGAGATTCCTGATCGTTTCCATATTTTATTGAATCAATCAATAACTGAGTTGAAAACATACTATGGATAGACAAAAAAATTCAATAATTATTTATGATATTTACCTTGCACTCAGTTATTTCTGTTAATTTGATGACATAATGAATAATTTTTTTTCATTTATCGTACCAGAATAAAATATTAACTCAAAAAGCACTCATGATAAACGATTTTGCATAACAGCAACGGCTGATGAATATCAAGTTTTGCTATTCGCACAACAAAATTGTTGTCACTATTTTATGCTAATACTTGTCTAAACATATATTCCGATAGTTTTGTTGCATGAGTAAAAATGTTGCTAAACTTTCCATTTCAATGTGTCGTACCAGATATCAAACGAATTCAGAAAAAAGTAATCATTGATTGGTTTATTTTTCAGTTAAAATAGTGTGATTTACGTGTGTTATTGATATGTAATTTGAGCCGAATAACATCAACCATTTAGACAATGAACCTCTTCTACACTGATTGTAGAATGAAGAAGGTGAAAAGAAAAAAAGGAAAGATTGTTAATCTACACAAGCGATATGTTCATAACAAAATTAGTTATGAATCATGATACGAAATCAATAGTTATTTTATTTAAAACAAGAGGTTAAGCATTAGCGCACAATACTGAAGGTCCCGCGTTCGAATCCTGCGAGACGCAGAAGTCATGGATGTGCATTGCTGATGAGTCTCATACTAGGACGAAACGGCCGTCGATTGCTTCCAGGTTTCTAATGGTGGTCTAAAAATGATTGATTTATGATTTCAAATGTGTAAGAACACTAATCTCCCTAAATCTAATTGAAATTATCATAAAATGCGCTCACTAGTGACTAGCTACGTGAGGAAATTCTCGGAGTTCTAGTTGGGAAGACGTGACCAGTGGAGTTCAACCCTGTCGGGTGTAGGCAGTAACTACCAAAGACAAATGGGTGAGGTCACGCAAAATCCGTAGATCAATCAGAGTTAGACATCAACACCGTTGGATGCCGGCCCAGTGGTCCGATGTTTAGGCGTTCGCGCACAATACCGAAGTTCTCGGATTCGAATCCTGCCTAGGTGCAGGAGTCGTGGATGCGCAATGCTGATGAGTCACATTCCAGTAAAAAACGGCCGTCCAGTGCTTCCAGGTATCTAATGGTGGTCTAACAGTGACTGGTTGATGACTTCAAATGTGTAAAAGACATTATCATGAATTATTTTTAATAATATAAAATATTGGACCAAAATATTAATTTGTATTTGCAACAACAGTTAAATAGCTTTGTAAGACCACTTTATGCAATTCGCTTTGTATATGAATTTCTAATCAGAATAGTTAAATCCAGTGAATTAGACAGACTTAAATAGAAAAAAAAGAAGTACTTTAGAATCCCTGGTGTTAACTTAATTCATTTCACAAGCATATAAACTAAATTTAAGAAAATCAAATATACGTTCATATTCGATAATCATATATATTACTATTGTTGCCAGATAAATTTGTGTATTTATAATTGAACTCTTGATAAGTGTAAACTTTTCACTTGACAGATTGTCAGTCAGAAAGTTAACTTTATTCTTATCTCGTTTGAATTCGACATTGTTGCTTCTTTATGATTCATTGTTTCTTGGGTTTATTTCAAATACTTAGTTTCCTAACTCGTCCGATTGTTAACAAAACATTGGTTTAAGAATGTCTATGACAAAAATTAACTTGAGATGAAAGATCTGCACAGTTGGATTTATTTGATTCATCCCAATATCATATACAAATTTCAACAGTTAAGTATTGATAACAATTACTCTACGACTTAAAATACTTCTAAAGTATTAAAACAAACGTGATAGGTTGATAATTTCATGATGAGTAGATTGATGTTATCAACATTTAAGTGACCTTGAACTGCATTTTATCTGCATCATCTGTTTTTATTGATGAATTCACAGAATTCAGTGTTCATTTTCAGCTTTGTGTGATGATTTTAATTGATATGATTGTAACTTTCATTCGTCCATGAGTCAACAAAATGCAGTCAATTTTCCCGCACATTTGAACGTGCATTTAGACTTAGTTTTCATCAAACGATGTAGGAGTATACGTGGACGTTCTCCATTACACAGTTCCGATTATTTCATTATTCTCGTTCTATCTAAGGTGTACGACAAGTTTGTAATGAGTACAGTGTTACATTAAACAAAGAAACTTTAGTGTGAGAATCATTCTGATTAAAATATCAAAGATCTGATAAACCTGTTCTGCACGATAAAACTAGGATTAATTTACAAGTGTGCTGAATTTCAATGTCTCCATTCACAAAGATCATTGATGAATCTTTCTTAATTAATTTCATGTCTAAAATATGGGAAAAATGAAGACAATCCCAATATCAAAGGAAGTATTTAATGATAAGAACGTAAAATTTAGACTCATATCAATAACACATCCTTTTCTCAAAATAGAGGAAAAACTTTAGCTACTCTCACTTCGATTTGCATTGATTAATAGCAGTTTTCTTGCTAACATAAAAAAATACCTTGGATTCTCTGGTGTAACATATCGCAATATAGTGCTCAGCTTAGAAATGAGTGAGAAGTATGTTCGATGCTCATCCTTAGATAATAATCCTGCCTTTTTATCTGTGCGAAGAACATTACTACTAAACAAATTTGCCAGCATCAATACCGTGAAATGGATAACCACCTAGTTATGTTCAAACCTCTCTGGAAGAGAAAAGTATTCAACGTTTTTATGTACTCAAGAAGGTGTGTTATGAAGTGTTGTTCTTCCCCTTATTATTCTGTGATTCTTTCTCTATGATCTGCTATCTGCAAAAATTCTTCCGTTAATTATGAAGATGATCCCAACGTACGTATACTAATTTATATCTCTTCACATCGACCTAAAATTAATTTTTTTATCACTCATTAAATGTCAGTCTCTTGTTAACGATCTCACAATTAATCCTTCCAAATATTGAACTGTTAATTTTAGTTTGAGACCTGAACAACAGTTGAAATCCTTGCTTGAACCCTTATAAAGCTTGTACTTTTGGACAGTCTATAATTAAGTCATTGCAAAAGATCATTTATCTTGGCCTTCTCATATTTTATTGATAACAAAGAAAGTTGTTTGCTTGACTTGTCATACAAAGAGGCAACATATTTTTATCATTTCTTAGCACTGACGTTTACGACTGTGTAAATTCTTATATATTACCTACTGCTTTATACTATTTCCCATTAACAATTATGATGTTACGTAGATTGTAAAAAGGTAGCGGACAGGATGTTTGATGAATCTTTTTAAAGGTCATCATGAATATGGCCATGGATAGAGATTGAAAATCTTGCAAACATCTGCTAAGAGTTTCCTTATCAGTTTCTAACTATTCACTTCATTCACATCTTTCTGATTACAGAAGACGTCGATGCGTTAGAATTTATGCACTCAAACAATGGTATAAGAGCTGTTTATTACTTTATCTAGTAAATATATATTATAAACATGTTTCATAGCTAGTCTTGTCAAAATCTCATCTCATTCAATTCAAATTCCACTTAGTTTACTTACTTATTTCAGGCATAACTGTGTGCATTTATCGATCAATTTTTTCTGTTTTTCTGTCAAGAAACCTGTAGAAATACTTTTGTGCTAAGAATTCTATTTTGTGCTAAACATATATTATTGAATAAAATGACATTAATAATTATAATATCTTTTAATCAGTTCGGTTTCAAATTACTAGTCACTGATAATAATTTTTTCGTAATCTATAGTTTATTAAAATAACAGAAATTCTAAATTGTTTGTGATAACGAACTGAGAAACGTTGTGTTGTTTATCGTATTTTCAATATTGAATCTATCAAGCTCTGAATACATTTAAAAGTGAACAGTGTTCACTATTGAGGTTCATCAGCTGAGCAATAAAATGCTATTCACAAAAATATATATTAATCAACGATAATCACGTATTTTCTAAACAAGCCTATCCTTGTCATAACTCATCGGCCTAGTTGAAAATACTTTGACATTAAAACGAAGACTTATTCAACTGATTGGTCCATAGTAGTGTAGTGGTATACTTTTACGAAGAGAACACAATTGCTGAAATGGAAACATTTATTATTGTACTTAATTCTAACAATGATTGTTCTATTGTACTCCTTTTATTTATGTGTACTAAGGACCATAACTCGCACGCCAAGCGTGTTAATCCCATACCGCGTTTCTTCTCGGTGGTTGTTAGCTGCTGCTTTATTCCGGTCTTGATATCATTTCGATATCACGAGACCATGATTCAATACACCTCGTCATCCAATCATAGTCTTCCTTCTGATTTCTGGATTTAACGGGATTTTACTTGGGAATCTCGCGAATAGTAGTTTCAATCTCACAGTAGGATAAAAATTTTAAACAGAAAATATCTAGATTAAATTAAATTTGGATCTACTAGAAATTACTAAGCTTTGAGTAATTCTTCAACCACTGTCGATCCCAAGCTTGAATAAAGGAGGAGGGTTAGGAATGAGGTTAGTCATCGTATCTTTTAGAACCTTGCTAAAAACACTAACCAACTATAGTAAGCTATTAGAAATTTGTGGATCCCTGCTCAAGAACCCATTTTCCGAATAAAATATTACATAATACAATCTTGAATACTAACAACAGGAAACGACAAACCCCATATAGTACAAATGATAATAATACCATATTCATGATTTCCATCAGACTGAACATGTTTTGAATAAGATTAAACTTTCAAAAACTATCATGCAGGAAATTATTATTTGTATTTTAATTATGCAGTTGCTAATTTTTCGAAATATTGTATTTTTATATTTCCTCTGTTATCCATTGAAATCACGGATCAGTCATTGTTGGACCACTATCGGAAACCTGGAACCAGTGGACCACCACTTCGTCCTAGTATGGAATTCTTCAACAATTCACATCAACTACCCACATTCAGGTTCTTCTGGTTCCAGCAAGTACAGATCATATATGTGCACTGCTGAAGAGTCCCGTGCTAGGATGAAGTGTTCGCTCAGTGCTTCCAGGTTTCTTATGATGCTCTAAAAATGATTAATCCATAATTTTAATGGAAAAAAACAATCTTTATAACAAATTATTGATTTCTCTTTACTGTAATAGCTAAGTTGGCTAACAAAATTTTGTAACGTATTCCGCTTTCATCTTCAAGCTTATTATTTAGTTTCTTTCACTCATAAGATAATCTTACACATATTATAATTTTTTCTAATTTATATTGCTATGTGGTCAAGTATTCGAGACATATTGTTGTATGAGTATTCTAGTCACATATGTATCGACTACATCTTCAACCCTAAAAAGAGCTTGTGGACCGAAATTCGTTACGAATAAACTGTAGTTACTCATAATCACTAAGTCATTCATATACTGGGGTCATGGGTCCTGAAAACAGCCACACACTCAGTAAATTTGACAATTCAACTGTACCTATTATCAAAGAACAATCACACTGGCATGAATACATTAAAAGAAATTGTTATGTATGGATTCATCACGATATATATATATATATTTATAGTAGAGAATACATGGTAAGGTTGGCCGTTTACTTCAAAAGTCAATTTATCTAATTCTTCACAAAATAATCTAAAATACAAAAAAAAATCATAGTATAAATACTCATTCATTTGATTAGAAAGAATTTTTGTCCTGAAAATTAAAAAATACCCATTACATATGTAGATAGATAATATAAATAGATATATGCATGAAAACATTCAGATTCATTGTCGAAATGCTAACAAAATAAAAAGTCAGGATCATGTTTTGTTTGAAAATACTTAAAATATTAGGCACTATAAAAGAGAGGCAAAAAAGAACAATAATAGGGAAACATTTCTGTAAAAAAACAAAAGTATACATCTTTACCTAAATTATGAATATACATTATTGATTAGTTGCAGTTTTTTTTCTTCACAATCTTATTTGTAAACTTTGTGTATCATCTGCTCATAGAACAATATAAAGTTTGATCAATTTAAATTAACTGAATATTTAAAAAAAGACAAAAGAAAAAAACCACAGACAACTTCACATTGACATTTGATCTGTTCAATACTCAATTATATCAAAGTTTAGATACAATGCAATATACAATAGAAAACATTTTTTAAATAAAAAACAAACAAGCAAATAATGAAATTTAAAACACATGCTTCAGAATGATTATCTTCTTATTTTCCACTAAATACGAGGTATTCGTGACATAGTTGTCTTGTCTAATGTCCAATCATTGTATTGTGTATTGTACACATTGAATTGTTCCATGTTTGGTTGTGGTTGGTGTTGTTGTTGTTGTTGTGATTCATAGTCAATAAATGCATCAAAAGATTGATTAGGAAATAAATTGACATTTGGTTGTTGAACTATAACAGTTGGTTGCATTGTAATCGACGACACTTGATCGCATGTATCTTCTTCATTTGACACTTCATGATCATTATAATAATAAATACGATGATCATCTACATTGTCATCTGTGTCAGTAAATAATTTCGGTTGTGGTGACTGTTGATCATATCGACTGAATGTTGTGGTATTGTTGTAATCATGTTGTATACAATGCGGATATGGTGAAAATGTTTCTTGTCTATTATTACATGCTTGTGGAAATAACACACTACATTGACTAATCGATCGCATTTCTTCAGGACATCTTAAACTAATTGTTGCATCACCGGAGGGAATTTGTGATAAAGAATTTACTGAATTATATAATTGTTTTGTAAAATTACTTTCTTGAATTAATGAAAAATTTGATGGTGATGGTGGTGGCGGCTTTTTTTTATGCATTTGTATAGTGGAAGAAGCAGATTTTGGACTAGGCGGTATAGCAAATTGCAAAGTACCTGATTCTTGCCAATTAATTAATTTTCTACTAGGACTTGGTGATTTTATTTTTTTTGTATGAAATAATTTTAATTTTGCATATTTCGATAATGATTTATGTTGTGAATCAGGCATCATTTTTAAATTTGTTTTATTCGGTGATTCATTTGGTGGTTCATATAAAGTGTTGCGTTTTTTATGATAATATCCATTTTGTCCCATTGGGATGCCTGTATTATATGAATTGGAATATTTTGCCCAAGAAGATACAGCTGGTTCCATGACATCAACAGGATGTGTGCTAGACAATGGTAATTTTACTCGATGTTTACGTTTTAGAAAATGATGTAATGCCAAACACAGAAGAAATAATATCGGGATTATAATTACTAGTATTAAAGGAATAAGCCAGTATAAAGTCCATTCTTTCGAGGTGTGTACACTTTCAGTAATGGTTGAATTTGACAATTCTATGCTAGCATTTTGATTATCTGTTTGATATGTTTCAAAGATGGTTGTATTTAAAACAACTGAATCAGTTGATGTATTAGTTTGTGTTATATCAGTAGTATAAAATGTAGGACTAGTAGTCGTTGTAGTCAACAGTGTATTATTTGGTTCTGAAGTTGTACTTACTTCAGGTAAACATGGATCTGTCGGTAACCATATGAATGTACCATTCTGAGGATCTTTTTGACAGGATATATTACCAAAAGGACAAGCTAGTTCACATCCAATTACATATTCTGGAATAAATGTTCCATTGACTAAAACATTATTGCATACGATTTGTTCACATTGTTGTAGAATATCACAGGAAAGACATACTATAAAGTATAAAATAAACAATAAAGGCATTGCAATAAGTAGGTAGAAAGTGTTGTAGGTCATAAGCTATATTAAGTCAGTAATTAGAATAGACCTTAACTATTGTTACATAGTTGTATTGTCTTAGTACTGAATTTCCCAGTAGTATATACTTTTGACTCTACCAGAGATCGAAATCATGAACTTCAAATCTGAGAGCTAGTACCCAACTACTGCAGCAATCGTATACGCATCCGATGATGATTACTTCGTAAGTCAACCAGTTCATGAAAGGTGACCATTCAGTCCTATTTGTGACCACTGTTTCATTCTTAAAATGTTCACAATTCATTAGTTATGACCGACTGATACGTCTGAAACTCATCATGATAAAACCACTTTATTTGTAAAATATACTCAATGCTTGTTCCTATAACATTCATGCTTAATTATTGTTCACGAAATTTGAAACTGACTTCATGATATTAGTGAAATGTTATTCTGCTGTCACGAACAGAACGATCCAGAACAGCTGTTTCGATAAAACCTTAGAGAAGTATTTTTATGTTGAATTATTAAAATTATATGCGTTTATGGTTACAATCTAGCGTTTTCATGGTGAATAAATATATTTCATAAGTAAATATACTATAAACAGTCAGAATATACGGTTGAACTGAGTCGAAATTGAAATTCAATAAACTTTTGCAGGCTTAGAACGTGAAAATGTAAAAAGAAGGCAGTGTACATTTGAGTAACCATTTTCTAATACAATTAATTCTAATTGAAGTGAAGCATTCGAAAGCGATCAATAATAATAATAATAATAAAAATCGAAAGCTTGTCAATTTTTTGCCTGCTTTCAAAGATATGAGCGGTGTGTAGTTCATTTTCACTTCAAATTGAAATGGACTGAAAAAAATATTCTGGAGAATATTATGAACACCAAAATATTGATTGTGATACTATTAAGAATGGAAATGATCTTTAACCACATCTTATATCAGATACCTTCGATTTAAAGTAAGTCATAGAACACCAACTGTAATCAAAAACCATGAACAGTCTAATATTACGTAAATGGAGTAAATTACCAGTTAGTAAAATAATAGAAAAACTGTTTTAATCATCTTCATCATAATCAAAATGTTAACGATAAAGTCAGATATGCTTTATGAATAAAGAAGTACTATGTGCGTGTTTTGCAATGTCTAGTACCATAATGCTGTTTAAGTCCAATCCATCAATTCAAAATATGACCCTTGGTCTAAATAACTTGACGGTGTGCACTATTACAAGAAGTAAAGGGGTTGAATATAATCGATGGGAAACTTAGGGCTCAGATTTCAATGTGTTTAGCGCTTATCAGCAAGATGCACCCGTAAACTTTCATCTGAACGGAAAGCGCATGATGTCGGGCCATGTAGACAGATAGAATTTTTAATCAGCAGTATGTGACATTACTCACTACTCTGTGACGAAACAATTTTAAACAAATCGCAGTCTAAAAGAAGTTCAATTGTTGCCCTAGTCGCCCAGTGAAAACGTCTATGACTGTGAAGCTGGGTGATGCCAGATAGAATCGCGTATATAGTATTAGCTTCTTCAATGTTATAAGTGTACTTTGGTGTCAGGTGCCGAATGATACAAACCCACTGTTCACAGTTTTTGGTCTACTACTACCAACTACCTTATGGTTCGATGGTTTATCTAACACAGAACATACAAAAGGAATTCTTACATCTGATAAGAATGTTGGAAAATATTAGTCTTAACATATATCATAGTAGCACGATGAATGATGGTAATCACATGAAATTACCAGATTGTACTATCAAACTAATATTCATTACTGCTAGTAATTTCATAATGGTGATTGATTTCAATTCGAAAGTTACTCAGCTACACACGAATGTCATTTCCATACATGATGGACACAGATCTTAACAGACCTATTTAGTTTATCGACTTCATCATTCCAAAGTACAGAGGTTTCCACGAAATGATCATGCTTACAAATAGTTGTGTCATCAACATCTATACTGTTTTAGCAAATTTAATGTGAATGAATATATTGATTATCAGTTGTGAAAAATGAAAAAATATATACAGTAGAAAAGCTATCAGCAAAATGAACAATGTTGTCAAGTTCTCACAGAAATTAACTACAAAAATAATTAAAAGGTTCCTACTAAAACGAAGCAAATTGTAGATTAGTTATGTATGCTATTCATAAAAGATTAGCCTTAGTTTGGGCATTATTATTAGACTCTTCAGTACTGGACATGAATAATCGCACTAGGGATTGAAATTATAATTAATTATGTCTGTATGTCTGGTAAAATCAACTTTGTTCATAGATACATTTACATCAAAACGGTTTAAGTAGCAAAGGACGCACAATTTTATCACAGTAGAGTTGACAAGAAGAGGAAATCATTCATCTGGCAAAGAACCATTTAAATTTTTAACTAATCAAGATATAGACCAACGATGACATCTCAAATCAACTCATAATGTAAAATTATAGTGTTTCGTGTTCAATTGTCAAGCTTTTTAATTCAATGTTCTGAAGGGCTGGAATAACCCATATCGTTTATTTTAACACAAATAGAAAATAAACTAAACCTAAGTAATTTTGAATATTTCGATTGTAATAGAAACAATGTATTGGTGAACGATAACAAGTTCCACGCAAAATTTTGAAGCTTATCACTCCCGTTCATTATTCAATAATTCAAAGCAGCACATTGTTTATTCAACTAATTTAACAGCTATCATTTAAATAATAATAATTTTAAAACTTTATAAATAAGCATGATTAAGACTCATGACAAAAATCACCCTCTAAAAGCCAATTAGTTTATATATTACTTTTTAAAATTATCTTACAAAATAATAACAGCAAATGTAAATCAGAAAAGAGTTAGTGTCTGATAAAATCATATCTTAACTGCCTTTACTTTTAAAGTATGTAAATAGTTGAAAAAAATGTTAACTTAATTTTCTTGTGCAAAAAATGTGGTCACAATTTCAATCTAATGAAATATATTTTCAAAAGAGAGACAAAAAGGCCCTGGGCACATAAGCTCATGAGAAAAGAGAAAAAATGGATGCACAAGGGGCCATTGCAAACGATTTTGAGCCAAGTCATTCAAGGTCTCTAACCATTGGTTACGCGGACTGCGACCTGGTAGTCTGCATATACCAACATGACTCAGTCCACTTGTCAGTGACTACAAGGATTTGTGTCATGTTTTGGTTTAGCAACCCCTAACTTTCTTCCAGCCTACCCTTACATCACAACTCACTGCTCGTCGAGGCAGTCGGTGGTTGGGCATTCATAACACATGTCTCAATTACCTCAACTGATGAAGTCTCAATACTTCATCCATTGATTTGTCATCCTTACCAAGTACTCGTTTCCGAAAAAGCAGCATTACTTACTCGATAGTCCCAGGATTTATGAGCAATGCTTTGAAGACATCTATGATCGAAAACCAGGAACCTACGAATATCGTTAGTTCATATTAGCCGTGTTTTACACCCATAGAATGTGACGAAGTGAACTACTGCGCAGTAGACTTATCCTTTTGCTACCAGACGGATATCCCGCCCACGCCATAAGTGACACAAGTTTGCAAAAGCTATTCGAGCTTTCAGCATGCGTACTGAGATTTCTACACAGCAAACCATCAGCACTGATGAGACTCCCAAAAATAACTGAAGCGAGCAGCACGCTCAACTACTTCACTCCCTATCACTAATTCAGATTCTGATATGGGCGAATCCTGAAGCGATATTTCGCATTTCGAGGCGGAGAATGTCAACCTAATGATTTAAAATGTTAAGTTATCATTTTGGTAAATAGCGTTCCTACTTATAAATATATGTAATTAGTTATAAGACCATGATGGCTTATCAGTTAAATAAAAGATAAAAAATTGAAATATTATTATACATTTCGGACAACACTGTCATTATTCATACACTACAGTAAACAAAACTAAAAAATTGCTATGTTTAGTGGCACATTGAAATCATCAATCATCAATCAATCACTGCTAGACCGCTATTAGAAACCTGGAAGCACTAGAAGGCCGTTTCGTTCTGGTATAGGTCTCGTCAGCAGTGCACACCCACTACTCCTCCATCTCGCAGGATTCAAACCCGATACCTTCGGTCTTACGCACAAACGCCTAACCTCTGGACTATTGGGCTGGCATCTAACTGTGTAAAAATCTAACTCTGACCAATCTAGATACTTTGTGCCACCTCATGCATTTGTCTTTGGTAGCTACTACCTGCAACTCCGCCAGTAGAACCTTCGGGGCTACTGCCGGTCCCAAGCCCGGGTAAAGGAGGAGGGTTGGACATGGGGTTGGCGACCCCATTCCGTCAAAAACTAACTTGCCAAAAAAACGCTAACCAGAAAAAAGCTACTACCTGCATATGACAGGGTTAAACTCCACTGGTCACATCTTCTCAGTGGATTTTCGAGAATTCCCTCACGAAACTAGTCACTAGTGAGCATATTTACCGATTTTTTCAATTAGAGTTATAGAGATTAGCGTTTTTACACATCAAAATCATCAATCAATCACCGTTAGACCGTTATACAGCCGTTTTATCTTGTTAAGGGACTCCTCAGCACGATGGATGCCGGCGTTCGTGCGCAAGACCGAAGGTCCTCGGTTCGAACCATGTGAGGTGCAGGAGTCGTGGACGCGCACTGCTGACGAGTCGCATACCAGGACGAAACGGCCGTCCAGTGCTTCCAGGTTTTAAAATGGTGGTCCAACAATGACTGAGTGATGATTTCAATGTATAAAGACACTAATCTCCAGAACTCTCATTGAAAAAAATATTTTTAGATGATGTTATAAATGATGTTTTTGCTGTTATCTAAATATAGTGATTGTAATCGATCAAAGTTTATAATTTACCGGCAGTATATGGTAATATATACCCGTATGTTAACCCAGTAATATAGCCAGAGTAATATACATTAGTAGGATAATAAGTATTGTGAATTACAAGTATTATACCGACTTGATATACTTAAAACAGCATCTTCAACTTTCTTTTTGCTACAAAATTTCTCATTCACCCCGCTACAGAGTATAAATGTATGCAAAATATTGAAAGGTTGAACTAGTAATCAGTAAATTTATTTATTAGTTAATAATGTCATACAAATTATCTTGATTACCTACTGAGAAATTAACTAATTGTTCAATATCAAAATTTCTATAAATTATTCATAATAATTATTACTAGTTATAATTAATTCATGCTGTATTAATTTTTATATCTATTTATGTGTATTTATTTTAGAAAATGAAATATTTTAGGTTGGATAGATTGATATACCTGATGATTAAAAGTTTTAGAGACACATACGCTGATGTTGTATTGGGGATACAGATAGACAGTCAAGAAATTTGTAAAATAAGCTGTAACCAAACCAGATTCCAATGGAGGAAGAAAGCAGGAAGATGCGCTGTAAGTTGATAGGCTACATATTGAGAAAAGCACCAAACTGTGTTGGAAAGCAAGTACCCACTTGAAACCCTCAAGGTCAAAGGGAAAAGAGTAAGGCCGAGGAACACATCACGTTGAGAAATGGAGACAGACATGAGAAGAATGAACAACCATTGGATAGAATTTGGAAAAGAAAGTCCAGGACAGAGTAGGTCGGAGAATACTGGTCGGCGGCCTATGCTCCATTGGAGGTAACAGGCAAAAGTCAGTAAGTAGGTAATTAATCTCTTTAGAACTGCACAACTTGTCACGAATCATCCTTCCCTCAATATACTTCGTTAGATTTTTCTTTTATAATAGATCGTGCATCGGTACCTTCACTACATAAAATATCTGTTTAAAATTCATAAGTTAACTGTTTATGCCTTTAGTGAGTTATTTTATGAAATCTCCCCTAAACGTCTTTGGATACTAAGCTTAGCTTATGTTCTCATAAACAAGTTCGAACATTTGAAAGTCTGTTTTGAATACTGGTAAAAGTGTAATTGATTTAAAACTTTAAACTTTTCTTCACTAAGGACAGTAAGGCACTTTTTTTAAATAACCATATGACATTTTCTTGTTTCACATTTTTTTGAAACCATGAATCGATCAATGTTAGACCACCATTAGAAACCTGGAAGCACTGGACGGCCGTTTCGTCCTGGTATGGGACTACTCCTCAGCAGTGCGCATCCACGACTCCTGCACCCCGCAGGATTCGAACCCACGACCTTCGGTATTGTGCGCGAACGCCTAAACATCGGACCACTGAGTCATACTAAACGCATAGTTAGTCTTTTTTTATGTCTATTTGAACTTTTATTTAATTGACCTTTTATTAATCTTCATAAAAAATGCCTTGACAAGTAAATCTGTGTGACCAGATTGTTCGAAATGTATAGTGCAAATACATCACATTTTTCAGATCAATTACGTCTTCTCACTGTTCTATCAAAATTTAGTCGTTTTTTGTCAAATAAATAACACTAACAAATCAAATCAAATCGCAGTGACCTTGACTTATTTCGCAAAACAATCTTGACTAACTGAAACCAATGAATAAAAAAACATTAGTCACCTTTAGTTTCTTATTCATCAAATGACATGTATGTATCAATAAACAGAGCTAATTAAGAGGTTGTGTCAAGTTTGTATACATCAGTGAAAACAACCATAATTATTTTGTTTGAAATTAATAAATAGACATATTAGGGCACAGTTTTGGAGGTTTGCGTTTTTACACATTTGAAATCATTAATCAATAGACAGTAAGTTATAAATAACTGCGAACATTTTCGAATAAATTGTATTTATAATCCTTTATAGGTAATTATTAATTTTTGGACAAATAAATCAATTAGAGGAGAATGTATTTTTCTCTGTAGAAAACATCAAGCAAATAGTTATTAATTTGACTAATTATCGTTGTCTTAACTATAAACACATTTTATGACATGACTATTATGAAAAGTGTCTCATATGGTTTTTGTGAAAAGTAGGTGTCAATTATTTTTAATGCAACTCTACTTTTTGGTCAGTTTGAACAAATCAATAATCATAAATTTTGAACAATAAAATTAGTTTATTCTATTTTAAAGTGTATTACCGACAGTAAATACGTCAAAGTTACAAGAAGAAATTCCTGGAGACGTTAGATACCCTAATTTGTTTCCGAGCATGACCTGATCAGGTGACATTTTGATTACATGCCCCACTCTGAAAATTCCTGTCTGTATTTGGTTGAAGTATTATTTTAGTACGCTATAATTGTGGCTCTCTCAATGATGTATAACTAAGCTCAATTTGTGTGTTTATCAACCTCGTATTTTCTGGGTGCTTGTAGAATACACTTTCTACGTCTTGACAAGACTTCTTTCTCTACTTAGTGGGGCATTGGGACGCTTGGATTAGAATAGCCTATCGTTTCACTGGTTCATTTGTCTTGACTCTCGTTTACTGACAAGATGAACTCGTAATAGCATTTAAGCATATCCATTGACGAGCATAACTGAATTGTCATATATACATATGTAAAAGTAATCACTTCTTTTTCATAGATTATGATAAACAAACCATCTTCGTTCTCATGTTTTATAGATTAACTTTAAAAATCGTACATCAATACTTTATTTGTCATCATTTATCTGTATTAACGATTAAATTCATGTGTAAATAAGAATTTTGGATCAATGTACAATATTTCAAAAAGTTCAATTAGGCAAAGTTGAAGTAGTAAATTCGAAAAATATTAGACACATAAGTGTCACTTTTTTAACAAAATTATTCAATTTCTTATTTTTTTATTTTTACAATTATAAAGATAATTAAACAAATTCGAATTAAATTGTTTAAATGAAATAAAGAAAACAAAAAAATAGCAAACAATCATTTAAACACATTGAAATCCTCAATCAGTCATGGTTACACCACTATTAGAAGCCTGCAAGCACTGGACGGCCGTTTCGTCCTGTTATGGGACTCATCATCAGTGCACATCTACGACTCCTGCACCTCCCAGGATTCTAACTCGGGACCTTCGGTCTTACTCGCGGATGCCTAATCTCCGGACCACTGGGTGGTGTTAATGTCTAACTCTGATCAATCTAGTAATTTTGCGTGACCTCACCTATTTGTCTTGCACAGTGACTTCAACTGAAAAATCATATAAGCGCTTGTTTTATAGGTCAAATAATTAATGTTCATTAGTAACATTTAACTGAAACATCTGATTTTAATTATTAAATGAATAAAAATGATCTATTAAAGAGTAGGATGGTCGTTGCGTAGTCGCTATTCAGTACAGTTATGTGGTTTGAACTAAGAAGAAAGTGTTTTACTACATTCTCTTTAACAATCTACTTATTATAAGACGAAAAAAGGTTTCAGTTGTCAGCATATAATAAAAATTGAATCATGATTAAATAAAGTCATCGCTGTAGTCATTTAAAAGAAATGGACGAAAGCAGTAATCTGATGCGCTTGAAACTATTACGAGTTCACCTTACTTGGTAAACGAGAGCGAAGACAAATGAGGCAGTGACACGATAGGCTATTTCAATCCGTTTTCATAGGCCCGGTTAACTATATCAATAAGTCTTGATAATGCATAGAAAGTGTATTCTGCAAGCACTCAGAAAAAACGAGGTTCACAAGCACACAAACTGAGTTTATTTTTACATGACAGTCAAGGATTTTCCGATTGGGAAATGTAATCTCAAGGTCAACAAACGACTTAAGCACGAAAACATAAAATCCAAAGTTAGGACTTTCTCCAAGTGAAGTCTGGAGATCTAACGTTAACAACATAATCTATAAGGTTAAAAATCACCAAATGTGTGTTGACGGGAAAGCGTGTCCAACCTCATTTTATTTTACATCCACTAGCCAACACTTTTATTCGTCTATAATCATTTTAATTTAACGACAACACAGCTTGACTATTGTACAAATCAACTATCTTATTTTTATTTCAATAAACGTGCTGTTTCTGACACAATCATGACCATTAGGAGAATTGAACAATTCGTCTGGAATTCATTTGATTGTATGATTTGCAAAAATCAATGTGTACGTAACTCAATTTTTCGGTAAACATTTTTTCTAATCAATAGTTACAAATTCCTTTTCACATCTTATCTTACTCTATCAGTCAGTTACAACGTAGAAATTCGTACGTACTTACATAAGTTCATGTCGTCATAACACATTAGCACAGAGACGCAATCGTCAGCTGAAAACTCATTGTGGTAGAGATTGTAGAAGCATTACTCGTAATGGTGAATAGTACAGTTTGAAGACAATTTAAGAAGTATAATTCAGTGAGATAGAGAAATATAGGGGTGATAATGAATTCAGAAAAGTACAATTCGAGAGAACACAAAGAGCTGATGCAACTGCATCATCGCAAACGATTTTGAGCCACGTCTTTCAAAGTCTTTAACCATCGGTTACTATCATCTCGCGGACCCCAACCAGGTAGTCTACATCTACCAACATGACTCAGTCCATTTGCCAGTGAATTCATGGATTTGTGCCATGTTATGGTTTGGAAGCCCCTAACATTCTTCCAACCTACTCCTACACCACAAAACATGGCTCAGTTTTAACCTACTATAATAATATTTATTCTGATTATTTAAGTCATAATCCCTAATTTAATTAAAATGTTTAAATTTCAAACTAATTATATCAATGTTAACAATTTATAATTAACCAATGTAATACACTAATAATAATTTCGAAATTATATTTCTCAT
Source organism: Schistosoma turkestanicum (assembly GCA_944470395.2). Taxonomy (NCBI): domain Eukaryota; kingdom Metazoa; phylum Platyhelminthes; class Trematoda; order Strigeidida; family Schistosomatidae; genus Schistosoma; species Schistosoma turkestanicum. The sequence continues at coordinate 34,305,693 of OX103974.1, forward strand.
TTTTTTTTCAAAAGATCAGTTTACTTTAAAAATTTGAGCCAATCTTTAAATTGGTAAATTTGATCTCACAAGTGTGTAGACCTTAAAAAATAATTCTTTTGCTCACAAACAAATGTAGTTAAAAATTGCAAAAATTTATATTAGTGTTGTGTAGTGCATGTTGTTCATACAGTGAGCGCAAATGTTATGATGAATAGGAATGGTTGTTCTTTTTTTCAAATTTTATTTTTTTTTCTTTTGATTTCGTCTCCAAGTATTATTCTGTTATTTGAATAAAACAAATTGAAATGGTTACAAAAAATAATTAATTGAATAAAATGAAAGATATACTTTGCACACTAAGCTTAAGGCCCTCAATGAAATCAACAAATTCAAAAGAGCTTTCTTTCTCCAGTTCACAGCCCTATGATAAGGATCAATGTGATCTTCTTCAATTGTTTCATAGGATTTTAATCAGAGATACAGTTGAACTGAAAGCGTTAACATTAAAATATTCGATAAGATAAACATGCTATTTTATTTTATTTAAACTTTTAAGTGACTATAGTTTACAGTTCCCACGTTTCATAGTTCATTTTTGCCACTTCGTTACAGTGATGAATGAAATTCCTGCGACAAATTGATGTGCCCTAACTTCGAATAGTACACCCGAATCCAAGAATACAGACATTTGTTGAAAGCCTGGGGTGAAAGGCTATGTCGATCAAGTGTATACGTGAGATAGAAACAGACTCATGCTATTGATCAATCTCTGATGTAACTTAGTGGTTACTAAATTTTTACGTTCTGTGGTTTATTCAGTTCGGATACCGATATAAACACGCTTCTAAGATGCGATGCCGACCATGAATGAAAAAGCCATAAGTTAATAAGTAGTTTCCATTGACTAACCGGCAACCGAAAAAAAAACTATCATCAACTTATTCAAAAATATAGATATGTATCGTCCTAGAAGATCAGACTAGATCGTGCTTATTATCAGCAACCTGGATTACTCAATTGATCACCTTTCCCCCAGCCCCCGAAAACGTGTGTATTTTAAACTGTATGCAATGAAGTTGAGGCTACACTACATAATCTCTTCTCAATAATACATTTCGACACAGTCTATTAATCCGCTGTACAAACACCTGCCCACCATTAGAACTCATAGTTTAACAATGCACATTAATTATTCACTGAATAATATTTCTCAATGAATAAATTCATTGCCAGTTTTTACATTGATCTAACAGTTAATCAATAAAATGGTGTAGTTTTGACCTTTTAACTCAATAATAACAAGCCTGAATAGATTTTTATCAATTTTTTTGTTCACCTAAATAACATCATGACAAAAAATAACCCAGAGTGAAAATTATATAGTATCAGTAGAAATTCATGTTTTATGACAGTTGACTTGATAAACATATTGTGGTGCGCGCTACTTATAAGTAGTATATGACGCAAGTAAAAACGTAATGTCTGGCAGCAGAAGATGGGGGACGATCAAGAAAGGAAGAGTGGGAACACAATGGAATTTGTATGAAACGCATGAATAAGTGAAATGTCAGACAATGGATTGATGATGGATTGAAGATTCGCAAATTAACGATTTACGATATGGTTTTCCTATTTTACCAATTAAGTCTGTAATTTGAGATACATGCAATTCGGTTGCCCTCACCTGTGTTCTCCTTCACTACAATATTACTATTGATGCTCATCGTGAGAAATACGTGAAGCTAATTTCAAAATAACTCTTTTCCATAAATTTCTCTATTCATCTCAGCAATCAAATAAAAAGAACTGTGAAATTTTTTTCAGATATGATTTGCTCGCCAATCAAGTTTGGCAATATACCCCTGTTTACACTTGAAAAAAAGTCGACTATACATGCTATCTATTATTCACTTAATCTAGAGAAATTTTTTTCCGATATTTAAAAAAATTTTATTTTTATAGAAATTAACAAAAATCCAATTAAGATATACTTTTCACTGTTTGTCACTTAAATATGTTGTTTCTTTCAGGTATGTAATTCAAAAAGTATGTTTTTTTATTTAGATAAAATTAGAATTTATTTTATAGTATGACACTTATGTCTTTTTTCTGTTGTTGAAAGCTATACTACTCAAATACAATCAAAACTAGTTTTTGATTTTATTTAGACAATAATTTGGAACAGGTGTTATTTATGCCATTGTGTCACACAAAATATTTACACTGTAAGGCAACTGTTTCACCAAAAATTGTAGTTATTTATTGATTTTTTTTGTTGGGAAAATAAGAAAATCTGACAGAAATTGTGTTGCATGCCAATTTTAATTGTTTTCACTTAGTGTACATTTCCAGTTGTTACATCAGGTTTCACTTTCGAAAAAAAATTTCTAATTATGAAATTATGAAAACTTGTATACAAACAATAAAACTAGTTAGTTTCTTGTAGTTTGACAATGTTCGGGTGTAGGCAGTGTCTACCGAAGACTGTGTATAAGGTTGCGCAACTCCGTGAAACGATCAAGTTAGACATTAACACCGTTAGATGCAGGCCCAGTGGTCCGATTGTTAGGCGTTCGCGCACAATACCGAAGGTCCTGGGTTCGGATCCTGCGAGGTGCAGGAGTCGTGGATGCGCACTGCTGAGGAGTCCCATACCAGGACGAAAAGGCCTTGCAGTGATTCCAGGTTTCTAATGGTGGTCTAACATTGATCGATTCATGGTCTCAAAAATGTGTCACTATAAAATTGTATTTTTTGTTTGGTAAAAACAACAATATTAGGTGGTTAGTTTTATCAGTTAGGCTTCTTAAGTTGAACGCCTGTTATTATCGCTGTAAACGTCCGATGATGAGTAAAAGTATGGGGTGATAAAAAAGATATCTATGTTTATCTCACAGACTGTTCAAAGTGTGCAAAAATAAGTTCAGAAAATCATGATCTGTATAAGTTTAGAACGTACGCCTATTTATATAACTTCTGACTAGTTATGACTTCATTTTCTGTCGTCATATAGACTGTCATGACAGTAGTGATCATACAACGGACCACTAGACTGTCTGCATAAATTAACCTTGAAGCAAAATTTTATGAATGTGATAACTGTCTGATTCGTTCTATGTCCAATAATAATTTAGCATTTACAATCCATACGCCAGATGAACTAATTTAATACACACAGATGGAAAAAAAACAGACTAAGCCACAACAGCGAAGCAGAATTTTCAATAAATATTTCCGTCACAAACATCTGTCTGTAATTGCTTTCACTGTCATCATTAAAAATGACTAAGTCTATTCATTTTTCAACATTCTAAAAAAATTCTTTATGTACACATATGAATGATAATGTGATAGAATAAATATATCGGTATGTACACAAACAGACATTTGAATTGAATGTCATGTTGTTGTTTATCATTTGAAAGATTAAATATAAAATATTCATTAAAAAAGAGCAATCAACTATGGAATTCGATTTTCATGTGTTATTATTTTCTGTGAGTTCATTGTTGTACATTGAACACCAGTTAAACTAATTGGACAAAATTAAAATGATGTCGTTTAGGTTTTAGACATATTTTTGTTTGAGCAAAGAAATATCAATGTAGGAAAGTGATTATGGTCATAAGATAAACAAACAAAGTGATCATACCAGTAGCAATCAATTGAGTAAACATTTTCAGATGAAGTATTATGATTCAACATGATTTTTTGTAAGGTTTTAATGATACTACTGAAATACTTAAACATGAAACCTAGGGCTAATTGATGGTTTGAACATGACTCCTTTAATGATGCATTTTATTTTGGTTTCGGTGTTGTTCAATAATCTATTTGAAAACAAAAAAACTCTGAAAAACAAACGTTTATAAAGAAAGCCAGTTGATTTGGAAGAACAAAAATACTAAAAGCAGTAAGTGAGTTCTGAAAGAACAATGGAATTGCTAGATGATATTTTAAAACACTAAAACAGTGTTTGTCACTATTTGTTGCAGGCAGTCGTTAATTTTAAAGACTTTGAACTCTTCCATTTCATTTTCACTGATTCTCTTTTAAACATACTCTAATAATACACAGCATCCTTTGATGATAGCAAATATATCTTAGCTTGCAAATAAACTAGCACTTCATTAGCTTAAAACAGTAAATTATTTCAAGATATTTTTTAAAAATAAGATGACTAGTGACATAGAAATGATTTATGCACTGGTGATTTTATAAGCAGTTATTGGTATAACGAATTTATGAAAAAATTTACACATTAAAAATTCATTTCGAAGAATTGCCATCCGTTTCAGATAACCTTTTTACATGTTATCTCATGGAGTTTAGGTTCTTTTCTCTATCAAGCATAATTCATGGTTTCAAAAACGTGTAACTTAACAATCTTCACAAGACCGTATTGCAGATTACCTGTGCTCACTTGTGACTAGCTTCGTGAGGAATCTTCTCCAAGTTCTAGTGGGAAGACGTAACCAGTGAAGTTCAACCTGTTTGGGTGTAAACAGTAACTACCGAAGACTGTGTATGAGGTTGCGCAACTCCGTGACTTTTATCAAGTTAGACATTAACACCGTTAGACACAGGGCCCAGTGGTCCGATTGTTAGGCGTTCGTGCACAATACCGAAAGTCTTGTGTTCGAATCTTGTGAGGTGCAGGAGTCGTGGATGCGCACTGTTGAGGAGTCCCATACCAGGACGAAACGGCCTTCTTTCAGTGCTTCCAGGTTTCTAATGGTGGTCTAACATTGATCGATTCATGGTTTCAAAAATGTATATTTCATTCAGTAGGAATAATTATTTAGATACCAGTTTACATACCGAAAAATGTGAAACACTTTTTCTGATTGATGTTTATTGAGAAATGAAGTAAATGTACAGGTATTCGGATCCGTGTTCACCACCAAATTTGTGATAATTTATCCGAATACTTTCATTTCAAATAATGCACTGAGAGTATTATACTATCCAGCAACTTATTTCACTGAACTCAAATGGTATCTTGATTGTATTGCTAGTTTAACCTATCTAAATAATTAATTTGTAGTGCCTCCACATATATTTCACTTCTCTCACATCTAACTTGGTTAAGCCCTTTCCATTAATTTATTTAACCAAGCCATTTGTAAAACAACAACTTGTATGTACAATTGGTATTTTT
>OX103974.1:34311326-34365919 GCA_944470395.2 Schistosoma turkestanicum
GAGAGCCATTACTACTACTACTACTACTACCACTACTACTACTACTACCACTGTTACTACTACTACTACTACGACTACTACTACTACTACTACTACTACCACTACTACTACTACTACTACTACTACTACTACTACCACTACTACTACTACTACCACTGTTACTACTACTACTACTACGACTACTACTACTACTACTACTACTACCACTACTACTACTACTACTACTACTACTACTACCACTATTACTACTGCTACTACTACTACTACCACTACTACTACCACTGTTACTACTACTACTACTACTACTACTACTACCACTACTACTACTACTACCACTGTTACTACTACTACTACTACTACTACTACTACTACTACTACTACTACTACTACTACTACTACTACTACTACCACTACTACTACTACCACTACTACTACTACTACTACTACCACTACTACTACTACTACTACTACTACTACTACTACTACCACTACTACTACTACTACCACTGTTACTACTACTACTACTACGACTACTACTACTACTACTACTACTACTACTACTACTACTACCACTACTACTACTACTACTACTACTACTACTACTACCACTATTACTACTGCTACTACTACTACTACCACTACTACTACCACTGTTACTACTACTACTACTACTACTACTACTACTACTACTACTACTACTACTACTACTACTACTACTACTACCACTACTACTACTACTACTACTACTACTACTACTACTACCACTATTACTACTGCTATTACTACTTCTACCACTACTGTTACTACTTCTGCTACTACTACTACTACTACTACCTCCACTTCTACTTTCACTATTATTACTACTACTACTTTTACTGTGGTGCGCGCTACTTATATGTAGTATATGACGCGAGTGTAAACGTAATGTCTGGCAGCAGAAGATGGGGAAAGATCAAGAAAGAAAGAGTGGGAACACAATTGAATTTGTATGAAACGCATGAATAGTCAAATGTCAGACAATGGATTGATGATGGATTGAAGATTTGCAAATTAACAGTTTACGATATGATTTTCCTATTTTACTGATTAACACTGTAATTTTCGTTAAATAAAATTCGGTTGTCCTCACCTGTGTTCTCCTTCACTACACTACTACTACTATTACTACTTCTACCACTACTGCTACTACTTCTGCTACCACTACCTCTACCACTACTGTGGTGTGTGCTACTTATACGAATAATATTAGTAGTATAAGAATGGACGTGAAAGAAGAAGTCTTACGGTCAGAAGAGGAAAACGGAAAGCAAATAGAGCACCGACAGGAAGTAAAGGAAGCAACAGCAGGAATGGAAGAAGGCTGGAGCGTTGGAAGTCAGGACTTAAAGATGGTGTGCAAATGGAGTGTTCAATGTAATGTTATCGTTTTTAATTGACTAAGAGTGTAAATTTGCGAAATACAATCTATTGAGCCTGCCTCAGTCTTCTCACTACTACTACTGCCACTTCTCCTACTAATCCTACTACTACTAGACATATGATGTTTTCTCTACATCGTTTTGAGGATAAATAACCATTTAACAATAATCAATTCCTGTAATAACTAGATACTTTAATAATCTGATGATATCACAAATTAATAAGCCAATTCAATCACCCGAAACATACCAACATTTTGTAGTAGTAAAACCGAGCACAGTTTTATTTTTTTTAAAAACAGCCGACATGAACACTAAATTCAAGATAGTAAGCCGAATATCAGATTGTACAAAACGAATATGACTTGTTTTTGGGAATCAAGAAACATTAAGCTATTTTACGTGAAAGATTCATTTTCACGAGAAATTAGGTTTGGCAAATTAAACTAACTGTTTTAGCTATTATTATGATTACTATTATTGTTAGTGAATTGTAGTGTTTAAATTTAGAAAGGTGTTTATTCAAAAACATAAAATTAGTGTTATGATTAATGTAACACTAGTAACACATTTATTATTTGAATAAACAATGTGAATTTAATGCTTTTTCTTGTTCAATCGTAATTACTTAAATGTCGTTAATTAAACAATCAACTTTGTTACATTCAATGGAACATTGAACATAGTATACAGAGAGAGTATCAGTAAGATTTACAAGATTTTCGATTTTCTCACTCTCTATCTGAGAGTGAGAATAAAAAAAGCCTGCGTGCTGATTGGACTTTACCCATCAAGCACCTTTCACATTGTGAAAAACAACTTAATTGCCTTTTTTTTTGTACTTCTCCCTCTGATTGACCAAAGTATACATTATTCTTTAATTTAGTTTTAAATTGAATGACTTAAACTATCATTTTTATTGTTTATTTTTAATTCGTTTTGTACATCATTGGTAGTTTTAGTTCAAACTAAATGTGTTTATCAATATGTGTATAGTTTGTATTTTATTTCATTTTGTTATTTATGTGAGGTGTTATGCTCTTTACTAAGTTATTGGATGTAGTAATTGACGAAATACCTTGAGATTAGATATCGTGTGATGATTTATCAACTGTTTGCAATTTAAAAGAAGCTGATGTTTTATAGTAGGATTCGATTTTGCCTCACACACATTAGATCTATGATACTGATTAATGCTCAGTAATCATTTTACTGGATTACGTGCTTACCTTAGCCTTTTTATCCCCAGTGAAACGAAGGCCGTTTACTAGCATTCTCCAATCCACCCTCTCCTGGGTGTTCTTTTCTAGTTCTATCCAACTATTGTTCATTGTTCTCATGTCTGTCTCCATTTCTCGACGTAATTTGTTTCTTGGCCTTTCTCTTTTCCTTTGTCTTTGAGGATTCCAAGTAAGGGCTTGTCTTGTGATGCAGTTTGATTCTTTGCTCGATGTGTGTTCTATCCATTTTCAGTGCTTTTTCCAGATTTCTTCCTCCACTGGCATCTGATTTGCTCTCTACCACGATAGGTTGTTTCTGATGATGTCTCAGTCTGATAGCTTTTGTGGTTCTTTAACTTTCCGCCCCATATAGTAAAACTGTCTTGACATTTGTATTCAAATTTGTGACTTTAGTGTTGGTTGATATTTGTTTTTGTTTTACTGGAAAGATGTAACTTTTCTAGATTTAATTGTGTTTTCCTCATGTGATAAAATTTCTTTAAGGAGTCGTGTATTAAAGGTTAACTTTCTAAAGAAATTCTTATTCATACTATATCGTTTGTCTACTAGTTTTTGACGCATTCTATTAATAATATACATTTACATTATTTCTATTTTTCATAAGACGATTAAAGTATACTCCTCAACAGTGCGCATCCACGACTCCTGCACCCCGCAGAACTCAAACCCTCGACCTTCGGTATTGCGCTCGAATGCCCTAACTGTTAGACCACTAAGCTGGTGTCTGACGGTGTTAATGTCTAACTTGATCAATTCACGGAGTTGCGCAACCTCATACACAGTCTTCAGTAGTTACCATCTACACCCGAACAGACTGAACTTCACTGGTCGCGTCTTCCCACTAGAACTCGGATAAGATTCCTCACGAAGCTAGTCACTAGTGAGCACAGGTAATTTGCATTACGGGGTTGTGAAGATTGTTAAGTTACACATCTTTGAAACCATGAATTGATGAATGTTAGACCACCATTATTGTAATTCTGTAATTTACTAAACAACAGATTTATATTTTACACAATCGATATTTTGTTTAACCTTCATTATAAAAACATTAACACCAGAACAGAAGTACATCCTAAGTAGAACTAAAAAAAAAACAGAGAGTGTTCTGGATTCAACTGCTGACCTCTATTACATAATGCAATGATGTTATAATCAATAGCTGTGCTATTTCGATAATGTATACTGAGACTAGATGGTAATATTGTTAGCTCACAAAAAAAAAGAAAACAATTGATTTTATTTGACATTTTCTCGACTAAATAATGTTAACGTGCCATAACAAATCAGGTGACTGAATCGATATTATTAGTTAACATAAGTAACACGTATTAGACGTACAGAGAAAGTTGTCTGGTATATGTAAAGCATAGAAGTAACTGTGTTTACACTTTGTATACTGTCTGTGAAATTAAAATGTTTCTTTAACTGCTCAAAAGTTAAATAATAATAATAATCTTGAAATAAACAATGCCACACAGTCGATAGGTCAATATTATTGCTCAGTTTTAGCAATTTGCTCCTATAGTTCCTCATTTCCATTGTCACAGAGAAGATGAACTGAGAATCAGTTGTTATAATTTATCACTTCAGAAATATTTCATGAAATCGATTATTCATGATATTTTAGATTTCCCTACAATAATTTCTGTTTATTCTATCAAATCATTTTGCTTCCTAGAACAAATCCGCACATCAGTGAAAGAGAGCAATGATCAAATAAAATGTAACCTAACGATAAATATATAACTACAGTGTTAGTTGGTTAGATGTGGTCTAGAGTAAACTCTAGAACTAGATTTTCTGCTGCCTACTGCTTGTCAGCATACCTTGTTTTTAATTTTGTTTCACAGTTTGAGACTCTGCCAGTGAGATGATCAGCAGTTGACTATTCTCTTAATCTTATCTCTAGTGACGATCGAATTCTGTAGACAATTTTGTATTGTATCAGTAGGAAGACTTGTCTTCCGTGAAACCTAACTTCATTCATCATCTGATCAGTTTTGAAACTCAAGGTCATCTAGAAGTGAGTAGATATTCTCATTCCATGTATACCTCGGTTTATATTGCAACTTTACTGAAGTCCTACTTGTTAGGAAATCCTCCACTTGGAAATTTATCACAGAGTTGAAATTAACTTTTGAGCTAACGTTCAAAATAACTCAATTTTTCTATCATTGACGTAATTTTTTCAAGTACGACATGAAATGAAGTACAGATTACTGTAGTGAACGAGAACACAGGTGGGGCAACCGAATTGTATTGAACGAACATTACAGAGTTACTGAGTAAAATTGGAAAACCATATCGTAAATGGTTCATTTGCAAAATAACAGTTCATCGTATCGAACTGGACTGTTCCTGTTGCAAAACATCAATCCATTGTCACTCACTATTCATGCGTTTCATACAAATTCCATTGTTTTTTAACTCTTTCTTTCTTGATCTTCCCCCATCTTCTGCTGCCAGATATTACGTTGACACTCACGTCATATACTACTTATAAGTAGCTCACACCACATTACTATAAGCAGTTTTACAAGCAACACCATCAAGCTAGGCAATCAATTCATTCCTATATTAATGTCATCTAGATATTTTACACCTTTTGTGTTTATGATTAGTGATATGAAACAAATCCGGTTTTAGTGGAGGAAACTCATTTTCATTGGGATTTAATAATGAGATCATTATTTATCTATAAATACAGATTAATTAACAGTGGTATAAACAACTACTCATCATTAAAGTACCTGTTTTCTGAAACACTAATGGGATGGAAAAGATCACCTAATGTCTGAAATTACTAATCAAACGTGATAAAGCAGTAGTAATCATTACTTCTATGGTTATCTGTCGACTATGTTTTCTTGAAACTTGGAATCCTTCACGATTCAATGGAAAATGTTACAGTTAAACAATTCAATGATTTTGACCTATTTCAGTAAAATTGACTTTTCGCAAAAACATACTACATACAATATAAAAATTCATCTCTCTATTTCATGTTAGTCACTATTTTTATTTTTTTTTCAATAAATTTAAACAAATAATTGTTTACCTAACCTATTTAATTTTCAAAAAAATTCTATTTCTAACACATTAAAAATAATATTTTAACTGTTCATTAAAGACGATAAACACTTTACTACGTAAACACTGCAATTACTGTTCAGTAAATAATAGTAAACATCCAAAATCTTGTCAGTAGTTATGCTAATAATAATAAAACCATGAAGAATAACCAGTTTTTTTTGTTTAAATCGTAAACTATTGAATAATTTGGAGGGTGATTCAAACTAAACTTATTCTTGTTGTTAGTAATGAGAATTCTGTTTTTTTCACTTCCTAGAAATGGACATTATCAAGTATCATATTTTATTTGTATAATTTTCATAGTTTTAAACAGTCAATAAGTCAGTATTGGTTTGCATGATAAACAACGTTTAAATTGTGTATTTCTTTAAAATGGTTTTCAATACTGAGTAATTCCAGTTAAAAAATTCTATCGTTCTCTTATTCTACTTTAGATGTTTAGGCACATATTTGAAGAACAGATAATCTTTTGTAGCGGGATGGAATGCCTCACTTAGAAAGTTTGTGTATATTTGATAATTACACATTGAAATCATCAATCACTCATTGATAGACCACCATTATAAATCTGGAAGCACTGGACGGTCGTTTCGCCCTGGTATGGGACTCATCAGCAGTGCGCATCCACGACTCTCGCACCTCATAGGACTCGAACTCAGGACCATCGGTGTCGCGCGCGAACGCCAAACCTCCGGTAAAGTGATTGTCAATGCTCAAAATGACAGTAATCAAGTTGAAGGATTCTGCTTTGTTTAAATGAATACCCTTTTGTGACTGCTTTTATTTATTTGCTATTAATTATACTCAAAGATTATAGTTAATAGTATTTAAATCAATAAGTGACAGAATATTCGCACCTGATTTCGAAAAGTTGCGTACAGCATGTCAAGGCGTTACGTCATAATGGTGTTTGTATTAAATCACAAATAGTTTACGTAATAACACGTACTATATTTGTCAGTCATCACGGAATGCAATCACACGTGTCAATTGATTCGTAGTCGGCAAAGTATAGTTTGAAAAGGTATAAAATTACTGGTTTCATTAAAAAAATGTGCAATAATGTCAACTATATCAGTCAATTTTGGTCGAGTGTGAAATTTAAATAATCAATGTTTCTGTTTAACTAATCAGGTTATATCTGCACATTATTGTTTGGAAAATGTTTACAAAAAATAATTACATTTATTTTAAAAACTCAAATGTATTTATAAGTAGAATACTCAAAAAAGAAATCTAAATGAAATGTAATTTTCAACAGCCATCTCAGTCACAAAATTCGTCAACCAACTATGATTACGTTTTAATAAAAGTTTAAGAAATAAAATCTAAAAAATAATAATTTTAAACTTGAACGGTTTAGAGAATAATATCCCTATCACTTGATTCAGACTGCTTTGATCCAAATTAGAAATACTTAATGATGTGGTAGTACATACTTAAAACTTTACTGTTCAATGATCTACACACTCCAGTGAGATATGCTTCGTTGATAGATTGAAACTTAGAATAAAAACAACTATACCATGTTACCTGATTTTCACCCGTGCTTTACTCGGTGAATTAAAGTGATATGATGAATTCTTTACTTTGCATTATTCCTTTGTTGATATTTTGACTGAAATTTGGTTAGTCTTGTCTGGAATACGGACAAATTATGCGAACCGCCTCAATATGCAGTACTAACTTTTGAAGCAAACCATACTCGGCACAAGTCCCGAAGTAAATATCAACTCTGTCAGGTAGATTTATCCAGCTAACGAGTCCAAAATGGAATTAAATGCGCTTCCTATATTCCACTGCTAGCCACAATCAATCTATTTTATATAAACTTACATCGGACAATCCGAATGGGACGTCCATATACCAACCAAGAGTGATCAAATTTCAGTCAAAATATTAACAGTACGATAATCAAAGCCATTTGAAATCAAATCATCGTATTATTCCGATAATATTCGGTATATAAGCATATCAATTCATTTTAGGGAAAAACCTATTTTTCTGTTGAATGGTATTAATTTTTTTTGATATTAATTTGTGCGGTTATTTTAGTCAATAATCCAGTCTGGCATCCATCTGTAACTAGTTCATATTTACATGTCGATCAATCCTCCAAACATTCATTCATTCAATCGTTTTCACAATCAAAACTTGTTCATTTTTTCTTGACCAATCATACTTGTATTTTAATAAAACGGCTATCGAATGAGATAACACTAACCAGATGGAAATGGTCGCGATAACTAATATTTTAGTCTTGTAAAGTAACAAAAACGGGTCGAAGTCTAGTGATTTATGTATTTCAGGTTCATACGACACAGAAACATAAGAACTTGCTTTTGAGTTCATTCTATGAAAACATTTGATTCAATATAGTTGGAAGACATCACAACTAAAGTTTAAGACAAATCTGGTTTTATGAATATAAATGTTAGGATTACTGAAATAGCTGAAAAATATGTGAAACAAGTTAAGGAATCATGGTACTTGTGTGAATTCTTCACAAGTTCAATAGTTTCTGTTTGATTGTCAAAGTGACCTTATAAATAACGAAAGGTAGACAAGAGTATTGAGTTTCACTAAATCCAATGATTTGATATTCCTGCATCCCCCACAAACTTAGAGGTATCTTTAGCCAAGCTATGACGCATATATGAGAAATACTGTTTACAAATTAGTTAAGTAAACAGGTCACTTTTAAGTGCAAGAGTACATACATGGCTATATATATATTTATACAAACTAATCACAGAACATAAAAGAACATCCTGTTTAAAGTACTATGATTGTTATTAATAATATCGGTTGTATATTGATATATTTTTTAATTGATGAATAACTTATAGAAAGTTTTGCTTAAAAAGTTAAGTTTCAAATATTGTATATATGAAATAATATTAGAACTACACCTAACAATACTCTTTAATGAACAATTTAAAAGGCTCATAGTTCCTGGGACTATCGAGCTAGTAATGCTGTCCTTAAGAAACGGGTACTAAGTAAGGATGACAGATAAGTAGATGAAGTGGTGAAACTTCATCAGTTGAAGTGGTTGAGACATGTGTTATGTAAACGCAATCGTCAACTGCTCCAACAAGTGATGTTTTCTGATAGCAGAGTAGGGTGGCAAAAGGTGGAGGTGGCCAAATCAAAACATGACCCAAATCCATAGAGGCATTGACAACTGGATTGAGTCATGTTGGTTGATGTCGACCACTTGGTTGGGGCCCGCGAGATGATAGTAATCAATGGTTAGAGACCCTGAATAATATGGCTCAAAATCGTTTGCAATGGCACAGGTGCAATTCATTCTTTGTGTTCTCTCAAATAGTAATCTTCTGGATTCCTCATCACCTTTATCTTTCTCTCTTTAAGTTTATTTCACTAGATTATATTTCTCGAATAATAATATCTTTGAACTCTAATCACTTCGATTACTGCTAATAACTTTACTACCTCTATTACTAAGGGATTTTAATTGACAATTACATCTCTATGTTAACGTGGTATGGCAACCCGAACTGATGTATTTACGTACGACGTTCTACGTTATAGCTGACTGACTGACTGACTTCACTCATTTTTCTCATAATTTGAAATGGATGAATCTGTTTCTTTTTTTAGAAAATGACAAGTTTAACTTATAAAGTCTCCTTAACTGTACTGATAATTATGATTTTCAATAACACATACGATTAACGAATATTTTTTTCTCTTTTTCTGTTCTCAGTCTACAACTATAGTCAAGGTCATCGATGACAAACTTATTTTAACATGACCACCAGGCATAATGGAGCAATATTATTCACTGAATGATAATTGGTTATTTTTCTAGTAATTATTCTAAATTACTGGAATTTCGACCCATACGATCTTTATGGTCTGTCTTTAATTATACTACTGAATTGCATTATAAAATCTGAAATAGTATTTATGATGTATACACTGACCATGGATTCAAACGGCAAAGATTTGATAAACACTCTATGTTAATAAATCTCTCTAGTTGTGCTGGTTTTTCGGGATTCATGCATTGAAACATGTTTTAGGGTTATGCATTACACTACTTATGTCTGTTATTTTCAAATAACTTTTTTTTGAACCAAATCGATAAATTTAAATTTAAACTGAATTGAAAAATATGTGATTATTTTTTTGTTTGTTCTGAACTTCATCAACTGATTTGACCTATAAAAATTGACCTCCTAGTCTTGTGTTCAAAATCCAACCCGAAAAACATTCTGATGCAAAAGTTTAATCATAAATATCATAAATTCTGTAAAATTCTCGTATTCATTATTTCATATAGATTATCCTATCTTTTATTCACCACTAATTAAATTCTTTTATGTTCATGTAGTTTTGAGTGCGCAGATTGAATGAATGGCGCGAATCTTAGGGTTTAGATTCATAGTGTATCATTAGTTCGATAATCGTCTTTGAGTATATCCTAAAATGGATTTTCTGTTTGAACTCTTTAGAATGATCAATGTCTCATGACAGAATTACAGAAGTAACCTTTCATAGTTAATCAGTCAATCAGTTAGTTACAACGTAGAATCTCGTACGTAAGTACATACCACATTAGCACAGAGATGTAATTGTCAATTTAAATTCCATAGTTGCAGAGGTAGTAAAGTTATTAGCAGTAATTGGAGAGATATTGTTATTCGATAAAGTGATGAGGGATTAAGAAGGCTAGGATTTGAGAGCGCACAAATAATGAATTGCACCTGTGCCATTGCAAACGGTTTTGAGCCATGTAATTTAGGGTCTATAACTATCGGTTACTATCATCTCGCGGGCCTCCACCAGGTAGTCGACATCTACCAACATGACTCAGTTCAGCTGTCAATGACTTTATGGATTTGTGTCATGTTTTGGTTTTGCCCGCTCCTAGCTTTCTTCCAACCTATTCTTACATCGCAAAACATAGTCGATGGTTAACCTTCATAGTATGTTGTTAGTTTGATTATTTTCTTCGAGTATATCCTCAGATGGATTTTTCTGAATTATAGAAGAGACCTTTTATAGATAAATATTACCAGTATATCTTAATATGTTAGGAATAGAAACTCTTAATTTCTCTAACTACAGTTTGATATCATCTATTATAATAACATCTTTTCACTAAACATAAAATGGAGATAAAGTGTCAGTTGTGTTTTTAATATTTCGTTTTTTAAATGTCTAGGGGTTAGATCTGCCCCAGAAACAAACATGTGACAAGAGTCAAGTGGCTTAACTCATTTTTATTTAGAAATAAATTAACTCATTTAATATGATAGTCATATGACCGATTGATATGAACGGGAAATATAATCTAGGCTATATGAGATTATTCACATACTATATATATATATATATATATATATATATATATATATATATATATATATATATATATATTCTCGTAATATAATATGAGACTGTGTCCATCAGTGAATATATTTGGCTTAACTTGTAAATTGACCTTATTTATTAGGAAGGTTCAATTTCCATTCAGTTACTGTCAATAGTTTACTTTTTCGTATACATTCAATGTTCAATGTAGCGTAGCTCAAATAGTATTTTTCTTGACAATGCAAACATAGATTTAGTTTTTCATCTTTCACTCAAGCAATGAACAACATATATAATAATCAAGGTGAAATCTTGTCTCATGTAATAGTTTCGCATTTTGTTGAAGCTGTGAAATTATAGGAAAGTTGTATTTTTATAATAAACTCATGTAAATATTAATATCAGTATACTTTATCACGGCATAATTAAGGTATATCAGATGACTATTCTATCAGTGATCAATATTTCATATTCTCGAAAATATTTACACACTAGTCTCAATTGAATATCACTCTTTTTCAAACTGTAGTTCATCGAAACATGTCTGTAACAGATTTGTATTGGTCAGTTAGATTCTTTCACTCTACATTAAAGCACAATAACCATACACAAATTCAATCACGTGAGCAAAAAAATACCAACGTACTGTATGTATGAATCATTTTTTTTTTCAACTCAAATTGTTTTATAAATGACTAATCAAATTTATTTTATATATCTATAAGTAAGAAGAATGCTTGCTATATTGTATTCTTTCTGATCACACTGAATAAATAAAACAAAGTTCACAGTGACACATCGTGTGTAGGTTGATTGTAATCGAATGCAGTAACAATCACCACACACAATAAACAAACGTTTAGTCTCAAAATTCACCATAAACAAAGCTGTGTTCGATCACAGTTGATCGATAACTGTCATATAAAAATCATCTGAAGTAATTTATGGCGTTCAATCTCGTTGCCTATAAAAAAGAAAACATAAGCTATTTGGATATGAGCTAGTGATCCAACCCTAACCTCTTTCTTAGCTGAATAAAAATTTAATAAACGACTTTATTTATAATTGTTTTCCATACTGTTTGTTTGCTTATTTCTGTTCCTACTTTTCATATGCACTCCTCACTGTTCCATTATTTGAACACTTTATTACGTAATTTGTAATCTTTTTAATGTGTGATTCCAGTGTCCATTCTTTCAAGTCGTTGACCTTTTTCCGGCTATAAAACATTAATTCCAGGTCATAGGCATTGATAAGCAGTGACGGATTGTGGTTAGCAATGGAATGCAGCTCATGCGTTTGATCCTATTTGGCATTCATCAGCTGAATGTAGCTGCATCCCAGAGTTGATGTTCACTCTGCAACTCGAACTCGATAGCGCTAGCTTCAGATGCCATCCAATTTAGGAAATTGTAGATTGCCAATCCAAATGATTTGAACTTTATCTCACTGAACTCACGTACGAAGTTCTACGTTGTAACAGACTATCTGACTTCTACTATCGCTACTGCTATTGGATTTGAACTGACAGTTGTATCTCTGAGCTGATGCGGTATAACATCCTGAACTGATCTACAGACGTACGCAGTTCTCCGTTGTATCCGTCTGAACAAGCAAGTGGTTGTCTGGACTAAGAAGTTAAGCTCATAACGAGATGACTTTTAAAGCGAACGGTATCTGGTTCAAGTCTTGGAGTGAACACCAACTGTGAGATGCAGGTGCATCCAGCTGACAAATCCCTAATAGGATAAACGTGAGAACTGTATTCGACTGCTAGCTACTATCTATCTCTAGTTATAATGCTTGTAACTTAATGGTTATATTAAAACAATACACACGTAATGCACATATTCCAAATCAGACTGATCAATCTCAGTTCTAACTATCAATAAGAAGACTCCCGTTACTAATACAAATAAATTCTGCGCTTTATTAGGCTTACAACAACTATTACACCTGTTATCACAATGTCATTTTATACTTTTTACTTGTTTATTTATCCAATCGATTCTATTGTTATCATTGACTCATAGATTATCTTGGTTGATATGGAAATTTTAAATGATCATATGAAATTGGAATGTTGAAATACTTTTATTTACAGTGTAACATATGTATGACTAATTATTTTGATGATTTTTTTTGGCTTTATTCAACCTATTGTATCATTTGCATGTAAGCACAAATAATAACTATATTCTGCCTACATTGAAATTATTGTCGAAGTACTATTAAGTAACATTATCAATTAATTATTGTGTGGTATTTGTACTTTAAGACCAAAATTGAATGTTAGTAAGAGATAACTCATGTAGGAATGATCTAAATTTGTGCTGATTTCAATTATCTAAGACTGTAGAAGACAGACTTTATGTGATTAAGTATACTTGTTTATAGGGATCACAAACCGATCTACGTTAGACAGTTATTTAAAAACATAGCAATACAGGACAGCTGTTTTGTCTTAGTACTGGACCGCTTAGAAATGTGCATCCATCGCTCACAAACCGAAACTGAATCCAAGACCTTTGGTTTCATGAATCATAACCAGTAATGTTAAAGTTAAGAGTTTTCTCACAAAAAACAAAGATGTGTGGTTTAAGTCCTAAGCTGTAGGGTCATGAGTTCGCATTGCTAACGAGTCTCATACTCGAACGAAGTGACTGTCTAGTTTTTTCCGATTGTCAATGACTAATAAACTTAGATTGATCAGGATGTCAATAACAGCAAGCATTCTCCACAACTCCGAACGTAGGCATATTTATTTCCACTAAATCATGCTCCTGATGGTAAACGAGGAGTACTTTGAATACGACTATAAAATGAGTTTAACATTGTTTATACTACTAATTGTGAACTTCATATCAAAACAATAAAACTACTTATCTTAATTGGTACAAATCTAATTATCCAACTTATTATTTTTTGTATATCTGTATCACTCTTTTATTATAGTGAGTTATTGTAATACACTAAATTCATTTTATGAAACAAAATAGCACCCCAAGGGTTAGATAGCAAACTGAGTTTCAAAATTTATGTATGTCACATTACGTTATTGATAAAAGATATTTGTTGGTAAAACATCTTATAGAGAAAATTCTTTAACCGAATAAAATGAGTAAACAGGATCATGTAGACCTATAGTTTAATAGAAAATATTGTCATGTGAATAGAAGTAAGTGATTAAGGCCTATCTATGTGATAAATCGATGAGAAATAATTCAAGTTTATCTTTACCTAGTTTTTTCCAAAAACCATAATCATTTCATCAAACTTTAGATAAGATAACCACCACAATTCAGTAATCTTTTCCCTCAGTTCTATTAGCACTATAAGAGAAGCGTGAACAACTAAAGTGTTCAGACTCCTAGTACTTAGTATCTCATTGGATTTGCTTCTTTTAACCCAACTATTGACAGATGAAGCCACAAGTTTAATAATTTTCGATTTCAGACTTATCAGGACGGGCATTTTCATTAAACTTGAACAATAATATCTTTAATTATGTAGAACTCGTTCTGTTGAGTTAATCTTTTCTAAATATTCTCATTACCAAATAAAATAAGACGTTCAAATAAATTTTTATTACTGAGTTGTTAAGAATGCTGAGTTTCATTGAAGTTATAAATCGATTACTCTTAAACTACCACAAGAAACTTGGGGTCACTAGAAGGCTGTTTCGTCCAACTATGGGATTTATCGACACTGCGCATCCACGACCCAGGCTCGCAGGAACCAAACCCAGGACCGATCTTGATATGATTTGAATTAAAATGTACACACGTATGACAAAATTTCCGAGCAATAAAAGTTCACAACCTAAATATTATATGGCTTTGACTTGATATCTTATTTTTCAATGTCCTAGTGTAATAATCTATTGTAATCAACAATGTTTTTGTGATAAATGAACATTTAATACAAGATACTGTCACTGCTTATTTTACACATACAATAAAATTCAACCAACGTTGTGTATTAAATCAACAACCAGAAAAAAAGATCTATTCACAGATAGACAGTAAAACAATACATAAATATAATTCAAAAGTAAAATTTCGAAACTACTTAAATAAAAAAAAATATTAATCAATAATTTTAGACTGAACCAAATTTAGCACTTATTTGACATGATTAAAAAGGAATTTATTTCAAATATTAAACAGTTAGTTCATACAACTAGTGTTACAACTTAAGAAATTGTTGTTTTTTTTCCAAGAATCCATTTTCATGTTCACCACAATAGAATGCATAAATAAAGTTGTATGAATTATTTAGTCGGCTTCTGTCGAAATGTTTATTGATTAAAAATCGAATGTTTCTTACTCAATTATCACATGAATAACAACTCCATTCATAGTCTAAGTGGATCAGGTAATATATGAGAAATTTTTCTAATTTAATAAAGATTCGGTTCTACATAGATTTGTTTTCTAATGATACTACTCTTTAACATTTTAACTTCTATAAAAAAAAATAAATCTTCCATTAATTGATTTTCATTATCAACTCGAATTTTTAAGCAAAAGTCATGTTTTCAATAACTACCAATTTACAAGACGTGACCAGTGAAGTTCAACATGTTCGGGTGTAGGCAGTGTCAACCGAAGACTGTGTATGAGGTTGCGCAACTCCGTGAATTCGATCAAGTTAGACATTAACACCATTAGATACCGGCTCAACGGTCTAACGGTTAGGGCGTTCGCTCACATTACTGAAGGTCCTGGGTTCGAATCCTGTGGGGTGCAGGAGTTTTGGATTCGCACTGCTGAGGACTCCCATACCAGGACGAAACGGCCGTCCAGTGCTTCCAGGTTTCTAATGGTGGTCTAACATTGATCGATTCATGGTTTTAAAAATGTGTGATTTACAAGTGTTAAATTATTCTGTTCAAACAACTTTTAATCTAAGGATCTGAGCAAGTTATATTATTGTTGTATTTAGTGGTCTCAATGACAATAATATGCAGTGTTAATGGTATATCTTTATCGGATTGGATGATAATTAAATTAGGAAATTTAGCCGCAAACATTGTAACACAGCTAAAACTCAACACCTATGCCTAAAAAAACTTCTAAAAAATTTTAAAAATCACTTTATAAAGAGCATAAAAAACAAGAGATACTTTTTGGGATCAATTGACTGCTTAATATGTTCAAGCTCTCATATCATGAATGTTTTAACGTAGATAACAGTTTAGTAAAATGCTCATGAAAATATGAGCAAATTCTATCAAATATGGACAAAGGGGAAACCGGTTAACCAGATGAAAAGCTAAGTAAATTTAATTTGTACAGATTATTTTTGCAAATAATATCATGTTATTTATCCAATTTTTACAGCTAGAGTCTGTGTTATCCGATTACTTACATGAGTTTAAAAATCGAACCTTTAGATTACAAATAGAAGTCGTTTAGAAAGTACGGCTATTATGTCGCAAACAATACGTAGATAAAGTTTCAGGAATATAAAACTTGAGGTATAAGTTAATACATTCATACGAACATCACTAGTTGGTACTTCTGAAATAAAGCTCACCAAAACGCATCACTGTTTAGCACCACTAACCATCATCTAGATTTAATGAATTATGGGTTAGCGAAACAAGGGTAGTATTTCTGCAAGTAAAAACATCTGGAACTTAAAGCGACTGTCAACCAACACTAAAGTAAGGATTTCCGATACAAGTGTCAAGATAATTCTGTTGCATGATGTGGAAACTTGACTGTTCACTCAAGACACCTCGGATCCATTGGAGAGACACCATCAGTGACAACTTACAGTGGGGGAAAACAAACCAGATTTCATCTGAAGAAGAAATCAAGAAAAAGCGCTGGAGACGCATAGGATACATATTCCGGAAATTATCTGACTGTATCACGGGACAAGCCCTAGCTTCGAATCGTCAAGGCCGAAGATAAACAGGTAGACCAAGGAACACATGACACCGGGAATCGGATGTTGATAATAAAAGGATAGACAGCACGGTAGAACAACTGGAAGGGAGCGCTCAATGTAGAGTTGGTTGGAGAATGCTTTCTGGCGACGTTTTCGCCAGTAGAAGTAACAGAGGCGTGCAAGCTATTTATCTGGTACAGTGATTGATGGCTGTTGGAATTTCACAAATAAACATGGGTTATAAGCACTGACTTCGAAACCATGAAAACTACATGTTTAATTAAAAAGAGATTACCAATATGACTATTGACTTTGTTTAATGCAACCTATCAATCTAAATGGAACTAAATATTACCAAATGAAGTTTCGACGCATAAACCAAACGTTTATTTAAAAAGAAACAGTCACAAAGGTGAATTTCGCTGCCCTAGGAAGAAACACTGAACAAGTATTACATTTAAAAATCGACTGTTTTTCAACTTCAGAATAGTTGTCTTCTGGGGTACATTTCAGGATTGTAATCTCACCTTAACATAAGAAGCTGTACGAAGTGATCCCATAGTTAAAAAAGAGCTTGAAGACTGATTTCTAATACTGAGACACCGTTTCAAATAAGGTAGAGGGTTTAGCTTTTGAGACGTAACTATCTATCCCATCTTAAGTTATAACACAACTGTAGATCAATTTGTACGCATGAAATATTTATCAAACAAGAATATTCATATCCCACATTCAACTCTCACCAAGATGTTTTGCGACTGTAACTATTAAGGTCATAATAGAATACAAGCAGATACTGACTAGCCACTGACTCGCAGATAGTTTCTTACTGTTTAGTCCTCACTGCCCATCACTATTCTCTATCAATTACATCTTACAGCAGGCATGTCAGGGCAGACATAGCTCAATACAAACACCTTTAGCTACAAGTTCGGTCCGAATAATTCAGAAAAAATCATTTTACTTAGTAGTGCAGATGGCTTTCGATGACCAATACATATCAGCACCAAATCTCGCTACAAGGCATTTACCTGACTGTTCTTCATTTATCACACATTATGTACAGTGTCTAAGTCTTCTACCCAGTTATTAGATTTGCAAATTGTGCGTACTCAAGCTTAGTTTACTAAGAATATTTCAATTTCATCGGACGTTTTGTACTTAAGAGGATGTATGATATTAATTTTGCATACCAATTATTTATAATTCATGACTTTATTCTATCAAAGTTTAATGAAATTGTCAGAAGCTGACACATATTTAGATTTAAAGTAAATAGACTAAAATCACTCTAACATATATGGAATGTAAGCTCTAAATGCAACAAATATTACTAGGGGTTTCTTAGTAAGTTTATTATGGTTTTTAAACTTCAGTTCTGTTGGGAATTTCGGTAATAAAATTATAACAATGTTACCTCAAACTTGTTGTTTAGAATCTGCAACACTTTACCTAGATTTCACTTGACAAAACTATAGTACAACAACTGACAAAATAGTTTCATTAAACCTGTGTAAAGACATCACTATGTTTCAAGACAAGGTCCATAATCCATGCATTCATTTTCTTGAAAAAGTTTGTTTGATCACTAATCAAATTTTTCAACACTGGTTAGAAGAAAGAACAGCAGATGAATGGTACTTAGTTCACTCTTGTGAATAAAACATGCGTCACATTGACTTAAATTGACTTTTATTACAGAAACACATTCAACGTTTATAACTCAACTATTTTCACCATGTACATATTTTGATACTTAACGAAATATCAGACATACTCTCCCAAAAAACTGTACATTTCTAGGAACAAACAAAAGGAAAATAATTGTCACTCCACTTTTTATTGAAGTTTTGCTCTCTACTGTTCCATGATCAATTATAATAAAGTCAAACATCCGACAGTGACTGGTAACAGCTGTTTAGAGATTAAAACAACACATCAGATTCAAAAACATCTGTTTCGACCACCAAAGTATTAGTTTATTTCTTTGCAAGATCGTTTTGTTGGAGATTTTGACACACATCGCATGAACTTATAAAAAATTGTAGGTAATAAGAGACGACGGCTAAAACACATAAAACGTTTGACTAACAGGTACTGATAGTAGTAATAAAAACAAATAGACCTGTGTGTAGGGCAATTTACTTCTTGTACATCGTAAATGAATTGCGGAAGTTTGATGCTTAAGTGAATCAGTTAAATAGCAATGTATGAATGCTCTTTGATACATGAAACTATAGAATGAATAATAAAACACTTATATTTAGCTGACTATAGTTTATGCATGAGTGTGTTTATTTTTTATCACAAATATTACTTTAAACGTTAAGATCAATCCACAGTTCGAAAAGCAGCCCAGAATATATAAAAAAAATAGTTGGTATACAATCTAATGATCTTAACTTAGGGTTTTTCTTCAGTAACTGAATATATAATCATTATTAAACTAGCGATCACTAGTGTATCAAAGTTTGTGAAACCACATAGTAAACGAATATATCGCGTACAAGGTTTAAATAAGTTTAGAAGGTAAGACTATACCTGGATATAAAAAGGTATAAAAACATTTAACCAACTTTCATTCATTAACCATAATGTTAAATTATGATACCACTTAAAATAAAATCCCTGTTACTTATGTGAAGTAATATGTTTTCGAAGATTTTTTATATCTTGCGATTACAATCGAATGAATGCTATGTCATTTGAAGTAATCTTACTCAGGTTTAAAACCACAAGCATTCCAAAGATAAAAATAATTAAAAGTAGAGAGTTGTTAATCTACGTCTTTACGATGCTTTTAATATCAAACTGACATCAAAATAAGATAAAAGGGTTGTTCCGAACAATAAATTAAATCAAGTTCATGATAATTTAAGAATACTTTGGTCAGTTATTAACTTACATTCTCGCCTTTGGATCTCCATATTCGCCGAAACTGAATATAGTAATGCAATACATAAAATGTATTTCATCTGTATATTCCATGAATGGCAGCATTTACTCCGAAACCATTTAGGTAACCGTAATTGCGCAGTAACAGTATATGCAAAATGAAAACTTTCAAGACCTTGAGACAGCAAAATTTAATCGTTCAAACAAAATGCTTTAAGTATTTCATAAGTTTGAGTATTTCATACTGTCATTTTTCAGCTCGCTTCAATTTTAAGGATGAGATATTTTACACCTTAAAGTTGCATGAGTTTGTATTTCTTTGCTAATTTATGTTGATTATAATTTACTGTCGTCGCATAAGGGAATGAAAAGCTGAAGCATTTTTGTGACAAGCAGCTTTTTTCTTTTTACTCATCCATGATTTTCTATCTTGCTGTAATATATATCATTAAATAACGCAATATCAATTTACTGTTCTCAATAATATACTTTACTCTGTTAAGTTAACAATACAAACCTGGATACTTTGATTGTAAGGTTCCGACGTCCCCAATTTCAACTCATTCTGTTCTGTTTTGAAAACAGTGATGCATCGTTTTGTAATTCAGAGGCTGACATCAACGAGCTCTTTTCAAAAATCGATCCAGTGAAAGCTTTTAGCTAATTTACAATTGCCTCAGATAGCACATTGAAAACGGTTTTCATCACCATTTTCAATCATTATATTATCACTGATATATTTATTCTTAAATAAAAAGGTGGTAAAAAACGGTATGCTAGATCACAGACTAGATCAAGTTGTAATAAATTCTACCACCTCTACTGAAAAAGATTGCGCATATAGAATGAAGATAAGGGTCTGTTACTGATGACACATGTTTCCATCGGATTGTAAAAAAAATAATTCTGTAAATCTTCGTTATTCAGGCTGACCTCATCAGTCTAACTGGACACCCTAGCTGAATGCTTTCGAACATATAACTGCACCAGATCACTACCGGATAATTACTCTACATTTCCAGTCTCAGCATCTTACCAGCTTGGACTACATGCTTATCGACAAATACATTTATGTACGACCTTTAGGTGACGCAAAATTTACTTCAAGGAAGCTCATCTATTTACTGGGCTCTGCAGCGATAAGTAATCGGTAGTTCCTACTGTTTTTTATACATATAAATGATCTTGCCTGCAAACTGGCACGCCCTATGTGGCATGTTGTTGTTTCAAAGTTATTAATGTCATTATTTGTTATTATGATCAAATACTGATGATGTAAAACTGCCTCAGTAGTCAAATGGGTCGAACACAACGACCGCGTTTAGAAGTTTGATATGTCAGTTTTTTCAGTTACCAAATGTCTCGGCTGAAAAACTCACCTAGATCTAATCAAAACGTAACACACGACAAACAGCCTTAGCAGCCTTGTTAAAACCTTACGTCTTTTGATCAAAACATTTTTTCATTTGGTATAAAAATTTAATTTTAATCAGTTGGGTTCGGTCAATATTTTGTAATGAATTCAGGAATCACGTGGCACTTTCTAGGTAAACGTTTCAATATTAGGCCATAAAATTGACTCATGATGTTGGCGAAGTTACACTGTGACTGACTGTGATATCAGGGGTTTCTCTGCTAGTTCATAAAATATTGTTTAGGCTCGAGCAAACCCGGCCGTGAATGATACCTCTGTGTGGTGGTCGGACCCATCTATCAGTATAGATCAAAGCTGCTATAGTGGCTGGAATACATTTTTTGAAATACTAATATGTCAGGCATATCATTTAGAGAATTATGAGACTAAAAACAAAAACATTAAGGTATTTATCTCAAATAGCCAGCATCAGCTGGCTTCTCACAGGAAAGGAATGAGTTAGAAAATCTGAACCCTATGATTATCACTCTCACCTAACCTCATTCCATTTCTGGAGCCAGGGCCTATAGAAGAGCGGAGCATTAAATACTTTCCGTGAAAGAGCCTTGGTTGACCAGCTCCTAGCAGTTAAACCCATTAGAACAACGCTAACCCAACTTACTTTTCCCTTTCCTCAAAAAATATCCTTCCAGAATATGGAGATCTGGAAAGTGACAACCGCTTTCAAGATTCAAGTTTCGCGACTCTTTTACCCAACCTTGTCAAGAGAAAGGACCATCGCAATATACCACTGTTGTATCTGGAGACCTCATGGTTACGATCACTGACTTCGCAGGTATAGGTCGAAATGAGATGAAAAGCAGAACTAGATCTCTTAGGCTGGATTCCTGCAGACAGTCACTTATGCCTTGTCCAGAGGGACAGTAAGAGCTCGAAAGGACTAGGACACTCGCCGTGTCCTTTACGCTGACTTCGCTCACGCTTCAAGTGATTGTTGCTCAGATGAGTTTCACGGAGATCTTTCAGAGCTTCTTCACATATCAAGGCATTCTAATCTGGTAATAATGGACTGTGATTTTAGTTCACAATTGTGTCCAATTGGGAAGACCGAAATGAACCTGGGGGTTGTTATGCTCGAAAAACAAGCAATCGCGACTGTCTGATGCAGTTACGTTCAGATAACCACCTATTTCTGGTAATTATTAATGTGAGGTATGGGGAAAAACAACTTTTGACATGGGGAACTGCAAAAATAAACCCAAAGATGAACTCAACTAGATCACATTACCACCAGCCACCAGCGAAGAGGTTAGTTAGAAGACTGTCGTTCGTCTTGAAGCACACATTTAGATTCAGATAATGCTTTAGTAAGAGCACTTGTTTCTTCACTGCTTACTGATCGTACGGAAGGCACAGCAATGGGGCTCCTTACAGTTCTACTTAACCGTATAAAAGTAGGGATTATATTTCAGGCACAACTAGAAAAACAGTTGGGCAGACTTGTAGGTGATGACCACCACTAGGCACTTTGAAATAACATCCACAAAGCTGAGGAAATATTAGTGATTTCTGTTCGTTAAGTAAAACATAAGGTTATGGGGAAGCAATGGATTTAAGGAGTATCAACTGAACTGAGAGGTGCTCGGAAACGCATTCTGTCTGGCTCTGAACTCGATGAAGGGCGGAAGCAGCTCAGAGGTAAGCAGATAAAATGTCTACTCGACGATCACGAACAATGGTGGTGAAAGTGAAACAGATGGAAAAGTCGGCCGCGAGAGATAATAGTGGACAACTATTCAGAATTATCAAGTAAACTTGGATTATTAATACAAGAGATTTGTATGATGGGCAGAACATTTACCAATCATTTCGATTGACTTTCAGCGACACTTAGTTTACCCACAATCACTAGTCAACCTGAAGTGGGAGTTGAGATGAGTCCTCTAACTCTGGAAAGGCTAATAGCAATCTAAAGCGAGGGAGAGTAGCAGGTAGTAGTGCGTCACACCCTGAAACTTTTAGGAATGATGGTTCAGTTTTACAAGTTTGACTGCCAGAGATCTTGGTTAGAATCTGAACTCAATCACACCTGACAGGTTATAATCACTCATTGTTCCAGCCTATAATTTCATTAGTGACAGTTGCAGAGCAATAGGTTTAACCAATAAAGTGTCAGGAATATTAGCTCCATTATTAATTCAACGCACAGTCCGTCAATGAAATTTGAACCAAAGCAATACACTGACCTTGTGCAAGCTCTCTAATCTAACAGTAGTGATCGCGTGAGAGTTCGTTGTTAACAGCCACCGGCGTTCTTCAGGGTTGTCATCTCCCACCATTCTTATTCAACTTCGCCACTGACATGTTGTTGGGGGAATCACGTTCATCGTCTAACTTTTCAGAAGTTTTATTTCCACCGGCGGATTCACTTGTTGACTTAAAATATGAAGATAGTGAATGTGCTGATGAAATTAAGAGTCTTTTGATCACCTGACGGAACAAGCAAGCAAATCCAGGATGCGCTTCTTCCACTCCGAATCCTAAGCGTTCCTTCTGGACTGGCACCTAAACTAGTGACTGAAAGTGACCTACTTGAGTTTGTTGACCTCCTCACTTATCTTGTTTTTGCCATTTCAAAGGGTTTCGTGGTTGGCAAATCTTGAGAGGGATACAGAGGCTAGACTGACCTGTGCTAACTTGGGTGTAGGGAAGACATCCTTTTGTTAGCTAAAGGACGAGTTTATTGTGAAGCGTGAAGCCATACAGGCGTGAAACATTGCCAATTAAGAATAGAGGACATTCGTAGGTAACTAGCACTTCTTCGATGTATTACTAATGTTTTCAGGGACCATCAATCAAGAAGTGCTGGAGTTAGAGAAAGTGTACCACATGAAGATGGCAAATCAAATGAAGTAATGAGTCTTTATCATTTGAGGAGCTTAGGACATGTGTTTAATATGCATAACCACCGATTGCTTTGGAGAACCATGTTGTCTGTTGTATTCTGGAAGAAGCCGGCCAAACTGAAACATGGCACCAGTCCATGAAGTCATTGACGAATCGTCTAAGCTAATAGGTGCAGACTATCTGCTTGCCATAACTACTGGCAAGAGGCTTTATATTTTAGAGCTCCTAGTAGTTTGTATTGGCACAGGTTCATCCACTGTTTATCTCCACCTGAATACTAAGATTCTGGATACTTCATGAATTTGATATAGTATTATATTTCCTCAAAGCGAACCTCCGATCTCCATAAACCTTACAATATCCGATGTCTTTTCACGAGCTAGTATAAACCAACTGATTTGTTTGCGCTCCATTCTTGTTCTTTCGGTACGGTTCCAGGTATTGGATAGTGTCCAATGGAAGGGGATATAGCCACTCGACTGTCTGATTCTACTCAGTTGACAGTTGGTTATGAGTTTGTATATTCTTCGATTCGAATCAATGCGTTTGTTTCAGGGCAGCTGGGTTTCTGGATACCAGCAGCTATCACATTACCAGAGCGATCAGTTAGTTGCAATGTGAAGAACATTAAGGAGAAATTTCCAACGCTAAGAAGAATAGGATTTCAGAACTAAGTAATACATAGATAATTTAGTTTACTGGTTGGTAGTGAATACTGAGAGAGAAGACCAAAGTTCAAGCAAGGGAGAGGAAACAGAGATAATAGGCGAGATTGATGAAGTTAGTGATCTGAGGAGATAATAAAACAAAATATATTTATTCTCAAATAACTACGTTACAAGAGTCACGCCAGTTTACAGGCTAGATCAAATTGTCACAAATGCTTTCACAATTACTGTAAAGTTATAGCAGTTAAATTATGTGTAAGTGTCAGTTTTTGATTGCATATTTACACCATTTCACTGACAGAAACAGAGATGGCAATCATAACAACTAACAGGTCTCAAGATATGCGTCGGGCACAGCTTGTTTAAAAGTGAGATGATAATCCGTATGTGAGTTCGTGTTTATCAAGTCTCTTGCTAAAGCAGTCCGCTAAGGGGCTGTGGTCACCTCCACTGAAAAAGCATTCCAATTTGCAACTACTCTTAATGAGTAAAAATGTGTATCGTCGCTCTTTCAAAGATTCCCTCGAGAGAAGTGGTAGAGATTTATCAGAATGATGCTCACTTTGGGGTTGTTTGGAGTGCTTAATATGTTGTACGCCACAACCAGATCGACTCTGATTCTCCTGTAACTCAGGGGGAATTATCCCAAGTGCTGGAGTCTCTATCTTCGTAAGGTTTCTTCTTTAACCCTATCATCTAATTCGATGCTCGCCTCTGCGCTTATTCCAAGAGATTTATGTCACTTTTAAGGAGAGGGGGTATGACGACGTTTTGAACCTCCAGGTGTGGACGTGCATGTGGCTTAAACAACGTTAAGGAAAATTGTGGGGTGATAGCACAAAGTTTTCTTCGCATAAAGCGAAGACTTGCATTAGCCTTGGCTGTGTCCACACTATAGTTTGAGCTGGTGTGGAGGCTTTCAGGGGTTATTTAGCCGAGACCACGCTGTGAGGAGATATTAGGAAGCGGACTTCAATTGAGGGTGTGCGGCAGAATGTACAAGATGTGACATTTCTGCTGGCTAAGTTTTAAAGCGTTCTTCACTGCCCATTCCTCAATGGATATAAGGTCTTATTGAAGCTCAGTTAAATCCACTTCGCTTGGACCTCCAGATCTCTTCATCTCCGTAGATCAACGGAAACGAGCTAAATTTATCTAAAAGGTCGTTAATGAATATCAGGAAGAAATGTGGATCTAAGATGGTCCTCTGTGAAACTTCAGATGTTGAGACTGGCCAACTAGCGTACACTCTATTTACCTTGGTGCAAAGCTTTCTATTCTCAAGGTAGTTTCTGAGCCAAGATAGGAGTGGATCAGTGAAGCCTATTTCCGCAACCTTTGCTATTAGGCGTGTCGAAGGCTTTTTCAATATCTAGAAATATTATGTGCACCGGTATTTTCGGCATTTCCAACTGTCCCATGCTATGAGATTAGATGCCCACGACCTGCCTTTCCGAAATCGGCGTTCAGCTTCGTTTAATATTTGATTCTTTTCCATATACTCTCTCATTTATTCGTCCACCCTCAATTCCATTACCTTTGGTTGTATTGGTAGTAATGCGACTGGTCTACAATAGGATGAGTCCTTCCTATCACCTCCTTTGAAGACCGTGGAGAGATTAGCTTATTTCCATCCAACTGGGATTTGGTGTGGCTCAGATGAATGTCTGAACAAGTCACACATCGATTAACAGAGGACTTGCACACATTGTTTCAAGACTATGGGGTGAATTCCGTCGAAACCTGGTGACTTCCTGGGCGTAAGGATTTTAGTCTCTTTATTACTAAGTCAGGAGTAATACGGATATTCTCTAAGCCTTCAGCTGGCACTTGGTTTATGTACTACCCTGAACAAGTGGATACCTAGCTTTATTGATCGGTGAAGTTTGTGTTGAAGATCTCAGTCACTTCTAGGTTGGTGCGGTCTCCCCTATTCCAACCTTTGACAGAACACAAACCCTGATTCGTAGGTTTTCTTTGGGTTATGAACCTAAACAGACGCTTAGATTATATCTGTATTTTGACAGCTAGCTTCATCTGAAACCGTCTCCTATCACTTCTGACTTGCCAATGCCAAGTGAGAATCCTTCAAAGGGACATTCCACTTGTGCCAAGCTCTCCTCTTCGCCTATAGCAAGCGTTCAGTGCCGCGCCTAACCCATGTTCTTATATTTCCGGGTGTGTAGTGAGACAGGTACATTGCTGAGGACAGCATTCTGGATGATATCTCCCAGTTTGCCAGTGACATTGTGCTGTCGGGCTCCACCACTTCCGTGGCCACGGGACATGTAAAAGGATCTCTCTCACACGCGTATAATTTGCCCTAGTGTAACAAAGATGGGGCTCGTGTTCGTCCTGTGTGTTTCGCTAATGACCATGTGAAACAAGACTGTGCCATGGTCACTACTTCCTACTGGTGTGTGGACGTGAACATCCTTGACCAGAAGCTGATCACTTGTTAACAAATAATCCAGGTTTGAGGACTTTCCTTTTCTAGTCCATCTAGTAGTACTGCATACATGCTCAGCCATTCCATAGCTTCTAATGTCTGCACCAAGTCGCCATTGGAACCTACCACTGAGAGTTGTGCCTTGATTGCTGAAATTTAGAGCTAGGGTGATGAAAACTCCAGCTGAGAGTATTTGATCGAGCCACGGGAGTGGCAGTTGCAGTATTGCCTCAGTCAGTTTGTTTTTATGGACCCCAGTACCTGAGTAGGGTCAGTAAATGCCCCCACCCAACCAAGTATTACGTGTCATTTGTCTGGAGACAACACCAACATGGTTACGTCAAATCAGTTAGTTGGGTGTCGTGAAGCCGCTTGGCTTTCAAGCGGCCGTTTATATATATATCCAGCCAGCCTACTGTTTGGTGTACCCCATCGATTTGGTAGGATGTCATTCCTTGTCAGCTCACTTCGCCGTCTTCACTGTCAGGTGATAGCCATGTTTCAGTTACGATTATGATCTTCAGATCCATCAGAGAGCACATATTCCTGATTTCTGAGCTTCACTACTTTGGGATTTGAACTGATAATTTAATCTCGCTGTGCTAATGTGATATGACAATTTGAACTTATGTACGTACTTACTAATTTCTGTCTTGTAATTGACTAAGTTGTACCAATAATACTTTGTACCAGCTAAAAAATCTTTATGCACAGATTTACTGAGCTCACCTAACCAATAAGTGGTCCAGCAGGTATTTGTTTTGTAGTACGTTTAAGAATTTAATCTAGAAAATTAATTTGGGGATCTTTCAAGTGTACAATGTTTGATTTTGTGTCCCGTGAATTGTGTGATAATCAACCCCAGAAGCCTGGATTCTTATCGAAACAAACTGTTATATTACTCAAACTTTGACTCATTTACAGATGGAATTCGATTACAAAATAAAACTGAAATTAGACAATGATGCCTACAAGATCATTAAGAAATAACAGTATTATACCAACTACTAAGACTATAAATAAAATTTATTTTGATAACTACATGAAAAGAATGAAACCATCGATAAATGACAAACAATTTTATGAAATAAGTTATTGTTGTCTCCTAAATGAAACGACAATATTTTATAACAGTGTGTAGATGTATACACTGATGATGATCTGAAACAAAAAATGCTTCGGCAAAGAATTGTTCAGAAAAACGACGTCAAAAAGATTCCTAAGTTTGGTTGAATATATTTGTAATAATTGTAACGAAACAGTTGAATCCTATCATTTCATTTATGAAATAGAAACGATGAAGACCATGAAGCTAATTATTGTACTAATTATAATACTGATGCCTGGGATGCTGTCAGCTTTATACACTACTGAAACAACTACGAAAACGTTTATGAAGCCCATACTCATGAAAAGAAACTTTGAAATATAAAATCATCAACCTGTTGCTTGAATGAAGAATTAAAACTATCATTTTCGGTATACAAATAATATTGATAAGAAAAAGTAATGTTTATTCAATTCTTCTGCTGATTGGATTCTGTTAATTAAGACGAATATAAGCACTAAAAGTTGACATCGTATCCACTTTGTTTGACCAATAATAGTTGAAGATAGTAGGAAGCTTTAGATCTAGGATTCGTACAAGTTGTCACTTGTCAATAAGGCTTGTACGTGACCGAAATAGTATACTATGGGCACTTATCAGTTAAAGAAAATGAATGTCATTGATTAATCATCAATTGTCGAGTTCAGTACATTGTAAACAACTAGTAAAGTGACCAATGTAGACGGACTAATGAAGGCAAAATCAACAATAACAATTCTTCTCCGTAATGTGTTCTTATTACGGTTAATTTTCATATACGTATTCTATCATAGTAGTATATCAATTGATGACAAGAAATAAGAACAAGATCCTGATACCTGAACAACCTTATGATACGACATGATAAACATATGAAGCGATAGTGAAAGTATGCATGGAAATTTACATGTTATGTCATACCACTTGACAAATCTATACCCAGGTAACATATTACCGAACTACCAAATGCTTAATTACTAATCAAAAACTAACATGAAACTACTTTTAAGTGATTACTGAGAATAGCAGCCAATAATATCATTTTTCATAGTAGATAAAAGTAGAATCCAGATATGCATTCCATCCTTTGTGGATACATGAGTCGAATTCACTGCCGCAATTCGAACTCAGTACCTAACGTTCTAGACTACAGAGGCAATCAACTCAAGATCTTAAGTCAACAGAAACTAATAAATTCAGTGTTAAATATCAAGGAAACGCGTAAAAATATCCTTCAACTATCATGCACTAAAAAGTATGAAATGGATTTAATTTTTACATTTTTATTAAATCATACTAACTAAATCGAAATAATCCGTGGATCAGTATGCTATTTATCTGAACTATCAAGTGATTTATTGATCGTAAGCTCTAGATTTCTCAAACTATGCCAAATAATATGGCAGAATAAGAAATAAAACTCACATCCCAGAAAAACGTACTAACTAGTCGTCACAAATATTTCACAACCACTTACCTCATAACAAACTTTACAACGAAGTGGATGCCTATTGAAGTTTCGATGTTTTAATTTAGAAATTTTTACAAATTACCAAGTATATTGTGACAAAACTTTTTTATTTCAATTTATTTTTTTTAACCCTAAATAAAGCTATGGAGTACAGGTCACATGAAAACTTATAAATTCGTGACATATATTGCAAATTTATGGTGCAAATTTTAGCGGGAAAACTAATTATCGTAATTCAATTAACAAATCATTAGAATAAGCAGTACATTCAACGATAAATTTCACAGAACAGCATTACATAGAACAATAGACCAAAGAAAAAAATAAGATAATCGCATTTAACAAGAATAAATCATTTTCTGCGGTGATGTTATGAGCGCTTTGGATAACTTCAAGATAACTTTTAATTACACAGTGACATTATTTCAAGAAGTAACTAGTAGTTTTATAGTCCACAGTGTATGTATTCTTTAGCAGCGCTTGCAAACAAACCTACAACTGGTCGAAAGGAAAACTCTCATATCTTACTGTGACGAATATTTTCAGCTGTTGTCAGTGTGACTTCTTTATTAGATCTACAACATATGATGTGTATAAAACTAATTTTTTCAAAGAAAGCAGCAAAGATGTTTTCTTGTCTTTTAAGCATAATGGTAAGATTTTTAATCATTTACAATAAATATGATTTCTAGATTATAGTAAACACTGTGAAATAACTGTTATACCACTCTCCGTACATAGTGATCATTCTGCAAGCGGTAAACATCTATAAATTAAAAGAATAAGTTTGCTTTGATTCATGTAGTTACTTCTGTAATAATACCTATCTTGACATGGTAACATAAACTGAATATATCTTAATCTCACGGAATTTTTTGTTTTAAACATTTATATTCTTAATTAGGAATATGTACTCCTACATTTTGTCAAGATAATTTTGACAAGGTGAATAATCCAGTCAAGTTGAAACAATTAAATGAACTAACCTTAGGAAATGTAAAACATGGTTTGCATTATTAAAATTTATATAATACTGTAGTGAACGAGAACACAGGTGGGACAACCGGATTGTATTTAACGAAAATTACAGAGTTACTCAGTAAAATCGGAAAACCATATCGTAAATCGTTAGTTTGCAAAATATCAATTCATCATATCGAACTGGACTGTTCCTGTTGCAAAACATCAATCCATTGTCACTATTCATGCGTTTCATACAAACTCCATTGTGTTCTAACTCTTCCTTTCTTGATCTTCCCCCATCTTCTGCTGCCAGACATTACGTTGACACTCACGTCATATACTACTTATAAGTAGCTCGCACCACAATACGACGAAAATTACAGCTTACTGTATGAGGCTTAATCAAAAGAACGTATTATTTACTCTACTTTTCCATGGTTGCTTGTAATGGAATCCATGAAGGACTTTTTGAAATATTTAGAACTCATCACATAGGCATACATTCATCCCAAAGTTGTTATTTATACTATGACCCGGACACTGTATATCAAGTTAAATACCTATACATTAAGCTTTTCTCAGTCCAGGTAGCCATTGGATCATTCAATGAATATGATTACATTTAGTTTTGAATAACAGTAACAAGAAAACGAAAAATTCGCTAAATCATCATAAGTATCAAAATAACCTCGATTTACTTCAATAAGACCGATTTAATGATTCAGCAAAATAAATAATGCTAACAATATATTAACGGAATAAATATAGTAAAACGAAAGATAGCACTAAAAACAGTGCTGATTAATGAAGGAAATAAGATGAGAAATAACTAGTTCATCTGAAAATGGTCTGATCTAGTGATAGGTACAACTGCAAGTAACGGGAAATTTTAACATATCACACCGGAATCATGACTAATTAATTGTGGTGAGCGTAACTGCGCCTAAAATTTATATCTATTTATTTTAAATTGAATTATTTGATTACTACCGGTCAAAATGATGCAACTTTGAATAAAGGCGATAAACTAGACTCCAGGTTACATCGTTTATACCTCATCGAAATGGAATAAGAACCTGTAAAAAGTTACAAATGTGCTGAGTTTTTTTTTGATGAATGGCTACACCTTCAGAAGTGATTATTGATCAAAATATTTGAAGATGTGCGGCACAATACTGAGTTGCTTCATATACATGAGCGACAAATTAGATCGCAGATATCGTATCAGCCAGTTGTTCAAATGCCATATCAGTTCAATTTTCATCTATGATTAGAATGAAACAAGTAAGTAATTCGATGTGTACATGACCATCAAGTGCATTCATCACACAAAAGCCCATTGAATCTAAATTTGCCGTCTGAATACAAGACAACTGAAAAATGGAAGGACTTTCCCTTATGTAATAGTGGACTGAGTGAAAATTGACAGACAGATACAACACAGAACTTCGTACATAAGTACATCAGTTCGGGATGCCATACCACATCAGCACAGAGACGCAACTGTCAGTTCAAATACAAGAGTGACAGCGATAGTATTATTAGCAACAATGGAGATTAGGGGACGAAGATATGATATAATTCAGTGAGATAAATTTAGGAGAAAGATAGAGATTATGAGGAATTCAGAGGGTTAGAATTAGAGAGAACACAAAGAGTGGATGCACCTGCGCCATTGCAAACGATTCTGAGCCATGTCGTTCAAGGTCTCTAACCATCGGTGACTATAGTCTCGCGGACCCCAACCAAATAGCCTACACCTACCAACATGACTCAGTCCACTCGTCAGTGACTTCATGGATTTGTGCAATGTTTTGGTCTGCCCGCCCCTAGCTTTCTTCCAACCTACTCCTACAATGCAAAACATAGCTCGCCGAGGCAGTTGGTGGTTAGGCATACGTAACACCTGTCCCAACCACCTCAACTGATGAAGTTTCAATGCTTCATCTATTGATTTGCCGTCCTTACCTAGAACTCGTTTCCTAACGATAGGATTGCTTACTCGGTCGTCCTAGGATACACAAGCAATGCTCCGGATACACCTATGATCGAAGACTAGTAACCTACGATTGTCCTCTACTCTTAACGCCCATGTTTCGCATCCGTATAGTAGGACAGATCGAACTGCTGCGCAGTACATTTGTCCTTTGGTTAACAGTGAAAAGTGAATTTCGACCGAAAATGGGTGAAGCAGTGTCACCGTTGGAATTTCAACGAAACACTACAGCTTTTTGTCTAGGTCTATACAATTCATGCTATGAAACCCAATACGATTTGTTCCTTAACTATCACACTCTAATGAACAACATAAGAACGAATCTATGCGTGCTTAATATTCACAAACTGAACAAATCACGCTGTACTTCAAATGTATTATTATTACAATAAGTGATTATGAGTATCGGGTGAAACAACTCACTCAAACACTGAAAACAATTTGTACTCTATAAAAGCAGTTAAGTTTAAATGGATGAAAATTCTAACCGTTCATTGTATGGGGAGGGGGGGTAGAGCAACAGCATGTAAGCAAGAATAACAAAGTAGCAGTACGTATGGAATCGGAGGTAGACGATTATGAATAAGTATTGATACTAGAATGTGTTTATGTGGAATACAAGACAAATTAAATGCACACATTAAAATGTACTATAACAATTTACAAATATGACTAAAATATTTATTCTCGACGTGTTACATTATATCAGTTAATATACTAGTAATATTATTTCATTGTAATGCTAAATCTTTTTTCTTACCAGCCTTTATTGATAGATACCATTAACCTCTAAGTTACTTTATATTCTCTTTGAGCATCGTACAGAGAATGAATTGTAAATGCGTTCTGGTTTGGTAATGTGATCACAGTTCAAAGGCTGTTTTGAAAATGATTTATTCATTGACTTGAATACTCCTTTTGATATATTAACAAGGAGTGGTATATTACAAAGAGCTCACTCTATGAAGCCGATGTAATCTGGAGTACGACTGAATTTGTTCACATGCACTATTATTATCAGAGTGAAGTAATTTCTCTCAATAATTAGAACGCAGACCTTCGTACGTACGTACGTACATCAGTTCACGTAGCCATACCACATCAACACAGAGACGCAACTATCAGTTCAAATCCAAGAGTGATAGAGATAGTAGAAGTATTAGCAGTAATCGGAGAAGATCAGGGGGCGAAGATATGATTTAGTGAGATAAATTTAGAAAGAGAAAGAAAGAGATTATGAGGAATTCAGAAGGTTAGAACCTGAGAGAAGACAAAGATTGGATGCACCTGCGCCATTGTAAACGATTTAGAGTTATGCCATTCAAAGTCTCTAACCATCGGTTACTATCGTCTCGCGGACCCCAGCCAGGTAGTATGCACTTACCAAAATGACTCAATCCAGAAAATTCTGATTGTACTTTCCTTAAAGCTACAACTCCAGTAGGTGAATATTTCTATTAAACACTATGAACTACATCTGCAATTTCTTCGAATAATTATTTCTAACTTTCCAACACTTATCAACAGAAGTTTCAATCAAAAAATCTATATATTTACACTTTGAGAGTAATTGTGTTGGGTAACTACTATAATGTACATCAATAAATTTTGTACATAAACGAATTACTATTAGAAGTATATGTATACACAATTTCACATTTATTGAAGAGACGACTTTTCATCTTGCTTTTGTTTTTGCGCAGTAATTTCACTTTTCCACTCTTTCAATCTTGACCAACGAGCTTCTTGACGTGTTCGGGGTGCCAACCATGCATTTTTCATTATTTTCATTTTATCCCGGAAATATGTTATCTGTTCCTCTTCATCGAGGATTTGTCTTAACGCCTCTTTAGTTTTTTCAACAACTTTCACACGTTTTTCAGTCTTAACGTTTTCAGTGTATTCTTTTCTCCGTTCTTCATTAAATTTGGCATACAAATTAGAGACAGCCTCTAATTCCTGCTTCATACAGTCTGAGTTATTATATACGCCATTGTAGACAAACTCTTCAACCATTTCGAAAAAGTTTGGTGTGGTACATAGTGATCCACTCTGAATGCGCTAAAATATAACCATATATGGAGGTGTCAGCTTACTTACCATAAGCTCATCTTGAACCGATTTAACATCCGATACGTTTGGAAGCTGTGGTTCTCCACGTTTTAGAGGTGAGTCATCAGGTCGCGTTACGCAAGTGTCTACAATGTTTATTAGCTTCTCCACCTACAGATAGTTGTCAATATTTTTAAACTATGGAAGTGAAGATACTTACCACTGTAGAGTCCATTCCTCCTAATTGGATTGTTGAATCATCAACTCTTCTTAGTTCAACTAATAATTGGTCGCACTGTTCAGAAAGAGCAAGTCCAAAAATCCTTGTCATAAGACGTAAACTATCCACACATTTAGACAGGCTATTCCACACTGGAGTGGCTTGAAAAAGTGAACATCGCTTGTCTAGTGCATGAGACAAATGCAAGAGCGTATAACCAGTTTTCAACCTGGGTCGCTTTATATCGAAAAAGTTATCATAGTTT
The DNA here is from genome assembly GCA_944470395.2 of Schistosoma turkestanicum. NCBI lineage: Eukaryota > Metazoa > Platyhelminthes > Trematoda > Strigeidida > Schistosomatidae > Schistosoma > Schistosoma turkestanicum. Next base: position 34,346,677 of record OX103974.1, read on the forward strand.
GGGTTCCTGACGTAAGGAACAAATTTGTGTTCAATCTAAAAAAGAAGGAGCGATTACATAGGAATTTCATCGGGGCTGGAAAGAACAAGATTTAGGAGAATATGATTTTGAAGTTGATATACCTGACTTAAGAGTTAATGTGCGTAAAAATCGCCCTGCGACACAAGATAATGGATCTAACTTCAACCTGTGGTCTTACTGAAATCTAAGACGAATTTTTATGAACTAATAGGCGTGGGTATATAGAGTCGTAACGAAAGACTGTAACTAAATGTTTTTCAGCTGAATAATATTGATCGTGTAACGCACCTGTAAATTACGGTATTATGTACTTCAGCCACACACTTGGCAATTAATAATACTATTGGATTATTATATTTGCTGTCAGTCAAATTATGGTGACTATTACGGTTATACCACAGTAAATCTGTACTTGGAGAAATATGTACCATATGATATTTGAAATAGGCATGATACTTTCAATTATTTTATAACCATGTACAAATGTAGATAGCGATGTAGCCAAGATCGACTTCAATCATTAAGTAGCATCATAAATCATAGGTATACCTATGACTTCTATAGAACCTCTATTCGGAAAATGATATATTTTTGTGGAGTGGTAGTGTCTTATAGCCCTATGATTAGGAATACTTGACGGGGGGGGGTGAAATTGAAGCTTATTTACATTTTAAGTCGATGGCTGATGAAACCTAACTAATAGGAGTTAAAATAGACTCTTCTTGACGAGTATATTCGACTAACCAAGTGAATTTGATGGAATATTTATATTTACTAGTGTAATTTTTGAAGTGTTCACATTTATAACTAGTCTTTTTGAAAGGACCCCATCCCTAATGATAAATACATTTTACTAAGCATTAGGGCTTTATTTTACAAGTGATTACACAGGTAGGCACTAGTGTGTTGTTGCTAATGAACAACAACAAATAGTACAAAAGTTAATTTTGACTGTAGAACCATTTAGTGTTCCAATTACTGGCTGCTCTTACGAATTTCGGCACTGATAAACACTAAAAATACAATGACTACGACACGTATCTCCACATCGAAGAATATGATACACCTTATGAGTGATGTTTATTAGCTACTTCCTAATTAAGTTAAAAAAAGTGGGAACTAATCTGTATAAAACTGTATTACAAAGAAGTATTTATTAGCAAATCTGTAAGCTCACCTCTTTGTCATCCTCTGGTTGAAATTCTTGGTCCACATATGAAACATGTTTTATTGATTTTATGCATGACAAGAGAGAAGTAGCGAGGACAATCGGTCTAATATTCTCGGAACTGAAATATTCCTGAAGGCAGAGTTCCCAAGCAACTGCAACTGCAGAATTCCAATTACCTTTCCGCAAAAATACATCCATCATGAGAACTGCAGACGAAAAATCCACAAATATTCCTGTTTTTGACTAGAAAAGTAAGCAATTAAAATTTTTAAATACCCTATTTTCAATTAAGCCTAACAACCTGTCAGCTTCTTGAAAATTTAAATAACTCCGGATAAACGCATGACATGTCGAATCCCTTATATCTACCGCAGCCTGAGTATTCATGTAGCTTAAATGTAGACTGAAAAACAAGCTTCAAACCTCATGATGATTTTTTCAACAAATTCTAGGAAAGTTACATCGAGTTCATCCAGTTTATTGGCAAACTATTATTTTTAACAGTTTACAAACAATAAAAATTTACTATGTCATAGTCCAGTGGAGACACAGTCTTGCCAGCGTTAATGTTTTGCAGTATTTTTAAACCATGATCACCTAGAGGTTTAAAGGTTTCCGCTGTGGAACTTACGGGCTGACATGTTTCCAAAAATATCACCAGACCGACGAGCATTCCAAACATCAACCGAAGCATAGGAATCAGGTACAAAGTATCTATGGAATGACTTTAGACTGTACTGAGACTGCTTTCGACAAAACGTATTTGTGAAATAAGGCCATATCAATCGGTTCATTGGATGATGTGACCTTGGAGTTACAACGGTTTTTTATCCGTGCGCTGGGATTTGGAAAGAGTATGTACAATCTTAACGCCAATGGCTTGAAATGGTTTTGGATGGAATAGAAGCTTTCTTTTTTGGGCCTTGATAATTTTGATGGCTTCAAGTAGAAACCTATTTATGTTAGATGAACAGAAGAGAAATGTTAGTAAATTATTTTGAGTTGATGTCTTCAGTCATGCCTCCGCTTGAAAGACTGACAGAAAATTACTTGGCTTACCTCAACCAGTAGCAGATTTCGAGCTCCGACAACATGTTAAAATTATAACGTATACATACGGTACAATTTGCTATACTGTGCCTCCGATTTCTGGGTATCGCTTTCAAGGGTTGTGTCGGAGCTAAGCCTCATGAAGTATTTCAGGAAGTACTCAGAAGTGTTTGGGTTGCCTTAAGTCGTTAGAAGTTCAAACATAATATGCCTATAAAGATCCAATGATCTGAGAAGCTCTTTATAAGTTTCGGATTTGATTCGTAGAACTGGTTTTGTGACCAATCGTGGGATTCTTTCCAGTGTATTCTTGATATTTTAGGGCGGCGGTGGAAACAAGATACACTCATACTTTAAATAGTACATGATAAAGCTGTTAAAGGTTACGTGTAGATTTATACTGAGGAACTGGCCAAAAATGAACTTCAACCTCATAAGTACAACATCTACTCGAAAAGCATTTTTGCCTTCACGAACTATAACAACTATTAAATCGTTTTCAACCCTAAACAAATTCAGAGAATATGCGTTTCGGTCATTCAGAAAAGTTGTTTTGGAAACTGAAATAAGAAAAGGTACTTGTGGGGAACCTTGGGGACGCTACTAGGACACTCTGTAGCCTTAAGAAATAAGACTTCCTCTGGTACTAAAGGGTGAATTATTTATTTTCGAAGCAAGCCAGTTGGTAACTCAGCCTACAGGTACTCCAGGGCTACTGCTAGGCTGATGCCTGAATAAGAGGGGAGAGTTGAAAATGAAGTTGGCGACCCCATCCTGTAGAAAAACAACTCGCTGAAAAAAATAATTCGAAGCATTCTATTTATGCCATCGCACTTAGAGGTTCTTCACTTAGAAGAGTTATAACGTCTCGTGATGGAAGCCTAGTTCCTTCGGAAGCCCAAGAGGCCGCCAACTCTTCTGAAAACCAGAGCAACCATTGTTCTAGGTACGTAGAATGTTCGTAAAATCAGGAGGAATGAAAGGATACAACGTGGAGGTGCTGGGAATCAGTGAGACTCATTGGACGCAGGCTGGACAACTAAGACTAACTTCAGGAGAGCTGCTGTTGTACTCTGGTCATGAAAAGAAAAATACATCACACACAAGGAGTCGCCTATATACTGTCCAAATAAGTACAAAAGTCACTGATAAGATGGGAATCTCATGGGCCCAGAATCATCAAAGCGTCCTTCAAAACAAAGAAAGAGGGCATTATAATAAACGTCATCCAATGTTATGCACCTATTAACGACTCAAATGACGTTAAATATCGATTCTATCACAGGCTGCAGTCAATCGTCGACAGATGCTCATCATAGGACTTGATAGTCTTAATGGGAGACCTAAATGCCAAGGTTGGAATGGACAACACTTTATATGGAGAAATCATGAGATGACATAGACTGGAAAATAGGAACGAAAACGGTGAGGGATTTGCAAACCTATATGCCTTCCACAAACCGGTCATCGGCGGCACAGTATTCCCAAACAAACGCATACTCAAAGCCACATGGATTTCACCTGATCACACTACCCAGAACCAAATCGACCTTATCCGTATTAATATAGTGTTCAGAAGGACCATGGAGGATGTGAGAATCAAGAAAGGAACTGACTTAGCCTCAGATCACCACTTGCTGATCGCCAAAACAATACTGAATCTCAAGAGGCGCTGGACAATAGCGGAGATAACATCGCGAAAGTTTAATACAGCCCTTCTCCGGAAAACTGGAAAACTCAACGAATTGAAGATGGCCCTCAGCAATAAGTTCCAGGCACTGCAGGATCTACTCAATAGAGAGGAAACAACCTTGGGGAACAGTTTGAAAGGGATCAAGGAAACAACCACTTGAACATGTCACGAGGTTGTGGGTCACAAGAAACATAATCACAAGGAATGGATCTCTGTTAGTTCTGTTGGAAAAATTGAAGAAAGAATGAATGCAGCAACCAACGTCAGCGCAACAAGAGCAGAGAAAGTTAAGGCACAAGCTGCATACACGGAAGCAAACAGGGAAGTGAAGAAGAGCATCAGAGCCGACAAACGAAAATTTGTGGAAGATCTAGCAACGATGGCAGAAAAGGCTGGAAGAGAAAAGAACTGGAGACAGTTGTAAGATACAACAACTATCGTAAACTAGAAAGACCAGTGAAAAGCAAGGAAGAAAAAGTAACCAGCGACATTGAAGAACAGCGGAAAAGGTGGGTAGAAAATTCTAAGAAACTCTTCAATTGACCAGCACCACTGAACCCACTCAACATCTGAGCAGCACCCACAGACCTTCAAATCGATGTTTTCCATTCAACAAATGAAAAAATCAATATGGCCATCAGATAAACCAAGCTTCCAAATTGAAAGCTTACCCAGTCAGCGGGTTTATACTCTCAGTTTCCAATATGTCAAGTGTTTTCAGACTTGTTTCAGTTTGCGCGAAACGTTGGTGTGCGATGACTGTTTTATGATCTCGAATGTGAGACAGACCACAACGCATGTCAATGTGATATCGCGACAAAATACCAAGTTCAGGATGATATGCTTTCTCCCAGACAGATGCAGATGCTTCTGTCAATCATGAGTGTCTAAGAGACTACGTGTATTTTCAAAGTGCAGTGAACCGGAATGCGATTTCTGTTTTTGTGACATAATATGATTATTCATAGATTCGGGAGGCGATATATGATAAACTGTTTGCTACGTTATGTGGAGAGGAGGAGGAAGCAGGATCATAGGATTCCTCTTGGCTTTTGTTTTGGTTTTTGATCAATCTGATTGGTAACCAAGTGTTGTTTAAGCTATCTTGATTAATGTGATGCCTGAGAACAGCAGGCTAGAGTTATGGGTTTTCTGTGTTCCACCCGGTATCCTAGCTTTGTTCTGTGTAATTGACAGGATCATATGATTTTATTTAGTGATAGGGAAATACCTTAGGTTACATGTCAGAGGGGTGTGCCTCTCCTGACTCTTGGAACTTCGAGGGCCCACTTGTTACGGGAGAAACGAAGACATTTTGCTGATCAAACCTTTATATATATAATCATTAATTTCACTGTTTTTTGGGTATATTTGTTTTACTTAACTTATGAACTTGTTTGAATTATTTTTTGCGGACATTTTGGACTCCCGTTTCTCTTGGTTGTTCGTTTGCAGCTTTTTGCTCCAAGAGCTAATAAATTAGAAGGTAATTGTAATTATTATAATTATTGTTGTTAGAACGACATTGGTCGTCTATTTGTAATAAAGTATTTTGGTCGAATTTGTGATTTGGAATAAACTTTGGTATCTACTTTGGAGTTTCGTTCTTGGTTTAAACATTTGGGGACCGTGAATTACAAATAGTTCGACAACCGTGCTTCGTAGGATCAACGGGCAAAAAACTGGACGTAAAACCACTTCTAGAAGCTTACTTACTTGTAAATTAGGAGATGTAGTGGCCAGGCATTGTTGGATTTTAGACTGACTGGATACTTGAGGCTAATGATTTTAGCGTGAATCGCGTTTCCTAGGAGTATTTCTGCCAAGCCGAGTCTCTAGGCTTTGAATGGTATCGCCAGGGCAGTGCTGGCCTATTGCAGAGATGCTACTGACTTGAAATCAGAAGGTAGTTGAATGTTTGGGAAAAGAACTTCTGCGTAACAGAACCAGGCTTCATATTATCAGGTCAGAATGGCACGAGTTGAAAGTCCAAAGGCACAGGAGTCCAAATTTTAAAAAACATATATAACGTTATGACAAGAAACAGACTCCCATTATTTCTCTGAGAATACCAGATCAAGCCAGGCTTATCAATGAATGTGTCACGGATATTGAAAGTTGGGCAGCGATTTGTTCATGACACCATTCAGATCGAGGATTCCAAGACAAGCCAAATCAGCGGCCAGGAGTCAAAGGGATCGAAGGAATATTTGAATGGTTGTTACAATGTCAGGGAATGAGTGAACTAAGCTTTCCAGTTGAAGCAACGAGTAGCGTTGCACAATGTACCATGACGGAGCGCTTTCAGCTGGGTGTGCTCACTAAGACTCATGAGGCCCTCACCAATGTCGAAGAATTACAGCAGAAATATTTCTGCTGTTTATTTGCATTACATTATGTTTGTCGTTGGGTGAAGTTTGTAACCATAAGTGAGAATTGAATAGGCTGAGAGAATACAGTTACAGAGAACATTCTGGGACGTTATGTTTGTTGAAGATTAACTGGGTTTGTTCCAAACTCAGTGGAAATATTTCATAGATCAAATTTTTATTTAATGAATAAACTATCTGAATACGATTATTTGAATGAACAAGTATTACTGTCTTTTAGCGCAAAATGTAAGTCCACATAAAAAAGACAGATAGCTTGAAAATATGTAACAATCATTTAGCTTGTATGCATATCTTCTGCTTCACAATTCACAATTTCTTCATCGGATTAGCTTCGACTCATTCAGGATACTGCAAATGATTTTCTGTGAAGAAACACCTGACGTTACAGTCAGGCTTTACAACACTTCACTTACCAGCTTTTATTTCCTTACCATCAACTTCGAAACCTGTTGTTAGACATTAAGGAAATTTATCAATTATTCCCAGAACTCACACCAAATCCCGAAGCACTCACTAATGGTCCACCATTATTATCATTGATACAGGCATCACGAAATGATGGAAGAATACCCTACTCTTTCAAACAGTAGTAGGCCACGGCCTTGCAGTGCTACCCGTGACATTCAGAATTTTATTCAAACCTAAAATTCTCATCGTTATCTTTTTATCTCCCGCATCACTTTTAGTTTCATTTCTAGTAGACAGATGAGTTGAAAAGCCTAATGTCGACTAAAAGGACCTCAAACTTCCTGTATCATTGAGAGTCCCTTCTTGCTCGTGTAATAACAATTTATTTACCCAATTCAATGATATTCAAAAACCTTGCTTTCTTAGCTTTTTGTCGCCTTACTCGTGAATTTTTAACAGATTTTCTTCATTTGATATCGTAAGGTATCTGCACTTTCTATCTCAAAACTACCCATTAACTGACCCACATCTTACAATATATACAATTAGTTAACTTAATGGCAGTGTTTGATCCAAGATACAGAAGCCAATGTTTTCCAGTTTGTTTGTAGTGAGGAGCTAGGAGAGGAAGTGCATTTCAACAAGGTATACAAGAAGTAGAGCTTAGACTTAAACATTATTAAAGACCCATCACTAAACCTAAGAGAGACTAACATCACTGAAGGAGGGAGGGTGGTGTATCCTATGAGAATTCACGACGGCGAAGTGATAGTCGAAATCTATCCGTGTCTGTGGGGCAGTGTATTTTGCTTGCTAGCGGCTCCTTGCGATATAGCAATATGTGGCGAATCAACGATATTCATGTTACTTTTCCATGTCAACCACACCTTACGTATGCAACCTTGCACTGGTTTCACTTCGTAACAAGAAATCCTATCACAAACAGATAAGGACAATTATGGTGAAAAAGGACTCACTCATGTTCAGTAAGCTACTTACTATATTTATGGTGGCTTCCACACAGCTCTATTATTTTTGTACTATTGGTGTTTATGTACTGCAGCTTCCCGCTAAGGCAGCATCTTCTGTTTATGATGGAAGGATAAATGCATCCAACATTGTATTTTGTGTAATATTTTCTGCCAAACTACAAGGGGTTGTAAATTAGATTGATTTACGCTCAGCTTGAATGCATCGGCTTGTACATGAAGTTCTATAGATTTTTAAGCAACAACAAGAGGGCGCAGAAAACTCCTGCCTCGATACTCCTAGACGAACATCCGAAACTTATTAAAAAGGTCGATATTAAGCCCAATTTCTGCAGAAAATTAAGAGTGTTGACGAATCAAAGAGTAGAAGATATCTACACCATCAGTGAGTATAACAATTAGAAAAAATACTATCACTGACATAACAAACGCTTCTAACTATCCCGCGAAACAACTAACGACGTTCAGTCCACAACCACCAGAAAAACTTTCTACGTAACCGAGAGTAAATTTTGAATGCCCACATTAAACGATGCAGCAGAACTAGAACTGTTCCGTAATCTTAGAAAAATCAGCCGTTTAACACTCTTTGGCGACCACAATTTTTGGTACCATGTTTCTTGTTTAACTGTGTCACTCGGATTGTTTTACACCAATTGCACATTTTTCTGAATTGACTACATAAGAACGCGCACTCAAAGATTCTAGATTTTGAAAAACACTATTTTCGATCATTACAATCTCAAGCGAAACACAATTACTGGTTTTCAATTCATTATGAACGCAAACAGAGTCTGTGCTTCTTGTTGTGAAGTCGTTTATCCTCTGGAAGTAATAAGGTGTTTTGATCAGGTTAGTAAGTCGTCTTTACAAAGTTCTCTAAGGTGTTTGAGTTTTGTTTATAAACGATTTCATTATAGCATTTTCTTTTCGCCTCAACGTTTGGGCGTGTTTGTAGGAATAAATAAACCAGAACGACTATATTAACTAAATCATCAGAATTGTTTAGCAGAATCTGTCCCGAATGGAATACCTTATCTTGGGTTAGGAAGTGCCAGAACTATGCGTCAGTTCTTAAATTTATTAGAAATTTCTACTATTGAATGCAACGTAGAACAATGAACTTCTTTACTGAAAGTAGAAATACGACGTACTAATCTTTAAGTAGTCTCAGTTTTTTGAGCGTTATCTCAATTATGAAAGTATGTGGTATTTGTAAGAAGACAAATAATTTTGAAATATTAACGTTATACAGATAGATGGACGAGGTTAATTCTTGTGTTACAGTACGTATGTAAACCTACACTGTACATATTTTTATGAAATTCCAACGGTTATGATATTGTTTTCTAGAAAGCAAGTGATACATGCAGTCTCTGAGATTTCAAAGAACAGCAGTTTTGATTTTCAATGATAGAAAACCTAAAAATCAAGCTTTTAAATTATCGTTCAACATGTGAAACTCTTATTTAAGTTATTTTTATGGCGATAAAATACTTTCCAGAAATCAAAACCAACATAATCCCAAATAATAATGATGTACTAGCAAAAGTGGGACTAAGTTGTCGTTGTTGAGATAGTCAAATAAGTAATGCCATCAGTAAGTGTTCGGTATTAAATGCACTTACTTTTAATAGTTTTCAACGCATACTCTACTTTATGTCCTGGAAATGACTGATACCAAATCCTATTCGCTCATTGTATTCAGATGTAAGAACGTTTTATCCTAAACCGAAGAAATGAAACTATATACGCGTAGAAGCTTAACACTTCCGAATTTAGTCATTCAAAGAGCTATTTTTCATTTTGATTTGGTTAACACATAAACCTATTTGTCGGAAAGGTTTAGTTATATAGTAAATTAGTTATCTAAAGTAAGTCCTTGTACTGTTGCCAGAACTATCGTTTCATAAAATTGTTTGATGGTATGCTACAAACAATTTTCATAGTAGATTTTGATGGCAAAACGAGTAATATAATAAAGCAATATATTCAAAATGCTATAAAATGAGTGGTTTCTGTTTAGTATTTGAAGTAAAAGTGGTGAGTATTCTTAAAATTGAACTTTTCAGAATGTATAACGATTCTGCAAAAACATTATCAAGGGTTTTAAGCTAAACTTTAATAGTAAATATTCTGAACCCGACTGCACTCATAAGAAGTTTGGAAGATATTTAGACTAAACATTTTTTCCAGTTAGTTAGTGAGATTTCATGTGATCATCCACGAAAATCAGTTATCTGTTAATTGACCACGACCTTAATGTATCTATGTGATGTATATTTGTATTTATTGAGAGCTGGTTATTGTTCATTTTATTATAAAGGTATGATGAATGAAGTATAGGCTTGTAGAAATTTATTGAAATTTCATTTCGACAAAACAAAATCAATGTTTTACGAAAACATTCGCATACCTGAACAACAGTGCGTAAACAATTGTGTAAACGCATCAGGCTAATGTCCACTTATTATTCTTATGTCATAAAATCAGTTACAAATTTAGTTATTCCTACAATTGAAAAAGTAAGATGTAAGCCTACATTATATTATTAAGATGTACATCGTTTATTGATCTAACGCAGTCAGCTATGAAGGCAGAATAAGTCTGTTTTGGTCGTACTGTATCACAGTAAACTCTAAATGTCAATAACAGTACCGTTTTGAAAATATTTTTCAATTAAGACTAAGGATGCTAACTCTTCGCCTTCTTTTAATTGTGCTGATAAAATCAATCTCCTTGTTTAGGTTTGCTTTTGATTAAACTGATCACCCGTGACACTCAGTTTCCTTCAGTTTCAACTTATAAAGTGCAGTGGATTTAAGATTGTTTTCAAAATAAAAGCAAGCTAGAACAAAAAATAATGAATATCTCTTGACTATATTTCTTTAGAATAATTTGAGAAAAAATACTGTTTTGAGAGATAAATTAGAGTGTAAGATTCTGATTTAAATAACTTTTCATCCACTACACCTCTTCTTTATAAATTAATCAAACTAAATACACTTCAACCTTTTACCTGGTTTAATCCAAAACATTGGCATTGAAAAGTTAGCAAGTTAAATCGCACATTCCTCGCCACAGAGAAGTTGTGAATATTCAAAATGTGTAATTACAACAAATGTAGATTACTAAGGATTCTTGTATTTAATAAATCTTACCTAGAAATGTTATTCAATAAGTAGACTACGAAATATTATACTTCCTAAAACCGATGATCATTTTTCAAAGTTATGTAATGAACACTGAAAATGTCTGGTAACTCTCGTCTTTTAAGAATTTATTCTCACATGCTTTTATTTGCTGTTTGATCAGTAGAATGGTTCTTTAATAGAAATAACTAATTATTTCAATGAATTCTATTGGGAAACCAGCAATCAGCTTTACATAATCAATGTAAGAAGATCTTCTGAGCTACTGAACTGATGGCCTAACAAAGCAATTTTTTGCAAATATGTACGAATATATACAAGTGATAAATTATTGCCTTTCATATAACAAAAGCCGAAAATTTTAAATTTTTTTATGCATAATCAACAGAATGGATTATATATATATTCTCAATAATTGAACTTTCTCTTGCTAAATGCTCGGTTAAAATTTCATTTTTTATTCTTGTTGTATGGAGTAGATGACTGAATCTGTTGAGTTACATTTAAAACCGATAGAATACATTATGCATATGATCATTATAATTTTGGTTTTACAATTTTGTGATTCTGATTTCTATTTTTTTTCACTACAAACATTTGTTACAGATATGGCATAGAAGGTGTTTTCGTTGTCAACACTGTGGAATGGCCTTGAGCATATGTAATTATCATGGGTATGACAAGAAGCCATATTGTGCAGCGTGAGTGTATTTGAATTTCAGCATCGTTCATAATTTTATTTACTGCTGATTTGATGTTTTAACTTATATAAGTCTGGAATAATTATCCTACAAATGGCTCAAAATAGTTATATTTAATGACCAACATTAGCTAATAAATGAACGGAAATGTTAATAAAGTGGTTGTTTTGTATTAGTTTAACGTTCATTATCTAACACGAAGTTCACAAACATGTCCAAACTCCAGTGCTGAACCTAATTTTTGCAGGGTTCGAGAGTTTTTGCTTTTTACTTATGTATGCTAAATATATAGCATAGGGATTATCTAAGGTGAACGGTGATGAGTGTCTTCTCATTCTTATCTCGGGTCCATGGGAAACAGTGTGCAAGAGATTGTTTGACGTAGTATGTTTATAAGCTCATAGTATTCTAGTGTTCGGTTTAAATTCAGTACACTTGGAAATTATGTTATCAAAATAATAATCGACCTGAATTAATGCTATAGCAAATGCAAATTTATACGATAAAACGTTTCTAACCAATTGCTTCATGAAGATTATGATCCCTGTATCTCAAGTGAATTATTGAAATGAGGCAACCACAACAATTTTGCACTCAGAGAAGATGTATACTACGTATTGAAACTAGATTCAACATATGCACTGTGGTTACTTGCAAGTAGGCAAAGTTTGCGTTAGCTTCCTGAGATAATTTCCTTCACCAACTCACTTCAACTGAGAGAGCTTCTGAAACCGAGGAATATTGAAGATCTCATTCATTACAGTTTAATACTCATCAATAGTGATCATAGAAAATTATATACAAAGTCAAAACCTAGGATTTTCAGGTTCTATGATCATAATACAAATAGTTCAAATTTAACCATTCACATTACATAATACTGAAACAAACCTGTGTCAAGATTGTGAACGCTACACGGTTGCAGCTAAATATGTGCGTTCTCGATTCTATCCTAGGTAAACCACCGGGTTAGGACTATTGTTTACGTTTTAACTATGTCAAAATGAGCCAATCCGATGGTTCACGATGATCTGATTCTACACATTAAATCCTGATTCATGGTGAAAACTTTCTCCGAACGAAAATGGTATACACATTTATTGTGGTTAAAGTATTCTAATTGTTGTTCTAGAAATTTCTATTAATATGTTGCATATAATTTACTTCTCCTTTCCATACAGACATAATCCAAAGCCAACTTCATTTACATTCATTACGGATACACCAGAACTAGTGAGAGTAACGAATAATACAAGAATGTTTAGTAGTGTAAGTACTTTTCTGTAAATCTGATTGTTTTCTGTAAGTTACTTTCATGATAATTGTTTTAACGTGTTAGCTTTTTTCCGTACAGTTTAATCATAAACTATAGGATAAACTAAAAAGGGATCTCTTTTTTTTAATAAAAATAATGAACTGATTCTTTGAATAAAAATTTGGATTATGCTAAGTTTATGTATATATTATTTATCACAGAAAAATGACTATACATTATAGATTTACTATAAAATTTAATTATAGCTTTTTGTCATGTACATGATAAGATACTGGTAACTTATTTGAGTTGAAAGACATGCTTAACCAAACAAACGATAAGCATATAAGTATGATGAGAAAGGACAAATTATAATCAAACGGTAACATATTTACACATTTTTGAAACCATGAGCCGATCAATGTTAGACCACCATTAGAAACCTGGAAGCACTGGACCCCGTTTCGTCCTGGTATGGGACTCCTCACAACCCCGTAATGCAAATTACCTATGCTCACTAGTGACTAGCTTGGTGAGGAATCTTCTCCGAGTTCTAGTGAAAAGACGTGGCCAGTGAAGTTCAACCTGTTCGGGTGTAGGCAGTGTCTACCGAAGACTGTGTATGAGGTTGCGCAACTCCGTGAATTTGATCAAGTTAGACATTATCACCGTTGGATACCGGCTCAGTGGTCCGATGGTTAGGCGTTCGCCTACAATACCGAAGGTCCTGGGTTCGACTCCTGCGGGGTGCAGGAGTCGTGGATGCGCACTGCCACTGATGAGTCCCATACCAGGACGAAACGGCCGTCCAGTGCTTCCAGGTTTCTAATGGTGGTCTAACATTCATCGGTTCATGGTTTCATAAATGTGTAACTTAACAATCTTCACAACCCCGTAATAGTAACATATTTCTGATATGTTCGCATGGACTTCAAAATTTGTGCAAAGGAAAAGAATATCGACAAAGAAAGAAATATCTTGTCTGAATATCAGTCAGAGAATCTTAGAATGATCAATACTTGATTAGTAATCTCAGTAACTTGACATATATTACAACTATCTTATTCCGGTGAGAATGACAATTTTAAATTGTTTTCACTATATGGAAGTAATGACTGAGATAAATGGAAATTTTTACAGAAGACAAATACATGTACAGATGAAATTGATAATCAAATGACTACATCAATGTTCTTTCATTTTAAAGTTTTTTTTAATCTAAGAACCTAATGGTCAAGTCTTCGCATTTATTGAAATTCATTGTCACTAATGTACAGATTCATCAATCACTCTTTGTCTGAATTACGAATATGATAGATTTCAAAATAATTTAAAATTTTTTTTGTCAAAATGTACAATAGAATGAGTGAGATACAAGTAGAAAAAAAACAGAGAAAATATCATTGGTCATTGTAATGAACACTTTCATTCTTCAATTTACTAACAATACGTTGAATCTATTTGAAGTGATAGAAAGTAGATAATTTAAAATTATAATTTTGTTTTGATTAGAAGATGTTTAACAAATTAAGTTTGTGTGGAATGCTTTAACTAAATAACTCATATAATTGGTTGTTTGTTGATTTTCTTCGTGTTCTAACATTGTGATGGTTAAATTACAAAGAGTTTCTAATCATGATTTACATAATTGTGGTATTAATTTGAGCAAAGTGATAAAAATTCGTTTCCTTTAGTTTGTTGAATCTTGTTGACTTTTTCCAATTTTCACATTGAACAATAATGGAAGTAATAAATGTATCAAACTAACAAAATGATGATAGGCATTAAAGTATTATTTTCAATTACACAATAATTAAGGTCTCTGAAGATAATCAGTGCTTGTAACTTATTGAATCTCTTCCAGAAAGATTATAGTCCTTTGCAAAACAACCCTTTTTGTGCGAGAATTATTGATCTTATACGACTGACCACTCTAAAATATATGAACCTGGATTATAATTCACAAACTACTGCTGGTTCAGTCCCTTTAAGTTTGTAGGTAAACCTTACGGGTAGATGTTAGCTTAGAAGAAAACTATGTCTATAGTTTCCTGAAAACTGTTTCCCACTATTTAATGTCAGTCTTGATGTTTACTTGTTTATGAACATTTTAACAACTAACTGTATACGACAAAAGTTACAGAAATCAGTTTTTTTCATGATGCTACACGTCATTACAGAAAAGGATCCTCTTTGTTTGAACTAAGAGTTATGTGCATATTTTCACGGAACTTAAATTTATTAGATTTGAAAATCATGAATCGCCATTGAAATTGAAATAATTGAAATTTGAAAAGAAAATCAATAATCCTTGGTAAATTACTTTGTTAGTTGATTATTTCTTTTATATCCAAAGAGAAAATAATCATACAAACCATGAGATGATACAGTTCAATAATATACACGCACACTTCATGTTCACTGTTAACCATCAGAATTCGATTACTTTTATCATTATGGTTTAAACAATTTTAAAGGATATTCACTGTAAACCCCATTTACCTTAAAGCCTAATCTTGTATGAAAGAAAATAAGGCGAATATATCAAATATTATTTTTACTGATATTATTTGTTCACAGATTGTAATAAATACGTTTATACGATCACTATTATTGATTGATTAACGTTATTGTGATCGATTTGGTTGTTTTCCATTTATTTCTGACTAGAAATATCCTTATTTGACGTTCGTAGCCACTGTCTAATTGTTGACTGACTTATCCAATAAATAGTTATACTTAAATAATAGGATCTTCGTATAACGCGATGAACCGAAAAGGATCGAAATTCAGAAAAAATATAAGGTGATTTTCAGACTGTCAAAAACAATTTGGTGTCATTTAGTCCAAGGGAATAGAACACCTAACGATGGGACCATTCATCACTTCTGACTGACTTCATATCTTTTGTGATGGAACCAAGTGATTATTGAAGAGACTACGCAATCATATTTACCTAAAATTCAAAATATTGATTGATTGGTCCAAGTAAATGAACACATATTCGGTAGACTCCATCCATTATGTCTACACGTTTATAATAAATATTGTGTTCCAACAAAATTTCTCATCCATACATAATAATAATAATAATTATAATTATAATAATCATGTGTATGTCTGTATTCATTCTAGATTAGATACAGTGCAGATGCTCAACGTATTAGAGGCAAAATTACATCATTTCCAGATGACTTATGGACTCAGCATACATTGAGGCTATCGAAACAATACAGTGAGGTTAGCTAATATAAACATAACGAAAACCAAAAAACAAAAATGCTATTTCACAAAAATGCATTCTATTTATGCTGCTGACACTAATTGTGTTGTTTTTTGTTTTATTGTGCATAGCATTTTATTATGATCGTATAAATAGTTAAACAAACAAACAAAAAAAAGAACCACAATGATCTAATGTAATACAGCTGAAATTGCATTTACACTTGAAATAATTTCACTGTTTATATATATATTATGCTTATCATATATATATTTTATAAGTTTAGAGAAAATTTCTCAAGATATTAATTCTATATAGAGTGTTCGTCTTGATTGTACTTACTTACTTACTTACGCCTGTTACCCCCAATGGAGCATAAGCCGCCCACCAGTTCTCGCCAACCAACTCTGTCCTGGGCTTCTCTCTCCAGTTCTGTCCAATGTTTGTTCATTCCTCTCATATCTTTCTCTATTTGTCGGCGTAGTGTGTTCCTTGGCCTTCCTCTTTTCCTTTTGCCTTGAGGGTTCCATGTGAGGGCTTGTCTCGTGACGCAGTTAGGTGTTTTCCGCAATGTGTGTCCTATCCACTTCCACAGCTTCTTCCTCATTTCCTCCTCCACTGCAATCTGGTTTGTTTTCTCCCACAGTTCGTTGTTGCTGATGGTGTCTGGCCAACGAATCCGAAGTATTTCGCGTAGACAACTGTTCATAAATACTTGTATCTTCTGGATGATGGCTTTCGTAGTTCTCCATGTTTCCGCTCCATACAGTAGAACTGTCTTGACATTTGTATTGAATATCCTGATTTTGGTTTTGGTTGAAAGTTGTTTGGAGTTCCAGATATTTTTCAATTGTAGAAATGCAGCCCTTGCTTTGCCAATCCGCGCCCTCACATCTGCATCGGATCCACCTTGATTGTCGATAATGCTGCCAAGATATGTGAAGGTGTTAACGTCCTCCAAGGCATCTCCATCAAGAGCGGTTTGATTGGTGCATGTTGTGTTGCATCGGAGAATTTTGCTTTTTCCTTTATGTATGTTGAGACCTACTGCTGCAGAGGCTGCTGCTACACTGGTCGTCTTCTCTTGCATTTGTTGTTGAGTGTGCGATAGAAGAGCCAGGTCATCTGCGAAGTCCAGATCGTCCAGCTGCGTCCTAACTGTCCAGTTGATACCGTGCTTCGCCCCAGATGTTGACGTCTTCATAATCCAGTCGATGACCAGGAGAAAGAGAAAGGGTGAGAGTAAGCAACCTTGCCTGACACCGGTCTTCCCCTCGAAAGAGTCTGTTAGCTGTCCTTGGTGTACGATTTTGCAGTTGAATCCATCATAAGAATTCCGTATGATGTTGACTATTTTCTCAGGCACCTCGTAGTGTCGAAGAAGCCTCCACAGTGTTTTCCTGTCCACGCTATCAAATGCTTTCTCGTAGTCGATGAAGTTGATGTAGAGTGGTGAGTTGCATTCAATTGATTTTTCCACAATGATCCGTAATGTTGCAATTTGGTCAGTACACGATCGATCCTTCCGAAATCCGGCCTGTTGATCTCGAAGTTGGACGTCTACGAAGTCCTTCATTCTGTTTAACAATACTCTGTTGAAGACTTTGCCTGGTATTGAAAGAAGAGTGATGCCTCTGTAGTTCTCACACTTGCTCAGATCGCCTTTCTTTGGTATTTTGATCTCGTGTTGATTGTAGTAAATAGTTATTTTACTGTGTTTAAACAATAACAAATTAATACTTGCCTATTAACTACATTTTTTTTGTGCTGATTATTCCAATATATAAATAAATATATATGCATTTAGTAATTTTTATTGAATAAATTAATTTCCTTTTTTTTCTTCAAAAATTATAATCATTTTTCGGTGATTTATTAGATAGATAGATAGATATAGGTGATGATTAAGTCTTACTCGTTAAATACTGTTTCATGTTTATAATTGTTATTATTTACTGGAGTACACTTGCCAATTTTTCATAGTGTATCAATCAATAGTGATCCATTTTGTTGTAGATGTAATTCATTTTCAATGGTGAATAAAATTGTTGTTAGCTTACTGGTTATAATGCTTAATCGACGCACGCACATGCACACACACACATATGCACGCACACACGATTTAACAAAGAAACAAGAATGAAAGTGAAAATATTCATTTTTATTTTTAAAAAAAATACTTAAGTAATTGAAGCTATCATCTCAATTATGCTTTTTTTCTGTTTATTAGAAAAGTTTGTTTTATTGTTATTATTATTATTATTAACTATATACTCAGTAATAAGAATGATAAGTCATGTTGTACTTTATTATGAGCAAGGATTTAAATGATTATAAATTCTTATCATTGAAATTATTTAGCTAATTATGTAACTTTTAATTATTCGTCAAGAATATCAAAAGAAAAGAATTTTATATTTCATTAAAACCATGAGATTCAATGGGAAAATCTCCCATTCAACTAGAGAATCATATATATTATCCTTTAAACCAACTCTATCTTGGGATCTCGTTTCTAGTTGTTCTAAAATGCTATTCATTCTTATGATATCTGCCTCCGATTTTCAGGGTAACGTGTTGTTTGATCTAGTGCTTCTAGGTTTATATTAGTGGTCTAACACTAAACGACTCAAGATTTCAATGAAGCTCAACAATCTCGATAGAAACTCTGTCTCACGAGTTAAAATGTATTCATTGTGAAGAGCTAACATGTCTCATATTGAAAGTCGAATGTCTTCGGAAGTTACAAGGTCGATACTCCTTCTAATAACCACAACAATAAGTAACACAGGTACATGCAATGTCTGCATAATGTGAGAGACCAGGAGAACCATTCAAGTGGTTGCGGAGATGGGGAGATACACCCTGAAGTTGTTTGAAATAAATAAAATCCGGTCAGGAAGACAGAAATGCCTTTCACACATGATAAAGATGTGGCCGATTACAATAGCAACGAGAACGATAAAGATTAGTTCTATGAGAAGTTGCAGTCAATCGTAAAACAATGCACAGGATAGGACTTGACAGTTTTGTTGAAGGACCTAGAAGCCAACGTTGCAGAGGACAACACCGAATGTGAAAATATTATGCAACGACATGGACTGGTAGAAAAGAACAAAAACTACGAGGGATTCGCAATTCTATATGCCTTCAACGAAACGGTGATTGGTCAAACAGTTTGCCCCCA
>OX103974.1:34366418-34402617 GCA_944470395.2 Schistosoma turkestanicum
CTCGTTCTTCTGGTGACTGATTGGATTATGAACACCTCTGCATCTCTGAGGAAGCACAGAATCCAGGGCACAGCCTGGTTGCAGCTACAAGATTTTGAAATCAATCGGTGATGGGTAAATGATGGTAAGACGTGGTTGTATAAGTACTACAGGATGTTGTGCATCGGTGAAGGATGGGTATAAAACTCACAAACAATGAATTATGAAGTCAGATATAAGTTTATCAAAATATGTGTTGGAATTTCATTGACAAAACATGAGGTCTTTGAAATTTCAAACATCTACACAATGAGGGATAATAAATACATTGAAAATTATTTGCTGAATTTGCCTGCCTTTTTCATTAAATAAAAACGAACTGTTTAGCATTTCACGTTTAAATATGTGAGTGAAAGTTTCTATATCAAGTTACATATGGTTATGATTAAGGCATTTTGATCTAGTCATAAGGAATGTTGATATGTGACAGGTTTGATGTAACATTGTATATTAGAAATTTTTCATTAAGAGTCACTGTTAGTTTTTTTTTCAATTTGCAGTCAATCGATTATAATATGCAGAATTTCTTGAAAGTGATTTTTATCAGTAACCAACAATAGTTGACAAACTCTAGTAAACATTTTTGAATATATATATATATATATATAGCAGTTTTTTACTAAGAAATCTCTCAATTGAGCACTGACACAACAACGAAAAGGATTATTTAAGGCAGTGTTTATTATGATAACGTAGTATCACTGATTCCTTAAACGATAGATCACCGCATACATTTTATTACACTCAGCAAGTAATAGAGTGTGAATTTGGTGTTCAAGTTATTGAATCATCAAAATTCCCGCTGAAGTACATTACAAGACATATAAACCATTCGAAAAATAATTGATGTTTGTATGTTTCAGTAAATTTACAGAAGAACTGAAGCTTTATTTTTACTCAGCATCATTCTATACTTAATATGTGATACGATGATTTCATAAAAGTTATAATTCTTGAGTTAATTTAAACTATTTTTATTCAGGTTTCACTCTTTCAGTAGTTATGATACTCGGAGTTGTAAAGGGTGTCTCTTCTCAAGTTATCATAAGTTATTCAGCAACAAATGAAACACGTTACAGTGGTTAGGTGTTTGACTGTAGTCACAAACTCTTTAAAATGTATGGTTTTGTTTATATCATACAAGTTTATGGTTGATTGACATTTAACACAAATATCAGTAGGGCAAAACAGAAACATTGATTGGATGTCTCTGTTCATGTTGGATATGACTTGTTTATACAGCAGAATGAAGCAAAACATGAGATCTTAAAACAGAACCATGAATATGATGTACGTATGAAAAAGTATATTGCTAGTATCTTGATTATTTGCCTGACCGCCGTTACCTGAACTAATCTAATCGCCTGTATATGTATGTACATGAGTTGTTAAAAAAAACTAACTCGCTAGTAAAATGCTCCCTGTTTAGTCATATTCTTTTAACTTTGAATTTTCATGTTGGTCAACGTCTTTAAGCGAGTTATAATGACTTAATCACACGACGGATCATATAAAATAAACGTTCATGAAACGTATTTATAAATAAGCCATTAACTAAATTCTCTACCTTAAATTTCATTGGCAATCTTTATGATTTCAGTAAAAAATATTACTTATAGGTTATTGAAGCAATGTTTGAAAAAAAAATACTTTGAATTGAATATCTATTTAGAATTTCCCTCAAATATTAGATAAACGATTGTTATACTTCAAAATATATATGAAATACACTTGAAAAGCTTTACTATATTATATTCATGAAAAAACTGTTTAATATTTTGTTTTTTCTATGCAAATGCAACTTTTTCAGAGTTAAACTTTTTTTTTTACACATAAGTTGATTTTAACTGCTCATTCTTTTAATTCTGTTTTTGATATTTATTTTATTTTTCAGTGGGTAAGTGGGTTGGTTATTCAACTATTGATTTGTAAACATGAATTAGATAACATTTCTCATTTGATGAAATTATACAAACAACCTAATATGATTTGTGATACTTTTTCAATGAAATTAGAATTTTCATATAATTTCGCTTAATATCATTGATTTAATATCTCAGTTTGAAATTCATTTCTGATCATAAAAAAATGTCTTTTGAATTACTTAACATTTTTTTTAATTATTACAAAAAAACATATATAACTGTTTATTGAATATTTACTAAAATAGCTTTTCGTCCTGGTATGGGACTCCTCAGCAATGCGCATCCACGACTCCTGCACCCTGCAGGATTCGAACCCAGGTTGCGCAACTCCGTGAATTTGATCAAGTTAGACATTAACACCGTTAGATACCGGCTCAGTGGTCTAACGGTTAGGGCGTTCGCGCACAATACCGAAGGTCCTGGGTTCGAATCCTGCAGGGTGCAGAAGTCGTGGATGCGCACTGCTGAGGAATCCCATACCAGGACGAAACGGCCGTCCAGTGCTTCCAGGTTTCTAATGGTGTTGTAACATTGATCGAGTCAGGGTTTCAAAAAATGTGTAACTTAACAATCTTCACAACCCCATAATGTAAAATAGCTTTATTACGAAAAAATAAAAAGGCATAATATTTACATAAGGAAATAGTATTTTCCATAAAAATTATGTTACAACCAAACATCAGTTAGAATAAAATTTTTAAAAAAATCAAATACCACTAAACATTTTATTTCATCTTAGCTCAGAACTCTTGAAAGAAAAATGCTTCCTATCCTAACCTTCATTCCTTTTTGATGCATCAGTGTACATGGTTAGAAAATCATGAAACATTAACAAAAATAGTAATGAATCAGTGTTTCATTTGTTTAATAGTTTTCCTAAAAATGAGATGAGGTTAGCCACCCCGATATATCAAATCCATACGAGGTATATTTCATGGACGTTTATGAATAAAAATGTATACCTATTAATAGAAATTTGTTAGTCATGAAAAGTCCGACACACACACAAACACACATAGTTCCTTATATCATTTTTGACGAGATCCAAATGCAGCGAAATGAATGCATATTAGGTTGATTAAATTTTTCTGATTGCTCTATTCACCAGAAATTTTATTAGTCAAACAATTCAAATAAGCAAAACACATCAACAAACAATTACAGATAGTTTTATTCTAAGTAAAATCAAATGAATTGAAATCTAATCAATATACTTTTAGAGCTAAAACATTTTGACAAAGTCATTTTAATTATCTAATATCCATTCATGTTGTAACAATCATAATAATCATAATAATAATAGCAGCAGTATTTTACATTCGTATACAATTTCAAACATCCTTATACTAAACTAAAAATGCAGTCTCTTTTTGAATATATTAACATTTTTTATTTCATTAATTGTATACCTGCCATTTAATTAACAAATATGATCATTGATATTATATTTTTTTTTAAATGAATTGTTTTTAAAGCTTTCATTGTTGCAGTTCATTGATATTTTCTGACTGTTAAATAACATACATATCTAATCAAAATTACTGCAACCGTTGATTGATAAAATAAGAAAGTTTCATAAATGAACCTTACTTGAAAAAAATAAATAAGAATTGGGATTTGCAGAAGATTAATAAAATCCTTGAAAATATGACGGAACAATTAATTCTCTTTCTGTTTGGCATCCTTCAACCCTACAGTATACATCGTTTAAAATTTCGAAACTAAAGTTATTAATCATTTCATTTTGTCACTATTCTAAGTCTGATTTTTGTGGAAATAATGCGATTCCTAAAAGTATATAACAGTAATTGCTTTAGAGTCTTTTTGAGTATCAGTTAGTTTTGCTAACCATACTGCTGATTAAAACGATTGCAAATATTATACTTCATATGCATTGCACAAGAAAAGACTTCCATGGTATGTAATGTATTTAGAGGAGAGTGTATTTCGATTACAAACAAGATAGGCTTTTCTTCTTCATGACAAGGAAGTGCATTTCACATGAAAAGTAATCTCTGTCAAATTCCAGTTTCTACTTTTTCATGAATCAATAGTGAATCTTTCTAACATTTCGAAAAGTAGTTCTTTTAAGATTTAACATTCTACTTTCTATGCATAATCAACCATATTTATATATTATTGAATATTTTGATAAATGCACGAATAATCTCATTATTAACTCATCTATGATTCTATTCAGAGACTCATTTAAAAAAAATAAGTAATATATGTTGGTTGTATAAATAAATAATAGTTTAATTAAATGGCTCTACTAATTCTGCATAATATTCGATTGCCCTAAATATTAACTATATTTGATCATTAACCGTAATCATTTTACTTTATTTTTTGTAGTTTCATGATTTTAATATATACATCATTAAAATTATAATTATTTTTTTTAATACTTAGATTTATTTAAAATAAAGTATTTGGTAATTTCATTTCTTTATGAATAATCCTTACTTTCAGTCGAATTTCAATTTTCAATAAAAACATATGTAGAGTATTATTTTTTCCAATATAATACCATCTATATATATATATATATATATATATATAACATTACGTTATATATTTATTTATTTACCATGTGAAGTTCACGTTCCTTCTTTTTTTCTGTTACATGTTCAATTTTAATTGATAGCTAAATTTTGAGCATTTGTTTTATTTGTTTCAATCAATTTTTTTTAAAAAAATGATAGTTTTCAAAAGTGTCATGAACACATGATTCTGTGTAGTAATCATAATTATGCACACGTGTCCGGTGGTGATAAGATAGATGAGATAGTTAAATGTATCACTCATAAATATTTATTTTATAGAAAAAAAATTAACAAATACTTAAAATTTATATTTTAAAGCTTTAAACAAAGATAATAAGGTAATAATACGTTAATTCATCAAAATCTAATTTATTTTTTAAATTAACTGACAATCTCAGCTGATATCAAGTAATCTATGATAAAAATATGCATTTACTTTAGTTAAGAAAATCTTTAAAAAAATTATTATGATTATTATAAAAACTCAGATTTAAATCCTCAGGATGTTAAACGAATTTGTTCAATTTGTTTCAGTGTTGAATGTTTCAACTTTTTTGAATATTATCAATAATTCATTGTAATATTCATTACAAGCTGAAGTGTAATTACTAGTTCAATGATTTTAAGGTGATCATTTAGACTTGACAAAATAGGACTAACATTTATTAACAATTAAGAAATTTTCCCCAATCTCTTACTGATTATTAATGATTGGACAAATTTTGAACTAGTGTTAAAACCCAATAATTGCGATGAATCATGAGATCATAATCGTGAAAATTAATACACTTGATTTTATAATGTTTGTTGTAACCGCTTTACATAATCTCTTAATATCCGATATGGATGTTCCATTGTAAATGAAAACTCATTTTACGGAATTAACGAATTTCGCTTTCCTTAAGTTGTTAAGTTGAGTAAGAATATGCTTTAGTGAGAAGTACAAAATACTGATCTTTTGTTGCTTAATACTTCTGTTCATGAGTGAACTGGAATGGTGATAACTCAATCAACTCAAAACACACAATAGTGAAACGTGGTAAGATGTTAAATTTATAGCTACGAACACATAGTTTTACTATTGTCGTATGGTTTATGTTCTATACAGCGATAATTAAGATGAGAAATTTTTGATGACTGCTCTGTTAGAAGTCAATTTTTATTGATAAACTTGCTTTGGTATATATTCGAGATCTGAAATATTATTTATTTAGTATAGATAAGGGTTTACGCATAAACACTGACACTGGGATGTATAGACATCCAGTTGACGACTCTCAAAAAGAAAAAATTGTTCATCCTTCATTTTACTTACCATTCTTGGGATATCTAAAGACATCTAATCACATTTTTGGTGTTTCAGTGTACTGAATAGTCAATCGCTGCTTTAAAACTTTAACTAAACAATACTTTTCTGCCAAGATTTTAAAAATTCCTTTATATTACTATTTATTATTGTATTGTACCGTTCTAATAAGATTCTATCTACCTAAACTAAATGCTGAATTGTAAGCGGAAACATTTATCGGCAGTAACTGTTCATCCCTTTCTTGAATGCTTACACACGGATTACTCACTAAAATTTATCAAATTCACTTAAAATAAATAATCAACTGAAATACAGAAAAATACCGTACGGTATTTGAAGTAATCAAGTAAATAAAATCACAAAATATCAATTTCTATCTAGCTAGCGGTAATATTAGTTACATAATATGTGTGGTCATCTATTGTCTATACCTATGTTTGTATAAACTAATCGAGTAAATAAAATCACAAAATATCAATATCTATCAAGCTAGCGGTAATATCCGTTACATAATATGTGTGGTCATGTATTGTCTATACCTATATTTGTCTAAGACTACCTTTGTATTATATAGTGTGATACCTTACAGCTCCTTTAACAGTTCATTTTTCAAATGACAAACCTGTTTACTACTACTACTACTACTACTACTACTACTACTACTACTACAATTAAAAATATCACCATTGTCATTACAAACACTTGTACCGATGACTTGTAGTAGTAGTCGTAGTAGTAGTAGTAGTAGTGCTGTGCAATAATACGTTTGATGTATTATTATTTCATCACCTACTTTGTTTTCAACAATTTTCAATATGCTCAAAATAAAAACAAGTAAAACGATACACATTTTTGTCATATTACCGAATTCCGATATCGTCAAATAGTTGAGAATTTTATTTTCAATGTTTAATTCAAACAACATTAAATTATAAATAGATTCCTTTATAGAATTTATTTTTCAAAAGAAACAAAACATTTTTTTCTACTATGTTAACTGACACACACTTACGCTATGAATTAAAACTATTTCATCTTATTGAATATCAAAGTGTTAAAAAGAAAAATGATCTTTCTTACATTCTTACATTTTTTTCCTTTAAAACAATACAAAGCTGATTAGAATCATCAAAGCTTTTACATAGTTTAATAATAATAATAATCATAAAAGATGCCTAAACAATTACTCATGTATTTTTTTAATAATTATTTAAACAATGTTATGGATAGTATCGATTACACACAGTGTCATTTAAAACGAATCCAAATGTCGTACAATTATAGAATTCAAAGACATTTGTAAATTGAATTTCAATTGATATTGTTTGGTTGTGAATAAGTTTTTTTAAAATATTTAATTAATAATTGAATGATAGTTGCAATTATTGCGGAAAATGAAACACTTTCATAGATCTTCCTTATTAACTGTTGGTGTTATTTTCATGGGAGCATGGTCTTCATCAGAATGCGTAATTAATACATGCAACCAACTGATTGATTACCACGTGATGACTGATATTCTATTTGTCTAGCTGCTTAGTACTGACTGATCAAGATTTATCGACCGATTTGTGAAGTTGCTGCTAATCTGAGAGATTCGAATGTCTACTATATTAGATAATTTGAATGGGTTGCTGCTCTTCATTGAATTTAAACTTTTGTCATTCAGTTTCATAGCTTGAGAACAGACAGCTCGTGGCAGTCCTCTATGAATTCAGTGCCTGAAAATTACATGTATGCCTAATTGAAATGTCTAAATTTTCACTAGACTTGAGTCTAGTATTTTATGCCCACTACCTCAAACCAAGTAACACTAATTACCGCTGTTCATAAGAGATTAAATTTATGATATTTAGGCTTTTGTTAGTTAACCATAAGAATTTTAACCCAATTCCAATACAATCTCTGTATTGACATGGTTCCAGATTACAGAATTAGAATATTCATATGGAAGGAAATAACCAGTAAATATAAATGATTATTACTTATAATGTCCTTTTGAAAGATTTATGTACTTTAAACACGAATTTCATCAAAAACTAACATCACTGGATAAGTCAATAAACTTTTTCAAAGTATTATCTTTGAATCTTAACATGGTATACTGTAACGTGAAATAAGTCAAGCTTTAAATAAATTTTCATTTAGTACATACTACTGACAAAATCATTTATTAAAGTAGTAAAAATCGATGCAATTTTTTAGTTATATGTTAGTTTATGCTTTAAATGTGTGCCTTGTTTTCTTTTTAAATAAATTATAATTATTTGATGAAAATAAAAAAATATATATATCATATATCTGCTAACTATTTAACACTTTCCAATAAAATGTTGTTTTATACAGCACACTGTAAATTTAAAAGCTTACATTTGTTATTTTCAATTCATCACTTTTACTGATATATATTCACAATAAAATTTTAACTAAAGAAAATTTTCTCCGTTTTTTATTTAATTACTGATGATGTTGTTGTGTTTGAAACTGAATAAATACATGGTTTTTATTTTATTGTATAAAATCTCACTTAAACAAAAGGCGAATGGTGTTCGTTCAGGACGAAGTTCTGGATTTGATGAACGTTATTCACCACAATCATATAGACGTAGTGGTAAGTTGTGCTTTTTTTGTTTGTTTAAATTGATTTTCAGTTTTTTCGAAAAATAATGACGATACAAAGATCTACTCAAAATTGGTTAATAAATTAACTACTATAACTACCAAGTTATTTATAAGGAGAATAAGTCATAATTTTTTTAAACTAGATTTATGGGAATTAGTTTTTATCGCACGTTGAAATCATCAGTCAATCATTGTTAGATCACCATAAGAAACCTGAGAGCACTGTACGGCCGTTTCGTCCTGGTATGGGACTCATCAGCAGTGCGCATTCAGGACTCCTACATTTCTAGATTTATCAGAGTTAGACATCAACATCATTGAATTCCGGCCTAGTGGTTCAGAGGTTAGGCATCCGCGCAAGATCGAGCGTCCAGGTGTAGGAGTCGTGGTTACGCACTGCTGATGAGTCCCATACCAGCACGAAATGGCCGTCCAGTGAGTCCAGGTTTCTAGTGGCAGTCTAACAATGATTGATTGATGATTGCAATATGTAAGAATAAGTTATAGTTGGGCTACGCCTTATAGACTTTGAATTTCATGGGTGATATCAAATCACGACGTGAGACTATTCTTTATTTAACCACACAGATTCAATCGTTCATTGCATAATTCCACAAAATATACATAAGTTTGATCTACAACCCTATAGATACTCAAAAGGAATTCTTGTTTTTATCGTTGTCTTGAAAAAAATTTCAATTACTTTTATTCAAAAAAGATCCTGATAACAAGTAACTATTTTGAAGAAAGACTTTAAGATCAACATCATAAACTTACTGTTATACTTGAAAACTGAAATTATGATCTTGTTCAATTTTCTCATTTTCCTGGTCAGTTTAGTATCTGAATCATTCCGTGCAACAATAACTCATGAACTAGTAATTTTAAACAGTTTTGAAAACTTTTTTGATTGATTCAAAGTATAAACAAGACTATATGCTCATAAGTGTAATTTTCGATCTCCCCAACCGCATAAAACTCGTTTAGAAACTCTAATCCTTACATAATCGCAACTTAGATTTCAAGCAAACAACATATTATCACGTTCTATTCAGGAGAATTATCAATCAAATTTTAACTAATTTCTAAAAATAATAGATCCTCAAATATCAACCTCATATAAATTTTCCTAAACTGACTTCTTTTTGATAATAATTCATCAAATTCACACAACAACCATAACATTCGCAACACTATTACCAAAATTTGACTTGTTAATTGAACACTGAATGGATAGTTAATCGTAAAATGATAATTTTCTAGTCTCTAAATATATAGAAAATGTAGGATTTATCTGGAACTTTGTGACTCAGCGTAAATAAATTAAACCATTTATGAATAGTACAGAAGAACAAAGCAAAAATATTTAGCATAATCAATATAATGAACATTGAAATGAAACGAAACGACTCGTTGTTAAGCAATAGTCGGAACGAAACACCATGAATGGGTACGGTAGCTTTATCATACCGTCATGGTACAACAAAAGAACTATAAAGAGTCTTAAGACAATACAAAATAACTAATGCCCTTCGTGGTGCTTTAGTTCATATAAAGAATAAGATCCTCTTTACGTCAATACAAAGCTGTGTCTACAAATTAAGGTGCATCGATTGTGATGCTGGAGAGTCATCTTGTGAAACTTTGACTCGAGCTAAAGAACAACTGAGTTACACAAAGAAACTACCTAATTATTCTGTAGTGCTTGTAAGACTCTAAATTAAACTAGCAATAGCATTACATGCCCTCTTCAATAAACACTTTAGAGCATATTAAAAATATCAAAATAATGCAAACGGGCTTTTCAAACTACATAGAAAGGTGAGTAACTGAAGCATGCTTTATGATTCTAAACACTACAGTCCTCGATAGAAAAGAAAATCTTGTTAATCATCAGACTTTGACTATCTATCCAAGCTACCGTTTTTCGCATATCATACTGTTATCATACATACAAATTCTTCTACATAATTTCACATAGCAAATGTCACAAATCTCATACCCATCGACACACACAAATACACAAGCATATTTCATGTAGATCACCTCGACCGGAGTGATATGACATTGACTTCGTTAGAGCTATTTTTTGATTGATTCACTGATTGTACTTTGTACTGTTTAAATTTGGGTCAATCTAATTTGTTTCTTTACTTCCTGAAGAAGTAGTGGCTTACACTGAGTAACGAAACGCCAGAAAACTTTTTTTAATTTTTCTACTCATTTGGATCCTACAAACAGATCATTTGATTTTGGAAAATTTCAAGTTTATTTCATTTCTGTTTGATCTGTTACAAAGAAACTTTGCTTGAACATTGATATATTTTTTTCTTCAACACAGTAATATACCTCCTCTAAAGCCATTTACGTGATTTCATTCCTACGTCAACCTTTGCGTAGTCATTTTAAGAGTGTTCAAAGTGTAGATACGTGTTTTATGACTAATTATTCATCAGAACATATAACTTATTACTTATCATCAATACAATTTCATAAGATAGCTGGCTTCATTTCATTAAATGATGAACACTTTGTTATCTACCTATATATATATATATATATATATATATATATATATATATATATATATATATATATAATTATTGAGTTCGTCACTTGGTATGCTTGAGGCTATTACGAATTCACCTTAGTCGATAAACGCGAACGAGACAATTACCAGCGTCCAGGTAGGCTACCTTCAATCCCTAACTAAAGTAAGAAATCTTTGTAAGCGTAGAAAGTATATTCTACAAACACCCAGCAATCACAGTACCATCAAGCATACAACTCTCGTTTATTTGTACATCAGAGAAACGTCTTTGGGACAGTTACGAAAATAGCATACTAAAACACACGGCAGCCAATCACAGCCATGGATTTTCCTGGTGGGAAATGAAATCTCAAGGTCAACTGATCAACTCATGCTGGCAAACGTGAAATCCAAAATAAAGCATTTATCAAGCGAGTTCTGGGGATCTAACATCCCCAACAATAATACAACTGTCATTATTTAAGTCAACAGATCCTAACAGTGTGATATTTCAGATTTCAATGAGTTATTCTTTTTATTAATCATTTAACTCCTTTTAGTATCTGTAATACTCTAACTATATATATATATATATATATATATATATATATATATATATAACTAATGTACGAAGTACAGTCACAGAAACGTGTGTTATATTCATTTGGAATTATGTTGTTTCTTTTATTTTAGCTCCATACTATAATAGTTATACACCACCACCTACTCGATTTGGATTAAATAATCAATGCACTTCACCGCATACTTTTTCAACTTCATCAGGTATAGTCAGTTAGTTGATTGATTGATTGATTGCTTGATTGATATAAGTTGTCATCGTTTAACTTTTTTTATGTGAGTTTTATTATCATGACTATTCCTGTAATTAATATTGTATTATAATTTGAATAGTTTTAATAATTATATTATGTTGATCTATGGTAGGATAGATTAATTTTGTGATAAACGTAAAATATATATATACATAAAACGATACACATATTTAAGAAAATCAAGAATAGAACATTCTTAATTGTTATAAACATCTCAATACAATACTTTTGAAATTATTTCTGATAGTATTTCTGATGTGTTAGTCACTGTGACAATCACTTGTTCAGGAGAAAAAATACTTAAAATATGCCCTGTTAAGCTGTTTTATAGATTTGTGTATTCTATATTATGGAAACATACTCTAATAGAATGTATAATAAGGAATTAAACCAGCTGTTTCTAACTCTCTATGCACGGCTTAGTCTCCAGAGCGATTTGAACATCTTTGTTACTTGACAGCCGATAAGAATTGAAAGAACAAGATAAACTTAAAAAGCGATTATCGTATACATAATGGAAACCATACTGTTTTGATTTCTAATAATGTAAAAGCCTAATGATGGATAAGCTACCTTATTGTGGATGTTATGGTTGTGGAGTTTTCATTGTACATCTTCTGAACAACATCATTGGCACAAACTTCTTCAGATAGAAGGGAAGTATTGGAATTTCTCCACGTTTGACCTGTTGCTTGTTCTGCTAACCTCGATTTTGATTGGTTGCTGTTGATCGTTAATCTGTCGTTGTTTGCACCTTTGTTTTGATTGTATCCCCCTTTTTGATCTGTTTCTTGATCGTATATCGCCTATGATCCTTCTGATTGGTCCATAAATTGGGTCAATGTCGATGTGTTCGTTGACTACTGACTGACTTGAGTGCCAAGCTTCTAAAAATTCTCTAGTGCTCTTTGTCTTCCATCCACCCAGTATTTCCACATTGTCCCAATCGAATGTATGTCCATAGTTGTCAGTGTGTATTGATATAAGTGAAGAATTTTCGAGGCGTTTTACTGCTAATTGATGTTCACTTAAACGGAGTCGATGAAGAGGCCGTCCACTTAGTCCTATGTAGTATTTTTCACAATATGAGCATTTTATTTTGTCAATAATATTTGGTTTTTCTTCCATTGTCATTTTGTCCTTTGGTCTACATCAAATTGATTAAAGTGATTCTATTGATTTGTGTGCTATAAGTTCTGATTTGTCTTTTATGTATCGTAGAATGATCCTGCACTTGATTTCGCTTCTGTTGACGGTTTTATTGATGAAGTTGCATGAATAGCTGTTTTTTGTAAGATAGTCATCAGATGATTTCCTTTGTTTTTTTTGCACTTCAAGTGTGCTGCAGTATGTCTTCGCTCTCTTGAAAAACGTTTATACGTAGTTGATTTTGTGACTTCTTTTGTTATTGCTGCTGTAGTTGAGAATTACCTCTGTGGTTGATTGCTATATCATCTAAACATCTGCTAACTACAGTTTCAGCATATAAAAATTCCGGTGTGAATTAACTTTCTCAAACACCAAATCAATTGTGGTTGGAAGAAATAAAAAAAAAAGAATTATTTTCGTTTTATTGTTTAACAAGCATTCTCACAAAAATATTATCACTTTTGCACAAATTAGAATGTTTAGAAGATCTTTTCTATCAATGAAGTAAATTTATGGTATTTATTATTAGTTAAAGATCTATCAAATTCAGTATACTTATTTCATAATTATACTGTTCACCACAATTTCCTACCACTGGAAATAAAGATAATCGGGCAATACCACGATTTGATGAAAGTTAGACATATATAACATTGTATTTCACCTGAGAATTCTAGACGTTGAGTTCAAACCTTGGTCATGAACCTCTGGATGCATAGTGAAAAGAGGGAGACTGCTGTCCATCCTTTCCCCGAGTTTCACTGAAATCCTAACTTAGATTATTTTATGTTGTTCTATATACTCTTTAGAATACTTCAGTTATGAATGTTTATTTAGTAATAGTTCTCTCTTTGTACAACTTTATGGGCTTATTTTTAGTGTTTCTAGTTGTTATTCTTCTCTATTATTGAAATTAATATGTATTTTTTATATATGAATGCAAAAAATGACATTTCACTTTTCTAGGTCTAAATTCTAGATCATTATCACATAGTAACGGATGTCATCTGAAAATCGATTCAATCAATCATCATCATCATTATGATCAAGGGCATACACCACCACCAAATCATAATGGACTTAGTCGATCTGGTTCTTGTCATTCAATTATTATTACTCCTACAGGTAAGATATAACAAACTATGTATTTAAAACAATATCTACATATATGTGCTTGTTTTAATTGTGTTCGTTTACATTGCACATCGAGCACAGAGTTAAGACTAATTATATTTTCTTATCTAATGTTATTTATTTTAACTTCAATATAATAATTCTTAACACAGAGATTTTTAGGAATTCGATGAAAAAATACAACAAAACCCTTATATGTACGTGTGGTTGATGAATAACTTTCTACACATAGAAATCAGGGATCACTCATTGACCCAGAGGTCAGGTGTTCGCGTGCAAAAGCGGAGGTCCTGGGTTCGAATCCTGAGAAGTGCAGGAGTCGTGGATGCACACTGCTGATGAGCCCAATACCAGGACGAAACGGTCGTCCAGTGCATCCAGGCTTCTAATCGTGGTCTAACAATGACTTCTTCATCATTTCATGCAGAAACAACGATCTCCATAACTCTAATTGATGAATACCTTTCTGTTGGTTTCAGCGAATAGTTAATTTAGTAAGAGTTATCAAATCAAGACTTAATTATCTATAAGAGTTTACTAAAATGCTATATTCGACTTATGCAATCACCAAAACATTAACGGGCATCAACTGAAATTGTATCAAAGCATTGAGTGAATAAATTTTGAATATAAATTTCAATCATTCAACTAATTAACTTAAGACAAGTATAGCATCTTAAGAAAATTAGATATGAGAGATTCTGTAGATACTTTATTTGAAATAAGTAAAAACTGCCCTGAATGATTGTTGTGTTTTAGTAGAAAGAAGTAAAAGCTAAAGTTACAAATTATTAAATTTCAACTCAATGATCTGGATAACTTTCGCATCAAAAAAATTTCAATAATCTATCTGTTGGGAAAGTTTAATTCCCAGAACTCACTTGAAAGAAGGCCTAAATATGGATTTTTGTGTTTACACGCATGGGTTGATCAGTTGACCTTGAGATGACATTTCCCACTATCATTGGTTGATGTATTATTTTAGTAAGCTATTTTGTGGCTGTCCCAAGGATGCTTCTATCGTGCATAAATAAACTCAATTTGTGTGCTCGTCGACCTCGTATTTTCTGGGTGCATGTGGAAGACACTTTCTACGCCTTATCAAGTCTTCATGATATAGTTAGCAAGGCCGAGGACAACCGCTTAGAATAGTCTATAATGTCACTGTATCATTTTTTTCGCTTCCGTTTACCGAGTAAAGTGAACCCGTAACAGTTTCAAGCATAGCAATTGACGAGCATATCACTAACAATTGTTTTTAGATTGTTTCTGCTCTGAGAATTGTAAACAGTAACCACATATTACTTAACATGATACAACAATGAAAAAAAATTCATTTGAATGAAATAATAACTTTTTATTCTGTCAAATCAAAATGCAAATATCAAATTTTTTTAATTTGAATTCAATCGTTGTAATTTTAAATGATTCGAAATCATAATCATAAAAAATTATAGATTTACAATTGTAAATTCCACTACTTCATGTTAACATAACAGTGTCTTCTCCTCAGCGGAACAATTTGAGATGTAGACTGTTCATTCTGATGGAAAATATTGCAAAATCTACGTCAAGTATTATGTAGACAGTAATATTGATCAACAGATTTTAATCAGCAGTGAAGACTAAACACATACAGTTATGTAAATCTATATGGATATCTCAGTATAACAGATGGTAAATGGTTATTCAGACAATTGAATACTGACGTCTTTGAATATGACAACACTAGGTAACATCGGTTTGAATTCCACTATCAATATTAGCTGTGTGAAAATCGTGGTTACTGCTCACCGTTGAGTGTCAACTATTACAAATCCTAGATCACTGACCAATCGCCTACAAACACTCAACAAAGTCTATGTATTCAAATCGGTCGATTAGAATTCCTCTCCATAAGGTTCCTTCAACTAATAGCATAGATATCCGCTACATGAAGCTGCAGTACTACGGAATAATTCTGAATTATTTGAAATTTTCTTTGAAAAATGTATCCTTGTATTTATGGATGGCCATTCATCACTTGACAGAACTATTTATTAACTCAAATAGGTTTCTCTTCCCTAACTTTACAACGAAATCCTTACACGAATCAACAACTACATTCAATCACAATCTAATGTATTCGTCCATCTAATCGAAATAGACACTGTATCATCTCTAGTTTAATTTTTCTAGTTAACGTATTTTTTTCACTGCTCTATCATAATTTTATATTTATCTGTCATATTGAATGTGTTGAGGACGTTAGATCCCCAAAACTAACTTGATAAAGTTCCTAATTTTGGATTTCATGTTTTTGAACATGGGTTGATCAGTTGACCTTGAGATTAGATTTTCCACTCGGAAAATCCTTAACTGTCATTGGTTGATGTATTATTTTAGTACGGTATTTTTGTGTCTCCCTCAAGGACGTTTCTATCATGTATAAATAAACTCGATTTGTGTGCTTGTCAACCTCAGATTTGCGGATGCTTGTAGAATACACCTTCTACGCCATATGAAGACTTCTTCCTCTACTGACTGGGGCCTTGGGACACTCGGATTAGAGTAGCTTATCGTGTCAGTGTATCATTTTTCTCTACTCTCGTTTACCGACTAAGATGGACTAGTAATAGTTTCAAGCATATCAATTGACGAGCATAATGGAATCGTTGTGCTAATAAATAAACATGATACACTGATATGACTGACATAGTGATGATGATGATGATGATAATGGTTAGATCTATGTTATCAAGGTTTAATTTACGAATGTCTATTACAAATAACCTTATTTTACTTGAAATAATCATTATCTATATTCCTATCTGAAATTAACAATAAAAGCTAATAAATACATCAGAATGATCATCCTACAAGGCATAGATAGATAGATATTTACAAATAACGTCTGTTTTCATGCATTCTAATCGGGAAAACATCAAATTTATTACGTATTGTCTGATGTTAAATAACAGCTATCATCAATATCAATCAGCCTCTGCATATTTATTTTTAAAAAAAAAATTTACTCAGCTCCAAATACATACACGCAATTGATTGATTGATTGCTTTTTTTTTATAGACTCTATTTTCTAAACGACATTCAACATATATATTTCACAATCACCATAGGGAGTGTAGTGCAATAAATAAATGCAAGAAATAAAATAATTATAGAAATTTACAATTTTTCTCACATTACTACATATTTCTAACAATGTCGAATCATTTATTGTTTGAAAATTCTTACATTTTTAAAGTATCTATAAGCCAACTTATAGATAGAGTGATTGAAAACGGATTGCTGTAAGTTCATTGGCCCTAATTATTAATAAAATATCACAATAATAATGAGAATAATTGACTGACTCATCCATAGAATTATTCTAAAATGTATTGATTATTACAATTTTACACTACTTACTATATCAGCAGATTGATACAGTTAATATAGATTGGTCTATGAAAAATGTTATTCAAGGCATTTTAGAAGCTATTTATGTAAGACTGTTTAGTATTAAAATTATAAACACCCATCCCAATTTACTCTAGTCTCAAAGAAGTAGCTCTGACCACTAATCTAGATGAATATTGAAAGATTGATGTGAAATAATCAGTAATTTTCATAAAAACTATTATTCTCTAAGGAAATGACTTACATTGAGTCACATAACAATAGAAAAATTTTCTACAAATATACTATTCTTTTTATTAGTACCAATCCACCCATTAGTGAATTCATTTGAAATTAACCCCCTTAATTACATTCTCAAATGTCCAGTTAACTTTCGTAATTTAGTTGCATAAATATTTATTATATCCAAGGTTGGGGAATCAAAGTTTAGAAGGTTTCTGATCAACAACCTGTTTACAACAGAAGCTTTAGTAGCTTGGTCTAAATAATGAAAAACGATGCATTTTTCTCCTTCAGTCATCTTTCTAACTTTATGTTCTATTGCTTTTTATTCGTCGTCTCTGCTTTTTCAATACCCTTCAAGCAGATGATTATCTTGCATACTTGGGTTCATTGTTTCTCAATATCCTTTTGTATATTATGTGACTTCTCTTTAGCACTTCACTTTAATTATGAGGCAATACTTATATATTTCATGTTGGTAAATGTAGGCTACCTGATTGCAGTCTGAGGGACAACAGTAAACGATGGTTATAAAACTTGAATAACATGGCTCGAAATCGATTGCAATAGCACAGGTGGATCCACTCTTTGTGTTCTCTTAAATACTTGCCTTCTGAATTACTCATAATCTCTATCTTCCTCCTTCTAAATTTATCTCACTGAATTATAATTCTTGTATAATGTCTTCGAACCCTGATCTTCTTCATTATCTCTAATACTTTTACTACTTCTACTACCGTGGGATTTAAACTGATAATTGCATCTCTGTGTTAATGTGGCATGGCAACATGAACTTATGTACGTACGTACGTACGTACGTACGAAGTTCTGCGTTGCAACTGACTGACTAACTGACCCATATATATAAATTATCGGGCTAATGTATTCTAAGTAACCAGTAATACGATTGGACATCATTGCGAAGAAAATCTTGTTTACTGAATTGTTGTAATTTGTGTACAGTATGTCAATGGGTTGTTTCAGTTGTTTAAATACTAACTAGTAAAACACAGATACCATGTAAACCAATATTGAATTATGAATTCCAAACATCATAAAAAATTTTACTAAAACTGTTATAATTTCTAAACAAGTTTCTTGTGTATCATGTTACTTATGTTATGTAATATTCATATTGAAATTTTGTTTATCATTTGCATCGCCTTTTTTACTGGGGGAAAATTCATTCCATAATTTTTTTTCAATAAAGCAAAAACACAACCTGAAGTTTGTGTTGATGATGTTGTATTCAGAAGAACAATCAAATCTCCATAACCATAACATCCAAATCATAGAACTAAACTCCACAATAATCATCATCATCATTTGATAAGTCGAAGTGCACCATAAAAATTTGTTACGCATGCACGTAAACACGCCATTAGATATGCTTGAACTATTACAAGTTTACCTTTGTTCGAAAACGAGAGCGAGGGTCAATGATCCGGCGACACAACAGGCTACTCTAGTCCGAACGTCCCAAACCCCATTGAGTAAAACAGGAAGACTTTAAATGAAGTAGAACCTGTATTCTACAGACATCCAGAAAGTATGAGGTCTGAGCTCAGAAGAGGATGAGGACCCCGGACTAAGGATCCGGGTCCGCGTCCGCGTCATAAAACGTTACAGATAATGCGCATTTGTACAGTTAGATCGAATGGGAAATAACATTGAAATCTGTGACATTGACAGTTAGGATGACGAATAGGAAACAACATTTGAAGTGATATTGATAGTAAAAACGACCAATCGGAAACAACATGGAAGTACGACCATAACGTTGACCAGTAGGAATTGACCAATAGAATTTAGACCTACAGAAATAATTGGCACTTGGTTTATATTTCTTGTACAATTTTTTATATAAAATATTACCAAATGACAAAATTACTTTTCTTTTTTGTTGAATTTTATTCTTTCTT
Source organism: Schistosoma turkestanicum (assembly GCA_944470395.2). Classification (NCBI taxonomy): domain Eukaryota; kingdom Metazoa; phylum Platyhelminthes; class Trematoda; order Strigeidida; family Schistosomatidae; genus Schistosoma; species Schistosoma turkestanicum. The sequence goes on from OX103974.1 coordinate 34,386,050, forward strand.
CAGGTTTTCCACCTGGAAGTAACAATAACATTGCTAGTGGTAATGTCGGTTCTACAGAAACTGTGAATGTACCAAGAGGTTCAACGGTTAATCTAAAGTAAGTAGATTATTTTATTGTTTTTCGCAAATATATATATTCAGTTTATTTGAGCCTTCTTTGCTGAATAATCTAGCTAATTATTTGACTTTGATTGTCTTTGTGGACGACACTGTTGACTAAAAAGTGTTTGACTAGCCGGTTCTGATGAGATGCATTGTGATCTTCTCAGAAGTCTGTCAGTTTTATTTGCTTTTATAATACTGTTGAGCAGTTTGTTCTTATGATCGTCAGACAAGTGACTGATTCGTTTTTGTTATACAGATAGGATTTTAAGACTTCACTGATAATTAATGAAGTGAAATAATTTTATCTATGATAAGTGTACTTTGCTGAAATCCATCCAGCATTTTATGAATGATTAACTTATATAGATAACTTCGTATTAACTGTCCTAAAGCAAGTTTCGAAAAAACTATCCAGTGAATAAACGTCCAATCAATTCATTCTATCATAAGGTGTTTTTTGCAATGATTTGAACACAAACTCAATATTGGTCATTAATAAACTGTATAGAAGACCATCTGAAGCCTGATTCACTATTGTATGGTTACATTTCTGAGTGTGACACTGGGTAAGATAGTTTTGAATATGATTGTGCAAATCAGTTATTTAATGATAACATTTACTACACCTTGTTGACAAACTTAACGCGTTCTAATTCTCAATGAATGTATGCCTGTTATGTTCGTCACTAGGTACTCTTGAAGCTATTACGAGTTCACCCTAGTCGATAAACGCGAACGACAATTACTAGCGTTCAAGTAGGCTACCTTGAATCCGAAACTGCAAAACAGAAATCTTGATAAGCGCAGAAATTATATTCTACAGCACCGAGCAATCACACAACTCTCGTTTATTTATGCATCATAGAAACGTCCTTGGGACAGTCACAAAAATAGCACACTAAAATACACAGCAGCTAATCACAGCCTTGGATTTTGCTAGTGTGAAATGAAATCTCAAGGTCAACTGATCAGCCCATGCTCGCAAACGTGAAATCCAAAATAAGGCATTTTATCAAGCGAGTTCTGGGGATCTAACATCCTCAGCAATGCCATTCTTATAATCTATTCAATGACTTGTTAGCCAAGGTGTTTTAGTTTGTTTTGTGTATGCAAGGAAATTTTATTGTATCATATTTTACTTGATAATAATGTTAATACTGTCAAAAAAAACTTAATCTATTCCTATTTTTTTTGTGACAGCTTCCATGGTCATACACATCATAATACTGGATTTGGTGGGGTATGTTAAAAAATAAAAACAATCATTTGTAGTGATTCATATGATAGGCTATGATTTTTAAGAATAATACTTTGATTTGAGTTGAACGATTCTGTGATAAATGTTCTATTATCAGCTTATACTCGTATTTATCACAAAAACTAACAGTCTACTACTACTACTGTGGTGCGCGCTACTTATAAGTAGTATATGACGCGAGTGTAAACGTAATGTCTGGCAGCAGAAGATGGGGGAAGATCAAGAAAGGAAGAGTGAGAACACAAAGGAATTTGTATGAAACGCATGAATAAGGGAAATGTCAGACAATGGATTGATGTTTTGCAACAGGAACAGTCCAGTTCGATATGATGATGGACTGATATTTTGCAAATGAACGATTTACGATATGGTTTTCCAATTTTACTGAGTAACTCTGTAATTTTCGTTAAACACAATCCGGTTGCCCCACCTGTGTTCTCCTTCCCTACAGTAGTACTAGTAGTCCTGATCAATATGTTGTGTCAAATCTCCTAAACTATTGTTATATACTCGTATTTATCACAAAAACGAACAGTCTACAAAAACAAAAACTACTACTACTACTACTACTACTCATACTACTACTACTACTACTACTACTACTACTACTACTACTACTACTACTACTACTACTACTACTGTGTACAGATATTCATTTTTGACGAAAATCAATTGTTGAAGATCATTTTCTTCCCCCCAATAATTTGTATATATTGCTGATTGTATAATCATTTTCATGTATATCTAGATGAACTTATTTTTTTATATATACAATTGATCATGTATATAGTTGACAATAATTAAAGAAGTATTCACCAATAATAATTGTACAGTTGAAATCAGTATCATTCCAAAAAAAATGACCAAAAAGATTCCATACAACAAATCAAACTTTTTGGTTATTAGCATCCATCTATGAAGTATACATTTTTTTTCCTTTAAAATAAAATAAACCACGATTTATGTCATTTTCTATGAATAAATAGAACGAACTAATTTTTTTGGATATTATTATTCGTAAGTGAGAAGGTGGATCTACTGCTCTATTTATTCGTCAACCTATATCAGCCTAAAACTTTTCAGCAAGTTTATTCGTCTAGTTTTGTATTGAAAAGAACGAAATGTTCATTGTTAAATGCGTACACTCTCCACTGTCTTACTATCACTTAAGATATTAAAACTCCAAATGAAATGTTTACATGTTAAAAACTTTACTCCATTGGCTAGTATAATAAAATTTTAGAGGTGTCTATACTTTAAAAAATAAAGTGAACCACTTAAATTACTCTACAAGTGACTAACAGTTTGTTCTGTTGACATGGAATTCGTCTAAAATTATTGTCTGTAACTGTATGACCACTATTCGTATGCTTATTTTGATTGTCTTCTCTGTTAATCTGATCTCTGACTTTGAAGTTGTTTATCCTTTTTTAAAATTAGCTGGTGATAATTTTTATGTGTTCAATGATTAGTTCTTGACTGATATAAAGATTGAAATTCACTTATATGTTTATTAATATTACTATAAACAAGCTTGAATGTCATGATTTTTCACGATCACAATAAGCTTTCACAATTAATATTACAGAACAGAAAAGAAACGTTTGACATATATGAGGATATCGATCATTTACGAATGTTTTCGCTCTCATTCATCATGTTTTTGCATAGTGCAATTTTGATTAAAGACTTCATTTTCATCTCAACTTGTCTGGTGAAAAGAAAGTAAATTTACGTGAAGGAAATAGCTTGAAATATGATCCTTGATAAAAATTATATACAGCATTCACTAACTAAATGCTATAGATATTGTATATATATATTGAATACTGAGAGATAGATACTCTGCCAGCTGATGGATAAGTACACTATACACCATTTTTTTAAGTTGACATATGTTTAATTTTGAAATAAAATAATGAATGGTACAGTAAGTAGTATAGCTAAATCATAATAAAAAAAACTTAACTATTATTTCTACCTTGTAGACTTTCGTTGCTCAATACAGTTATGAAGCAAAAGAAGACGATGAAGTAACTTTCAAACCTGGTGATATCATAGTGAATGGTGAACCTATCACTGAAGGTTGGATGTATGGTACTGTTCAACGAACTGGAAAATTTGGAATGCTTCCATCGAATTATGTTAGACCATATCGTCAACCATGATAATTTTTATTGTTCTTATTTATGATTATGAGAAAAACGTTTCTTTCACATCTTTTTCTTTTTTTATATCTTCAATTCAGGTAGTTTTTGATTTATTTATTTTTAATCTTATAGACATATTTGAATTTCATTATAACACATTGTAAGAGCTGATTTAAACAAAACACCACTGGACAGAATCCGTTAGGAAATAATGTTTTTTTTTATTTAGATATTTATTACTCATCATACTCCACATCATCTCTATATGCACGTTACATAAACTATAAATCTTATAGTGTCTACACGATAGTATATTGTAGCTTACGAGTTTTTATCAAAGAATACATAACCTTTTATTCACTTTACATATGTATTCCTTACAAACTATGCAGGCAGTTTTTCTTTTAAAACAAAAAAACAGTTACAAGTGTACACCCACTTGAAACTCATTCATTGATCATTAATTTATATATCCTTATTGAACATTGAGGTTATATAACATATTCAATTGATATTTCGTCTCTTTCATTATTTAACCTGTCTATCAGCTACTTATAATTTTAATATGCTTTCATGCCAATGTGTTAGTGAGTATCTAAGATTAAAATAATAATAATAACAATAATAATAATGCCATCCATACACAGCTTCATCTTTTTTACACTGTTGTCAATCCTTTAAAGACACATTTCCAAATTGTTTCTTAACTTTCGTTTTCAGACAAAAAAATTATGATTGAATATTGATCTGATGTTGTATATCTACTTATAATGATTATTGATACTACTGAATAACTGCTAAGAAGTTTACTTACTGACATATATATATATATATATATATATATATATATATATATATATATATATGCTTACCTTTATTGCTTATAATGTGTCTTCTGTTTACTAACTGTCATTCTGTTTAACATTCCAAATCATTTTTTCATTTTTTTAAATAATCAGTCATTCAAGAGTCAATATGAAAACATGCTGTCATATTAAAATATTATGCTGCTACATAAATACTTTATATATATATATATATATATATATATATATATATATATATATGATCATAGTAAATGATGTCAAATTATTTCTTTTATAACCTACAACTATTACGATCAACATAAAATATATACAATAAAATGTAAATCTATATACACTATCGTATTTAAACAAAAAGAAATTGAATTTACATCATTTTGTAACTGAGTATGTTGTATGCTTGTTTTGATGATGATGTATGATGGATGTATGATGTATGATGATATATAGTACAACAGTAGGAGGTTAGAAGAAACAATTAAAAATTATTACTATCAAGTGAATTTGTGAATTTAAATCATGATGAAATAGTTTTGTCTTCTCCTTTTTTCTTTTTATTGATTCTTTATTCATTTTTTTTTAAATAAGTGTTTTTTGTTTGTTTGTTTGTTTGTTTTACTACTCAATAATATGAACTTTTGAATCGTTTAAATTATACTTTTTTAAAGTAGAATACTTTTGTATGAATAATCGTTCGATTATTATTGTCATGAATAAGGTAATGCACACATCATACAAACCATCAGAATAAAACTATGTAAATCAAGTGTCAATTATAAAATATATTTATAAGGTGTGAATAGTGACAGTAAGGAATAATTATGTAAACACATAATGTAGTCGTCATAAATGATATACTTTGCAAGGAAATTGTCTTATTTTTAAGAGTGAATAACTGTTAGATGTTGATGGAATTTAAGCATCTTGGATGAAATAACATGTTGCTTACTCGTTTTTAAAATGATTTCAAATGTGTAAAAACACTAATCTTCATAAATCTAATTGAAAAAAAAATCATAAAATATGTTCACGAGTGACGAGCGTCTTGAGGAAATGCTCGGAGTTCTAGTGAGAACATGTGACCGGTGGAGTTCAACCCTGTCGAGTGTAGGCAGTAACTACCGAAGACAAATGGGTGAGGTCGCGCATTATTATGGCTTCTCTTCGTTAACCTCAGATAGGTTTAGTGAGTTCACTATTACAAAGTAAAAGAGCTCGATTAAATAGAAACATTCATCATTAAAACCAATAGTACCAGTGGATGTTTTACTGAACTACTTATTTATCCGCACTTTTCGTACTCACTTTCCTTTTGCGTGATAGCTATCTTGTTTCTGCTGTTCTGAACCTCTTCACCAATTTTCTCTGGAACGATTTCAGTATTCTTTCGATAACACCAAATCTCTTGAAAATATACTCCTTCATTCGGACTTTCCCTTCTTCCCTGTTGTTGGTTCACGGCGAGATAATTAGTAAAGACCAGAACGCAATTGGTTTGTAGCCGTGTTCACAGTCAACGTCGAATCGAGCCACCAATATGTCACGGGGCCACGGGAACTACCTTCATAAGGACTGGATTACTTTTGATATACTGGATCAGATTCAAGCATGAAAATAAAATTTATCTAGTGCGGAAAGCAACTGGACCAAACAACAAGGCAACTGAAACATTCAAGTCAGACTCACTGGTCTATACAAAAGTGCTCTAAGTTCACTTCTAAAATAAATTCAAGAAAGAACATGTACAGTAGACCGGAATAGAGTTACCTGATGAAGATGCAAAGAAAGGAGATTTTGGTGAGTGGCAGTACTACCGAGGCATTGTACAGTGTCCACCAGCAAATGTTTTCAACGGTGTTGTTTAGTAGAATCCAAGACTCAGTAAATACACAGTTTCCGGATCGGCAGGCCAGATTCCGTAAGGATTGATAGTGTAATCACAAAGTCGTGACACTACAGATCATCGCTGAACAACATACTCAATAAAATTCACTACTTAAAATCAACTGCCTCACCATGCGAAAGCATTTGTCACTCTGAATAGTAGATACTCATATTATGGTTTACCTGAGGGATGGTGTCAGACAAGGTTGCTTACTCCCGCCCTTTCCTGTGGTGATTGATTGGATTATGAATACCTCTGCATCTCTGAGAAAGCACAGAAATAGGTGAACAGCTTGGGTGCAACTGGACGATTTGGGCGTCAGCTAATGCAGACGCAGACAGTCAGTGTGTTGTAATAGATTTTGCAGCAGTAGGGTTCAGTATAAACAAAGGAAAATGCTAGACTATAATCGACAGACTGAAAGCAACAGCCAAATTACACACGCTGAAGTATCATGTATTAGGAGTGTTTAAATGATGAATAACCATGATGGTATAATGGTTAAGATTTTAAATCCAGCTGGTTTTCAGCAAACGATGAGGAAATTTTGGAATTAGATCAACCTTATGGTCAGTATTTTGGACAGAAATGTGGATAATGTTCTGTTGTTCTGTTCACAGGTAATTAATCTTACAGAACTATAATTGAAGCATTCACTGTACCTGTTGGCATTCTTCTCCATTGTCTTCCATGGTTTTCCAGGCTGATGTACGACGTGTGTTGTACAACATGCACTTAATGTAAGAGTTATTAAACTGATCTCTGCATCTGCCTAAAGCCTAAAACAAATCCGAAACGAAACAAAAAAGTGAACCCCAGAATAGTTTGTACGAGACTTTGAACACTTAACTGAAACACAAGAAACGGAGCACCAGACTATGTAACCAGAATCACACTTCCGACTCAATTACTTATTTGAAACTAAAAAGTGAAAAACTATAACAGACCACAGTATCCTAAACTTCCAGTAGCGCTGCCTACACAGGAGAATGGGCACAGCAGCAGTACTCATATCCCATGCAGATTGCTAAATCAAAATAGAGACTCATTAATCAAATGCGATTTATTTGGATTATCGGTCTTCTGTTTCAATGAGACAGCTGCCCTACAGATTAATATAGGCCATTTCTATACCTGGTTCTAGTTCATATGCCCACGGCGTCGAACAAATACGTCAATACACTTAAAATAAACTTGAGGTGACAGTGAAACATCGCGGATCGCTTAAGCAGAGAGAAATCGGCTTAACATTAAAACTGTCTCAGAAAAGATAATAGCTGTCTATTGAAAACTAGAAATGCACCTGTTTTCTAATCGGTCATTTTAACGCATACGATTCACTGAATCCTCTCAAATTATTGGAACAAAAACACTTTAAATTAGTTTTCTATGGGAAAATATGTGTAAAGTCCCCCGTCGTCTACTGCAACTGTTTTAAAATTAATGAGAAATCATTGAGGTAAAGAAATATAAGTATGTTTTGACCAGTAAAAAACGCACCCAATTACTGAGAACTCATTATATCATGTAGTAGAGCTAATTATTTTTAATCATCTGTTTCTGAAGGTCACTGAAGAGGCAAATTATCAAGTGCTCGTTTGAGCCACTTTTAGCGTTGAAGGTATGTTGTTGTCAATAGCTTCGTCATGTTTAATTTCACACCAAATTTGTATGTAGCAGACTGTCAGTTGTTTACAGAGGTATGCGCTTTCACGGAAGGTGACAGTAAGTACTCACTAATTATGTCTGTCATCCAATGTTCGGCAATACTGCACGAGCAAAGTGGAAATGAAACCGAACCTCACTATCAATAGAGTAAAATTATGTCCCAAGGTCGGGTAGTAGAATCATTTATGGCAGCCTAAATGTTTGTCTCTGTTTCGGGACCTGCCAAAGTACGAATATTTAGTTTATACATTCAAGCCTTGGTGTGAAACCACCCTGGTTTTCTCGAGTCTGCTGTTCGCGATCTCTAGTTATGAGTCGCAGTTGTATCGATTCCGATATTTCAGACACTTTATTATTTATTCTAATTCCTTTGTAGTTGTCACAAAGAACGTTTTATTTTCTCATATTTGTAAATGATCGGTGATAACGATCATTCAAGTGAGAATGCATTCGGTTCCCAGATTCTACCTAGGATTTCAGTCTATCTTAGTGCTAAAACCAGACCACCACCGTTAAAGGTTCCACCTGCTATCTGTCGATTCAGATTTCCTATAGCCTTTGCAACTTCGTCAAGAGTTGGGGGATTCACATCAACTTACCATTCGGGTTGTTTGGAGATCGTAGGTGACCGAAGTATGGCTGAAGACCAGTTTAGATGCTTCCTAAAGTGTTCTGCCCGCCGATCCAATCTCCTGGGTTGAGAATAACTGACAGTTCCATGTTTTTTCGAGATAGTCTCACTTAGATTCTTACTCCTAATTCCGGTTTCCTTGTAGTTTAAATAGTTGTCTACTGTTATCCATCACCTCTGTCTTCCACATCTCTCTTGCTTTCGCTGTCCACCACTGTTTGCGATCATTGCATAGCCTTCTTATCAGCCTGTGCTTGAGCTCACTTTGTTCCTCATCGTGTTCTGAGCCAGAGGTTATGAGTTCCAGCATCTACCAGTTCAGTAGATACTACTGAAGCCCGCTGCTTCTCCTGAACCTTTTGGTTTATCTCACTGGTAACTATTACTGCTGTTTCCATAGCTTTTTGGTATAATTCCAAGTTACTTCTCGGCGGATTTCACTTACATTGCTTCCTTGCTGTTTTTCATAGTTGCTACTGAAATTTACTGCCAGCCACCATTATTACATCCAAGCGCCAAGCTTTCTGAAGAAGTTTGGAGAGGTTTCCGTAAAATTCATCTTTTATCTCATCAGACCTCCAATCAGTTGGAGCGTAAGCGGATCCACAGAAGAGGCAAAGGGGAGTGTCCCTATCTTTCCGAGTCCTTACTGTCCTGTTTAGTCGGACCGCGCACAAGCGACTGTCTACCGGGATCCAGTCTCAGAACTAGTTCTGCTTAGACCTTAATACTATACATACACCTGCAAGTTCACGGGAAGCGGCAGTATGGCTTCCAGATTCACGATGCATAGATCGCAACAGTTACTAGTGTTGACAAGATGATGTCAAATGAATGGGTTTACTCGAATCATGAGACTGGTTGCGCACCGTCTTTTTACGAAAAGTTTTTTAGGTTGTAGCTCTACTCTTCAAGAGTCCTTACCGCCGAAAAAGGAAATCCGTGAGGTTAGGTGAGGTTTGAAATTTTTAGAGTCCACGTTTTCTAACCCCATCCTTCCGTCTGAGTAGGTAGCATCGCTGCAGATGCTGGTTGTCGGAGTGAAACGCCTTACTACTGTCACCATTCTTCGGTCAGCAAAACAACTACGCCCTCGGAATTTGAGTTGATGTTTTTAGTCTCACCGTCTTCCAGTCGACCTACCTGGAATAGAGGGATGTAAAAAAACAGGTATTCCAGCCAACATAGCTCAGTTGGGTCATTGTGGTAGTCAAGCCTGACTGCCACGTCAAGGTAACAGCTACGGTCAATTGTAGTGATACTTGTATAGCTTCGGTTACCTTTAACCTTGTGTATTCAGTAAATTAATGTCTTTGTGACTTTTAGGCAGCTACAAGGTGTGTATTATAGAGCATCTGGCTGGTTGTCGACCAACGTTAAATTTTAGCAGTCATTTTATTTGTACGAATACCTTGCGACGCACTTATTAATCAATGCCATTTGTGATTGTACTGTATCTGATTTGTCTGAATCTTCCTATCAGATCTCGCAGATATTTCTAACCGTTGACAATCGTCAAATCAGTCATTTTAAGTAGTCTGATATAAAAATGAGTTGTCTCTGTTTATCTCGCCAGCACAAAAGTAAACATTCGTTTTAGGTAACATCTTACTTTCGTGAGTCTCAGATCTTAGCATTTTCTTGTCACCGTTGTTACAATTTCGGTTTTGTGAGATTTCAAGTTAGCATCACAAGTAATGAATATTCTCTGATACATTGGAATATTCATCTTTCCAATCAAATCTGTCTATCTCTCAGAGATGAGGCATTTAGATCACACTCCGTATTTTGAGCTTGAGTCCTTTTAAAAAAAAGTACTGTTTTCTCTACTCCATCCTCTTTAACTGTAAGAAACTAAGAACACCAGTTTATGGGGACTAGTCAAATTACATTAGATCGTATCTTCGTGGAAAAGACTGAACTCTTCTATATCCGTTTGGAGTCATAATATCCTCTACTATGGTGCGCCAATTCATCAAGTAAAATGTCCCTGTATAATGTGTACCAGTGTGGTGCGAGCTACTTATAAGTAGTATATGACGTGAGCGTCAACGTAATGTCTGGCAGCAGAAGATGGGGGAAGATCAAGAAAGGAAGAGTTAGAAAACACAATGGAATTTGTATGAAACGCATGAATAGTGACAATGGATTGATGTTTTGCAACAGGAACAGTCCAGTTCGATATGATGATGAACTGATATTTTGCAAATGAACAATTTACGATATGGTTTTCCAATTTTACTGAGTAACTCTGTAATTTTCGTTAAATACAATTCGGTTGCCCCACCTGTGTTCTCGTTCACTACACCAGACTTTCAGAATTTTATTTACACAAGCAATAATAAAAATATCTTCTGAAGCTATTCTCATTTCTTCAGTGTATGTAGTTTAGTTTGTCTGCATAAGTTTAAAGACCTTCCCCAAATTTTCGCATTATTATAATTTGCGACTTTTTTGGAAAACATTTTCCAATCGGTTAAGATTCCTCTACAAGTTTTAAACGTTTGTTATTATTCTATATATTATCCTAATATGCTATATTACTCATAGTGCTTTTATTCTATTTTCTGCTTTTAAAGGCTATAATACCTTCTTTGGCCAACAGACTGCCTTACTCCAGTTGTTGTCAATCAAAAATAATCTAATAATTTTCTTGTGATGGACAATGAAGAGTTTTGTAGGTTAATAGTGTTTTATTTTTTTTTTGTATTTCTCATGAATTCAAGATGATCAAAAACAAAATATGGAACGAATTGCTGAAGTTGAAAAGCTATTCGGGTTTCCATCTAATGTATATTTATTTTAAATTGTAAAGATTCATTTTTAGAAACTAGTGACTTCAAATCGTGTATTAATTGGAGAAGGTGTTTTGACAAAGATATGTAGAAGAAAACCTAAACTGAGGCATTTTTTCTTATTTAATGATGTGTTAATGTATGGAAAGATTCTTGTAAATAGAAAAGTTGTAAGTTTACAATTTAATTTCATTTTGACATCGATAGCTTCGTAATCCACAATTCATAGATCTCTCTGAGTCCTCTATTAAAAATGTTGTGGACAATGGGAGTAAGTGAAATTTTTATAGTCTATATTTAATTCAGTCTACCGGAATGGATTTTCAATTCTTAGTCCAAAAAAGTCTTTCACTGTTTATGCAAGCACTGCTGAAGAGAAAACACAATGGATGGTTCATTTGAAGAAATGTATCTCATGTTCTCTTTCTTCTAGTAAGTAAAATTACCAATAAAAATACTCACTTTTGTTACATCATATTGCTCAGGCATTTGGAAAAAGTGCATCCAGGTTGTAACTTCTTAGTATTGTGTTAATACATGTAAAGAACATTATGATGATGGTGTATCACATAATATCTATTCATGAGATTGGTCCCATAATTCCCTGGTAAGCTCATGAGTAAAGAGTGTTCGTTCTCCGAAACTGTTCGCGTATGGCCATGCGTATATATCTGATGTCATGGAAGTCCTACATGAAGGGAAGTGTTGTTTAACAAATTGAGAGGACGATAGGCGGAAGTCCTGCTCTTAAATCGGGTTAGTGAATGTACAGGATCCACTTGGGGGGAGTTGGGAAACCCCGATTCCATGCCATTGTTCCACATGGGCTGCAGGATCCTTAGGTAATTCATGGCGTATGAACCTAGTGTTGGTCACCGGTTAAAATGGGACTGCATGTTCTAACGTCACTCCACTGCCTTGTGGATTAGACTTTTTCATCGAAGGCTCGGAGAGTGCCCATCTAAGAAAACTACATGGTTCGGTTTGGATACCTGGAAAAAATCCTAGCCCATACACAAATTCAATTATTTGTAAGGCGCATACATATTTTAGTGCCTTTTTTGTATCAACGTGTGTTTGTTTAAAAAAATAGATTTATGACATTGATGTAACTAACCCAAAAAAGTTCTGCGTTGTATCTGTCTGTCTATTAATTTGAATCTGGTTAAATAAATAATTCTATGATCTGTTTTATTCAATGATTGATTTGTTCCGATAAATTTTCCATTTTAACAAAGCTGTACAAAATGATTCAGTTGCGAAATCCCCAATATGGATTCCAGATTCCGAAGCATCTCATTGTATGGTATGCGGTACTAAAGAATTCAATATTGTTCATCGAAGAGTAAGTTGATTAAAAAAAAATGTACTACATTTATTCTAATTAGCATTGATTTTTTTCTTGAGATACCTTGTTTATTCTTTCATATACTTGGTAATGGATTTTATATTAAATTTACTGAAAGTATATATTGTTCTGTTCATAGAACACATTGCACTTGCCATAGTGTGGTTATTAACTTATGTGCCAACTAAAAGAACTTAAAGTAATGAATATGGAGAAAGCATTTAAAAGATCCACAGTTTTTTATACTCTAAAAGGATTAGTTCATTAAGTTAGAAAGTACTCTCTGACCGTAAATCACGTAGACAGTTGTTTATACAACAGAAGTATATGTGAAACTCTGACCTTTATTCCATTTCTCATAGTTCATGTAAGCTGTTTATTTTCTCTCAATAAATTTCGAAATATATAACAAACGTTTGTTTAATTACTATTCAAATAATTTACGGTGGTTCCATGAGACACTAGTAACCGATGGTTAGAGACCTCGACTGGCATGGCTCAAAATCGTTTGTAATTGCGTGGGTGCATCCACTCTTTGTGTTCCGTCAAATTCTGATCTCAGTTCCTTGTCAACTTTATCTTTCTAAATTTATCTCACTGGATTATATTTCTTGAATAATATCTTTGAACCTTAATTTCTCCGTTTACTGCTAATGCTTCTACTGTCTCTACCACTATGGGATTTGAAGTGACAATTTAGTCCCTGTGCTAATGTGTTATGGCAACTTGAACTGAAGTACGTACGTACGAAGTTCTACGTTGTAACTGACTGACTGACTAACTGACTCATAGTTAATGTTATCAATACAAAAGTAGTAATCATTTCTTCGCTAGCAACGTTTGACGGTTTTTGATTAACCCACTGTATCACGCTATTGATAATTTTTTTACTGAAGTAAATCAATAGCAAGATAGTTTAGAAGTAGCAGAAATAAGATTTAAAATTTATGCCCGTTACCCAAGTGAGTGAATGATACATTAAGTGATAGAAGTAAAAGTCATTGGACTCAAACCATGCGGGAAAAATCAACGAAATACAAATTTTAAAAATCCCACTGCTAGCTAAACTTCATTTCGGAAGAAAATGAATGGTTAATAGAAATGTCTATATCATTAAAATTAAGTCGATATTGTAAGAAGAGAATGTCTTAAATCTTGTAATCCCCTATTGAGTAGTACGCAAGAACATAGTTTCGGCCGCACAAAGCGAATTCTTTTGAAAATGCATCTCCAAATATTCCCTACCTGTCTTTATAAAGGATTACTTACACAAGTTGGTCAAATGTTCAATTTTGGAGTATCTAGTTAATTCTAGAAACTCCGCCAGTAGAACCTTAGGGGCTACTGCCGGTCCCAAGCCCGGATAAAGGAGGAGGGTTGGACATGGGGTTGGCGACCCCATTCCGTCGAAATCTCACTTGCCAAAAAAACGCTAACCAGAAAACTCCGCTTCATCAAAAACTTTCCAAATTGCACTTATAGTCAAAAGAGTCAGCACAAAATGTGTTTATAAAGAATAAACTAATCTATTTCAAGTTTTTATTTAGCATAAGAAATAACAAGCAATTAACTAAAAATACATTTCTAGCAAGTAACCAATAGTTAAAGAATTTTAATGACATGGCTCAAAATTATTTACAATGGTGCAGCTGCATCCACTCCTTGTGTTCTCTCAAATTCTAATCTTCTAAATTCCTCATCATCTCCATATTTCTATTTCTAAATTTATTTCACTGAATGAATAATATCTTTGAAACACTAATCTTCTCCATAACGGCTAATACATCTAATACCTCTACTACTTTGGGATTTGAATCAATAATTGCATCTCTGTGCTGTCGTGTTATGACAACTTGAACTGACGTACATACATACAAAGTTCTATGTTGTAGCTGATTGACTGAAAAAAAAAATACATTTCTGATACTTTGATTTTTAATTTGAAAGAAAAAAAAATAGAGAAAAGATTTTAGATTCTATCATTAAATTCAGTCATATTGTAATTTTTATTGAGATTACACTCTTCTACTGATACTAATTTAATTTAACATAAACTATCAGTTTGAAACATCTATCTATGTATCTGTTAGGTGTTATGCTCGTATCTAGGTATGCTTAAACTATTACGGGTTCATCTTAGTTGAATAACGAGAACAAAACAATGAACCAGCGTCCAGGTCGGCTACTGTGATCTGATTGTCCCAATTGTACCAGCAAGAAGTCTTGATATAGCTCAGGAAGTGTATTCTACAATGAATCCAAGCACTCAAATTGCGTTTATTTATACGCCATAAAGATGTCCTTGGGACAGCCACACAAAAATAGCGCACTAAAATGACACAGTAAACAATCACAGCCTAAGATTTTCGCTGGTGTGAAATGTGATCTCAAGGTCAACTGATCAGTCCATGAAATAAATCCAAAATAAAGATATTTATGAAGCGAGTTTCGGGGGATCTGACATCCCCAACATTAGGTTGTATCGTTTTTGTTTCAAATTTATCTATACTAGTTAATTTATACTAATATTGTAGTGAATGAGAACACAGGTGGGGCAACCGAATTGTATTTAGCGAAATTACAGAGTTACTCAGTAAAATTGGAAAACCATATCGTAAATTGTTCATTTGCAAAATATCAGTTCATCATCATATCGAACTGGACTGTTCCTGTTGCAAAACATCAATCCATTGTCACTCACTATTCATGCGTTTCATACAAATTCCATTGTGTTTTCTAACTCTTCCTTTCTTGATCTTTCTCCATCTTCTGCTGCCAGACATTACGTTGACACTCACGTCATATACTACTTATAAGTAGCTCACACCACAATATAATCACTGATGATTATTATAATGACATTCATTGTTTGTTTGTTTGTTTTTTGTGTGTAAAATGTTACTGTGTTGTTAATATTGTTGTCTGGTCAGTCAGGGTGACTTAAATCAAATTTGTTAGAATATGTTCC
Organism: Schistosoma turkestanicum; assembly: GCA_944470395.2. NCBI lineage: Eukaryota > Metazoa > Platyhelminthes > Trematoda > Strigeidida > Schistosomatidae > Schistosoma > Schistosoma turkestanicum. Next base: position 34,401,682 of record OX103974.1, read on the forward strand.
ATTAGCTGAATGAAACTACAACTCATCAAATGTATTTTAATAAGGCAAGAATTGTACCAGAATATTTAGGTAGTCTTATTTATTATGTGGATTTACTAAGATTGTTCACAATGTGGAAATTATATTTCAACAGGAATTATTGTACAAGAAAATAGCGAAATAAAGTTAGGTTCTCTTTGATTACATGAATGGGGTGCTCTACTTCTTAGATCGAATTGGCGAACAATTCCACCCTTGATTAGACACCCAGATCAGTAGTGTATCACGTTGAATCAGTTCAGAGCATGGACATGCTATAAGACTGTGGCTGGTTATATTCGTTGTAGTTCTCAAAATTTTGTAGTTCGCTCTTTCTGATAAACGTTATTATATAACATTCAGCGGTATATAAAATTCAGAAGACGACGGTACGAGGCATTGATGATATCTGTTATTATTGCACAATACCGATCACAAGAGCGCGAGCATTACAAATCGAATGCGAACCGGATATGAATGAGTTACCGAATTATATAAACAACTAACATTAAAGCTAGTAAGATGAATATCTGTGTAAGTTGTAATCAGTGTTCAAGCATATATATATATAAATCCATACAAACACGTTAATAATGATGATGATGATGATGATAATAATAGCACAAAAGATGTAGACAAAAATTTTTGCTGTATCACATGATGCTGTCTGTTAAATAAGTTAATGAAAGGGTTTAATCAAGTGTTAAACGCAAACAAACTCAAATGTAGGTGAAGTGTTATAACGTTATACTGTAGGGTAGTAAAGTAAAATTGACAAATCAGATATCCACTGGACTACATTTTCGTCTAGAAACATCAATCATCATCACTGTTTACTTTCACTTCCGTTACACGAATAATGGGCTTACTTCACACCACGAAATTCTCGATTGAAATGTTTCCGTTGACATAAATATT
>OX103974.1:34403112-34440310 GCA_944470395.2 Schistosoma turkestanicum
AGTGATACTTGTATAGCTTCGGTTACCTTTAACCTTGTGTATTCAGTAAATTAATGTCTTTGTGACTTTTAGACAGCTACAAGGTATGTATTATAGAGCATCTGGCTGGTTGTCGACCGACGTTAAATTTTAACAGTCATTTCATTTGTACGAATACCTTGCGACGCACTTATTAATCAATGCCATTTGTGATTGTACTGTATCTGATTTGTCTGAATCTTCCTATCAGATCTCGCAGATATTTCTAACCGTTGACAATCGTCAAATCATTCATTTTAAGTAGTCTGGTATAAAAATGAGTTCTCTCTATTTATCTTGCCAGCACAAAAGTAAACATTCGTTTTAGGTAACAGCTTAGCATTTTCTTGTCACCGTTGTTAGAATTTTGGTTTTGTGAGATTTCAAGTTAGCATCACAAGTAATGAATATTCTCTGATACATTGGAATATTCATCTTTCCAATCAAATCTGTCTATCTCTCAGAGATGAGGCATTTAGATCACACTCCGTATTTTGAGCTCGAGTCCTTTTAAAAAAAAGTACTGTTTTCTCTACTCCATCCTCTTTAAATGTAAGAAACTAAGAACACCAGTTTATGGGGACTAGTCAAATTACATTAGATCGTATCTTCGTGGAAAAGACTGAACTCTTCTTTATCCGTTTGGAGTCATAATATCCTCTACTATGGTGCGCCAATTCATCAAGTAAAATGTCCCTGTATAATGTGTACCAGTGTGGTGCGAGCTACTTATAAGTAGTATATGACGTGAGTGTCAACGTAATGTCTGGTAGCAGAAGATGGGGGAAGATCAAGAAAGGAAGAGTTAGAAGAACACAATGGAATTTGTATGAAACGCATGAATAGTGACAATGGATTGTTGATGTTTTGCAACAGGAACAGTCCAGTTCGATATGATGATGAACTGATATTTTGAAAATGAACGATTTACGATATGGTTTTCCAATTTTACTGAGTAACTCTGTAATTTTCGTTAAATACGATTCGGTTGCCCCACCTGTGTTCTCGTTCACTACACCAGTAATGTAGACTTTCAGAATTTTATTTACACAATCGATAATGAAAGTATCTTCTGAAGCTATTCTCATTTCTTCAGTGTATGTAGTTTAGTTTGTCTACATAAGTTTAAAGACCTTCCCCTAACCCCAAAATGTTTGCATGATTATAATTTGCGACTTTTTCGGAAAACATTTTCCAATCGGTTAAGATTCCTCTACAAGTTTTAACGTTTGTTATTATTCTATATATTATCGTAATATGCTATATTACTCATAGTGCTTTTGTTCTATTTTCTGCTTTTAAAGGCTATAATACCTTCTTTGGCCAACAGACTGCCTTACTCCAGTTGTTGTCAATCAAAAATAATCTAATAGTTTCTTGTGATGGACAATGAAGAGTTTTGTAGGTTAATAGTGTTTTATTTTTTTTTTGTATTTCTCATGAATTCAAGATGATCAAAAACAAAATATGGAACGAATTGCCGAAGTTGAAAAGCTATTCGGGTTTCCGTCTAATGTATATTTATTTTAAATTGTAAAGATTCATTTTTAGAAACTAGTGACTTCAAATCGTGTATTAATTGGAGAAGGTGTTTTGACAAAGATATGTAGAAGAAAACCTAAACTGAGACATTTTTTCTTATTTAATGATGTATTAATGTATGGAAAGATTCTTGTAAATAGAAAAGTTGTAAGTTTAAAATTTAATTTCATTTTGAATTCGATAGCTTCGTAATCCACAATTCATAGATCTCTCTGAGTCCTCTATTAAAAATGTTGTGGACAATGGGAGTAAGTGAAATTTTTATAGTCTATATTTAATTCAGTCTACCGGAATGGATTTTCAATTCTTAGTCCAAAAAAGTCTTTCACTGTTTATGCAAGCACTGCTGAAGAGAAAACACAATGGATGGTTCATTTGAAGAAATGTATCTCATGTTCTCTTTCTTCTAGTAAGTAAAATTACCAATAACAATTCTCACTTTTGTTACATCATGTTGCTCAGGCATTTGGAAAAAGTATATCGAGGTTGTAACTTAGTATTGTGTTAATACATGTAAAGAACATTATGATGGTGTGTCACATAATATCTATTCATGAGATTGGTCCCATAATTCCCTGGTAAGCTCATGAGTAAAGAGTGTTCGTTCTCCGAAACTGTTCCCGTAAGGCCATGGGTATATATCTAATGTCATGGAAGTCCTACGTGAAGGGAAGTGTTGTTTAACAAATTGAGAGGATGATAGGCGGAAGTCCAGCTCTTAACTCGGTTTAGTGAATGTACAGGATCCACATGGGGGGGAGTTGGAAAACCCTGATTCCAAACCATTGTTCCACATGGGCTGCAGGATCCTTAGGTAATAAATGGCGTATGAACCTAGTGTCGGTCACCGGTTAAAATGGGACTGCATGTGCCAACGTCACTCCACTGCCTTATTATACGACCAATCCATAAATGAAAAAAAATTCACAACAAAATTATATTACATTATTTAATGAATTTATTGAACAATAAAAGTTTATTAATTTGAATCTAATCTTGGGACAACCGTATAAGCAATGCTGTCGTTAGGAAACGAGTTCTAGGTAAGGATGGCAAATCAATAGATGAAGTAGTGAAACTTCATCAGTTGAGGTAGTTGGGACATGTGTTACGAATGCCCAACCACCGACTGCCGTGACGAGCGATGTAATGTGGTTTAGGAGTAGGTTGGAAGAAAGCTAAGGGCGGCCAGACCAAAACATGACAGAAGAACGACATGGCTCAGAATCGTTTGCAATGGCGTAAGTGCATCCCCTCTTTGTGTTCTCTCTAATTCTATTCTGAATTCCTTATCACCTCTATCTTTCTCTGTCTAAAATTATCTCACCGAATTATACTTCTTGAATAATATCTTCGAACTCTAATCTTCTTCATTGGCGCTAATACTTCTACTGTCGCTATCACTCTTGGATTTGATGAACTGACAGTTGCGTTTCTGTGCTGATATATGGTATGACAACTTGAACTGATGTACTTACGTACGAAGTTCTGCGTTGTATCTGTCTGTCTATTAATTTGAATCTGGTTGAATAAATAATTCTATGATCTGTTCTATTCAATGATTGATTTGTTCCGATAAATTTTCCATTTTAACAAAGCTGTACAAAATGATTCAGTTGCGAAATCCCCAATATGGATTCCAGATTCCGAAGCATCTCATTGTATGGTATGCGGTACTAAAGAATTCAATATTGTTCATCGAAGAGTAAGTTGATTTTAAAAAAATGTCATACATTTATTCTAATTAGCTTTGATTTTTTTGTTTTTGAGATACCTTGTTTATTTTTTCATATACATGGTAATGGATTTTATATTAAATTTACTGAAAGTATATATTGTTCTGTTCACAGAACACATTGCACTTGCCATAGTGTAATTATTAACTTATGTGCAAACTAAAAGAACTTAAAGTAATGAATATGGAGAAAGCATTTAAAAGATCCACAGTTTTTTATACTCTAAAAGGATTAGTTCATCAAGTTAGAAAGTACTCTCCGACCGTAAATCACGTAGACAGTTGTTTATACAACAGTAGTATATCTGAAACTCTGACCTTTATTCCATTTCTCATAGTTAATGTAAGCTGTTTATTTTCTCTCAATAAATTTCGAAATATATAACAAACGTTTGTTTAATTACTATTCAAATAATTTACGGTGGTTCCACGAGACACTAGTAACCGATGGTTAGAGAACTCGACTGGCATGGCTCAAAATCGTTTGTAATTGCGTGGGTGCATCCACTCTTTGTGTTCCCCACAAATTCTGATCTCAGTTTCTTGTCACCTTTATCTTTCTAAATTTATCTCACTGGATTATATTATTTGAATAATATCTTTGAACCTTAATTTCTCCGTTTACTGCTAATGCTTCTACTGTCTCTACCACTATGGGATTTGAAGTGACAATTGAGTCCCTGTGCTAATGTGTTATGGCAACTTGAACTGAAGTACGTACGTACGAAGTTCTACGTTGTAGCTGACTGACTGACTAACTGACTCATAGTTAATGTTATCAATACAAAAGTAGTAATCATTTCTTCGCTAGCAACGTTTGACGGTTTTTGATTAGCCCATTGTATCACGTTATTGATACTTTTTTACTGAAGTAAATCAACAACAAGATAGTCTAGAAGTAGCAGAAATAAAATTAAAATTTATGCCCGTTACCCAAGTGAGTGAATGATACATTAAGTGATAGAAGTAAAAGTCATTGGACTCAAACCATGCGGGAAAAATCAACGAAATACAAATTTTAAAAATTCCACTGCTAGCTAAACTTCATTTCGGAAGAAAATGAATGGTTAATAGAAATGTCTATATCATTAAAATTAAGTCGATATTGTAAGAAGAGAATGTCTTAAATCTTGTAATCCCCTATTGAGTAGTACGCAAGAACATAGTTTCGGCCGCACAAAGCGAATTCTTTTGAAAATGCATCTCCAAATATTCCCTACCTGTCTTTATAAAGGATTACTTACACAAGTTGGTCAAATGTTCAATTTTGGAGTATCTAGTTAATTCTAGAAACTCCGACAGTAGAACCTTAGGGGCTACTGCCGGTCCCAAGCCCGGATAAAGGAGGAGGGTTGGACATGGGGTTGGCGACCCCATTCCGTCGAAATCTCACTTGCCAAAAAAACGCTAACCAGAAAACTCCGCTTCACCAAAAACTTTCCAAATTGCACTTATAGTCAAAAGAGTCAGCACAAAATGTGTTTATAAAGAATAAACTAATCTATTTCAAGTTTTTATTTAGCATAAGAAATAACAAGCAATTAACTAAAAATACATTTCTAGCAAGTAACCAATAGTTAAAGAATTTTAATGACATGGCTCAAAATTATTTACAATGGTGCAGCTGCATCCACTCCTTGTGTTCTCTCAAATTCTAATCTTCTAAATTCCTCATCATCTCCATATTTCTATTTCTAAATTTATTTCACTGAATGAATAATATCTTTGAAACACTAATCTTCTCCATAACGGCTAATACATCTAATACCTCTACTACTTTGGGATTTGAATCAATAATTGCATCTCTGTGCTGTCGTTTTATGACAACTTGAACTGACGTACATACATACAAAGTTCGACGTTGTAGCTGATTGACCGAAGGAAAATACATTTCTGATACTTTGACTTTTAATTTGAAAGAAAAAAAAATAGAGAAAAGATTTCAGATTCTATCATTAAATTCAATCATATTGTAATTTTTATTGAGATTACACTCTTCTACTGATACTAATTTGATTTAACATAAACTATCAGTTTCAAACATCTATCTATGTATCTGTTAGGTGTTAGGCTCGTTTCTAGGTATGCTTAAACTATTACGAGTTCATCTTAGTCGAATAACGAAAATAAAACAATGAACCAGCGTCCAGGTAGGCTACTGTGATCTGATTGTCCCAACTGTACCAGCAAGAAGTCTTGATATAGCTCAGGAAATGTATTCTACAATGAATCCAAACACTCAAATCGCGTTTATTTATACTCCATAAAGACGTTCTTGGGACAGTCACACAAAATAGCACACTAAAATAACACAGTAACCAATCACAGCCAAAGATTTTCCTGGTGTGAAATGTGATCTCAAGGTCAACTGATCAGTCCATGAAATAAATCCAAAATAAAGATATTTATGAAGCGAGTTTCGGGGGATCTGACATCCCCAACATTAGGTTGTATCGTTTTTGTTTCAAATCTATCTATACTAGTTAATTTACACTAATATTGTAGTAAATGAGAACTCAGGTGGGGCAAACGAATTGTATTTAGCGAAATTACAGAGTTGCTCAGTAAAATTGGAAAACCATATCGTAAATTGTTCATTTGCAAAATATCAGTTCATCATCATATCGAACTGGACTGTTCCTGTTGCCAAACGTCAATCCATTGTCATTATTCATGCGTTTCATACAAATTCCATTGTGTTTTCTAACTCTTCCTTTCTTGATCTTTCTCCATCTCCCGCTGCCAGACATTACATTGACGCTCACGTCATATACTACTTATAAGTAGCTCACACCACAATATAATCACTGATGATGGTTATAATGACATTCATTGTTTGTTTGTTTGTTTTTTGTGTGTCAAATGTTACTGTGTTGTTAATATTGTTGTCTGGTCAGTCAGGGTGACTTAAATCAAATTTGTTAGAATATATTCCATTAGCGGAATGAAACTACAACTCATCAATTGTATTTTAATAAAGCAAGAATTGTAGCAGAATATTTAGGGAGTCTTATTTATTACGTGGATTTACTTCGATTGTTCACAATGTGGAAATTATATTTCTACAAGAATTATTGTACAAGAAAATAGCGAAATAATGTTAGGTTCTCTTTGATTACATGAATGGCGCGCTCTACTTCTTAGATAGAATTGTAGAACAATTCCACCCTTGATTAGATACCCAGATCAGTAGTGTATCACGTTGAATCAGTTCAGAGCATGGACATGCTATAAGACTGTGGCTGGTTATATTCGTTGTAGTTCTCAAAATTTCGTAGTTCGCTCTTTCTGATAAACGTTATTATATAACATTCAACGGTATGTAAAATTCAGAAGACGACTGTTATTGCACAACACCGATCACAAGAGCGCGAGCATTACGAATCGAATGCGAACCGGATATGAATGAATTACCGAATTATATAAACAACTAACATTAAAGCTAGTAAGATGAATATCTGTGTAAGTTGTAATCAGTGTTCAAGCATGTATGTAAATCCATACAAACACGTTAATAATGATGATAATAATAGCACAAAAGGTGTAGACAACTTTTTTCTGTTCACATGATGCTGTCTGTTAAATAAGTTAATTAAAAGGTTTAACCAAGTGTTAAACGCAAACAAACTCAAATGTAGGTAAGGTGTTATAACGTTATACTGTAGGGTAGCAAAATAAAAATGACAAATCAGATATCCAGTTGACTACATTTTCGTCTAGAAACATCAATCATCATCACTGTTTACTTTCACTTCCGTTACACGAATAATGGGCTTACTTCACACCATGAAATTCTTGATTAAAATGTTTCCGTTGACATAAATATTGAAGAACTAAAGGAGTCATTCATACATGTATACGAATATTTTTAAGAGATGACTGATGAGAGTATAGAGATAATTTCGTAAATGAAAGATCAGTCATAGGTAATGCGAAAAATTCAAAAAACACTCTTTTTGTGAATCTTAAATAACGTCACATCTATGTAGAGTACTTCTCTCTTATAATCTATTTTTTCTACCTATATGTCATGAAAAGTAATCATATATAAACTGTCCACAACATCTTAGTTTCCACAGCATGTGAAACAGATCGAGTTGAGTTTTATTGCTCAGAAAAGTGGTACAAATATCGAAAAAAGACATACCAAACAAGATTACAAACGTGACTCTCTAGTTTTTGTATGACATTTAAATACCACATATAAAGAATATTAGAAATACTATTTTATATCGCTTAAAACCTTTAAACTGATAGCGAAAAAAATTGCTTTGTGCCAGCAATAAAATCAAAAGACAGTTTTCAACGTTTATAACAGACGAATAGAAACTGATCTTAAACACTAACTTCCAACACTTATCCCCGAAATAATCTTTAACCTAATAACGTTCGATGTTGTAGAATAGCTAGTCAGAAACGCCCCCTCTTTATGTGTTTGCACAAAATTCATCCTTGTGTTTGGCTACGGAAAATTTTCGCTTTTCTGTTTGATATCAGTTCATGATGAAAGTTCTAACTGTAAACCTCTTATCTTTACCATAAATATTTAACTCTACCTAGAAACAAAGTGTAATCTTTCAAAAATCTATATGAGCCTTTATACAGATGCAGAAAGACAAATAATCTACGTTTATAATGACAAATTTATTTTTGTGTAATTCCGTCAATTTGCTGACAATTGAACCTGTCGAAAACATTAAATAGACTCAATAAATATGTGAAGTCTGTTTACACTATATAATATTACTGCTTCATATTAACACAGGGTGTTTTTTCATTGTTTGAAAACTAGCTGAAAATTTGTCTCAGTTCGTCTATTGATCCTACCGTCTGTAGAAATATTCTACTTTTTCTTAGCTAATTATCATATTGATAACACTGTGTAGTCTTGTAAAATGTGTAACCTATTCTATCATATTATCACTATGATTCAAGTCGAAATTATAACAATTTATTCAATAAAGTAGATTAACGTACTTTCTCATCGAATCATATCACAAAGACCTTGATTAAAACACTGAATTTTCAGTCGTTTAATCCAAAGTTCATTTCCTACTTCATTTACTTTGATTTGAGATACTAGGTAATAGTAAATAACTTGAAACTTAGGTTCAGCGTATCCTGTCAACCACTTCCAACCACCAGTTTGAATCTCAACACAGGTGGGCGTGATGTTGAGTTACTTAGACTCGTAACCAAAATCCGTCTTCACTGAGTGAATTCTATCAGCAGAAAAAAAGATTGGATAAATATGTCACCCATGTGCTCTTATGGGTGTGAAGGTGGATGTTACTATCCGGCTGCCCACACTGTGGAAAGGTTCTGGCTGTCAGAACGGGCATCGGCCTGATAACTTCTGAAGGAACTTGGCTTTCATCATGAGACGACGTCATAACTCTTCTAAATAAAGAGTTTAAATGGTTTGAATTACTGTTTCTTATTAGCGTTTTTTAGCGAGTTAGCTTTTTGCAGGATACGGTCGCCAACCCCAATCCCAACCCTCCTCGTTTATCCAGGCTTGGAACCTACAGTAGCCCCGAAGGGCCTACAGGCGGATTTAAATATGTCACTGGTAACTAACTGCTCAGTTATCTATCAATTCTAACAAAATCTATGCAGTTAGAAATTGAGTAAATAACCTTGTTCTTTTTATTAAATAAGTCACATTCCTTCAATAATATTTATAGCTCTTGCTTTCAAAAAAAATTCTAGGTTATAAAAATATAAACATTACACAACTGTACAATTAGATTATTCCATTGCATTAATTATTATCAGCTTACTTTGTTTATCTATTGTTTCTTATTCTTATTTCTTCTTTTTTTTAGCATCATTGCCGACATTGTGGCAAAGTTGTTTGTGATAAATGCTCCGCTTATCGTTGTATCCTTCCGTATCAAGGTTCATCACGTGTACGTGTTTGTTCATTGTGTCATACAGATTTATCGACTGGAAGAAACAGTTTAGTCAGTTCTGATGATCAACAACAACAACAGCAACCACAACAACAACAATCTGTTGATTCGTCGTCTTGTTCAATGAACAGTCAATTAGATAGTACAGTTGATGTTGGTACAGTGGAGGACAATGGTACCTTTATGCCAAGTAAGTTATTGTTGTCATAATAATTAATTTCTCTATGGATACTTATATATATATATATATATATATATATATATATATTCTCGATTCCGTTAGTTAGCAATAGCTTCCTGCTCACTGTCGGTTTCTTCACACAAGTAGCTAGTTGGTTTCAACGTGTAAACTCATAAGCTTCTGTATATATATATATATATATATATATATATATATATATATTCGAACGACTTTAAAATTTGTAACCATGAATCGATCAATGTTAGACCACCATTAGAAACCTGGAAGCACTGAATGGCCGTTTCGTCCTGATATGGGACTCATCAGCAGGTAAAACTTAACAATCTTCACAACAACCCCGCAATCCAATTACATGTGTTCACTAGTGACTAGCTTGGTGAGGAATCTTCTCCGAGTTCTAGTGGGAAGTCGTGACTGGTGAAGTTCAAACCTGTTCGGATGTATACAGTGTATGAGGTTGCGCAACTCCGTGAATTTGATCAAGTTAGACATTAACACCGTTAGATACCGGCTCAGTGGTCTATTGGTTAGGGCGTTCGCGCACAATACCGAAGGTCCTGGGTTCGAATCCTGCGGGGTGCAGGAGTCGTGGATGAGCAGTGCTGATGAGTCCCATAACAGGACGAAACGGCCGTCCAGTGCTTCCAGGTTTCTAATGGTGGTCCAACATTGATCGATTCATGGTTACAAATAAAACTTAACAATCTTCACAACAACCCCGCAATGTAAAATTTGATAAAATTATGTAGAAAGTTTATTCTTCTGTGCAACTGTCATTTTAGTTCAGGGTCAACTTCATTCAATAAATTGTATCATCACATGAATAGTTGATCAGTCTAGTTCTTCGTATCACTTCATCTCATCTACTTACTTACTTGATTTATACACTCATCAATTTATTTTTTTAAAAAAAACAGTCTTAGTTCATAGCATAGTCTAATTAGTTAAGTATTATGAATTATTATTATTAATAATAATACTTTCCTGAAATATTATAGAACTTGAAGATGACAAGTAAGTATTGTATAATTTCTATAACTCAGCTAAAATCTGGGAAGTAAACTTTTGTTTATATTTTTAAAGTATATTATGAACTTGTAACCTGTTTACAAACTGGCATGAAATTCTACATTTATTTTAGCATCCACTAAGATGCTTCTACGCATATAACATTACAAGACAAAAAAACATAGTGAACGCAACCCTTGACAAGACCATTTTTTATTGTTTTTAAAAAAGATCTGGTACAGTTAATTTTTTCTACACAGCTAGCCCGACCGAAGCTGCTACCTTGATGTGGTGGTCGGGCTTACCTGTCGTGATGACCCAACCGAGCTATATTGGCTGGAACTTATGTTCCTGAAGGTTCTAACATGCCAGGCTGGTCGATTGGAGAACGATGAGACTAAAAGCAGCTACTCACGGTCTGAGGGCGAAGTCGTACTGCTGACTGCAGAGGGATGTGACAGCAGTAAGGTGTTTCCCTCGGAAAACAAGCAGCATCTGCAGCGATGCTGCCTTCTCACAAGGAAGGAAGGGTTAGAAAACGTCGACCCTCAAAATGTCACACCTCACCCTACCTCACGGATTTGCGTCTCCATCAGTAAGGGTGCCCACTAAGGGCTTTCAAGAGCGGAGCTAACACTCAAAAAACCTTTCATAAAAAGGCCGTGCGTAACTGGCCTGAAGCAGTTGTCCCCTGGGCTGACTGATTGACTGTACACAGCTACGATCAACTTTAAATTAAAAGAAAAAGTAACCAATCGAAGTGTTATATGCTCGTCAGATTGATATGCTTGAAACTATTACCAGTTCACCTTAGTCGATAAACAAGAACAGACAATGAACCAGTAACACGGTAGGTTACTCTGATCCATTGCGCCAAACTAACTGACAGAAAAGTCTTGATATAGGGTAGAATGTGCATTCTACAAACACCGAACCAGCACACAATGAACTCAAGTACACAAATTGCGTTTATTTATACTCTATTGAGACGTCCTTGGGACAGTCACAAAAATAGCACACTAAAATGACACAGTAACCAATCACAGCCAAAGATTTTCCTGGTGTGAAATGTGATCTCAAGGTCAACTGATCAGCCCATGAATAAAATCCAAAATAATGATATTTTTCAAGCGATTTATGAAGATCTAACGTCGCTAACACGATGTATGGTTAATCTCACCATAAAATTTGAATTTTCCTCAACCTGCTTACACAACATCCTTACCAATTTTAACAAAAAATAATTATAAAACTCGATAGTTTAAAGCATGCATAATTTCGAACCTCTGTTCAAACATTCAAGTGTCTTATTGTTGCATGAGCCTAAAACTCATGTAATGGAAAACATCTTCAATCTACTAAGCTTACCAGTAGAACTACTTCTGTTCAAAGCGGCAACATTAATTGTAAAATACGTTAAATGCCATTTCATTATCATGTTTTATGTTCAACTACACACAAATTGATAAGTATAGTTATTTTAAATTTGAAGCATTCAATTATCTATCAGTCAAGAAAGAATAAGTTGTTTTATTAAGCTTATTCCTCCATTAGTAAAAATAAACGTTCTTCTTAATTCAAGAGCACAAAAATCCTCTGACACACGTAACATAACTTGGAAGCAATAGATAAATTCATTGAAAGTGATCAATTAACAGCCCAATTACTTATTACAACTCATAGACATATTGATTAAATGCTTTTTTTTGTTTATCTAAAACTAATTAGTGGTTAACCTTCACCTTCTCCTTTACAACAACAAACGCCAACTGAGATCATTTTTCTTTTCTGACCTGTTTTCTCTTCAGCTAATTTGTAATTATCATCTAATAAGTTTAAGTTATGTGTCCTTTTCTTTAGAAATCATCTTACTTTTCGTAATATGTACTGCTTGATAAAAAAATAAAATAAAATATGCCTTAGATAATCCTAAAACTTCCACGTCAAACAGTTATTGTGAAAACTTGGTGCAAACGTTTATTCATAATGTTATTCGCATTACAAACGAAATATGTTTAAATTTAGTTAGTTTTAATGATAAACTCCAATTAAAAAGGTAAATCAGTGATAAATAAACTAAAAAAAAGTACCTAGGTCACGGCGCGTATTCGAAAAATTTTGATGATACTAACCTCAATTTCATAATGACTTATAATATACTTTAGATTGTTAAGGGAAACAAGCATGTGTGATTGTGGATACAAGTTGACCATAAACTTGTGGCAACGCAGGATAAATACTGGAATTTAGTCGTAGTCAGTTAGTCACAACGCAGAGCTTCGTACGTACGTACGTACGTTTATCAGTTCAAGTTGTCAGAGATGCGATTGTTAATTTAAATCCAATAGGTGGTAGAGGTAGTACAAGTATAAGCATCAATCAGAAAGATCACAGTCCAAATATATATATTATTCAAGAAGTCTAATCCAGTAAAATAGATTTGGGACGAGAAAGATTGAAGGTTATGAGGGGTTTAGATTAGAATTTGGGAGAATACAAAAAATGGATGCTGTATACGAAGGTCGATAAGAAAAATATCTACTTTTTCACCTGTTCTCAGTTGATAATGAGATATACGATTCTGTGTTAGTGGCGCATTAGATTTCGGCAGCCTAATGTCTGCTACATCACTTATGACAGAAGTTTCTGAAGTATGTGGTATACAATAGTACAAAGACGCCATTGATGTTTCCTCTGAATCATTACCAATGAAAGATGGTAACTTCCATTGTAGTTGTTAGTTGATTAAAAATTGTCGGGGCAATAGTACTCAAGCGTAAATATAATCAATGAAACGAAGTAAAAATGGACTGGCTAAGTAGTCCATTCATCTAATTATATTAGGTTTGTCGTATATGAGGTAGATTTGAAAGTTGTCGACTACCTGGTTGGGGTCCGCGAGATGATAATAATCGATGGTTAGATACCCTGAATGACATGGCTCGACACCGTTTGCAATGGCGCCGGTGCATTTATTCTTTGTGTTCTCTCAAATCCTAATCTTCTGAATTCTTCAACTCCTCAAGTTTTGACTTTCTAAACTTTTCTCACTGAATCATACTTCTTGAATAATATCTTCTAATCCTAACCTCTTCGATTACTTCTAATACCTTTACTACCTCTACTACTATTGGATTTGAATTGACAATTACATCTCTGTGCTGATGTAGTATGGCAACATGAACTGATGTACTTGTGTACCAAGTTCTATGTTGCATCTGACTGACTGAAAGATGAATATTCAGGAAAAATGTCGGATAGCCTAGCAGGAATGTTTGTTCTAATTATTCAGGAATATATCCTATCTGATATCATTATCTACATAGACGTCTTGAGAAAATACAAAGTTTGCATATATTTTCATAAATTACTGTAGTCCGAAGGTTCACTTTGTTGACCCGACAACTAGGGTCCACACATGTAACTCTGAAACAGTGCAGAGTCGACTAAGGAGCCATCAATTACTTTATAAACGGTCACAAAGAAAACTGGTTGCGAGTCATATAAAAACGAATCTCTTCTTTTAGGATGGTTTCTAGATGGAAGTCAGACTAACTTATAAAAGAGGACTTTGTAAATTTCTTTCATTTTCTTCCATGGTTATATTTTATCGAAAGTTATTGTATATTTTATTTATATTTACTGGTTTTTTATGTCGCTAAAGAAAAAGGAACATAGCAACACTCAATTCATTTTTACACTGTGAACAATCTCCTTCTTGTTTTTTTTATTTATGTTTGTTGGGGATGTTAGATCCCCAGAACTCATTTGATAAATAAATGCCTTATCTTCGATTTCACGTTTGCGAACATGGGCTGATTAGTTGACCTTGAGATTTCATTTCCCTCTCACCAGGAAAATCCATGACCGTGATTGGATGCTATGTATTTTAGTGTACTATTTTTGTGACTGTCCTAAGGACGTTTATATGTTGTATAAATAAACGAGAGTTGTGTGCTTGATTGTATTGTGATTGCTGGGTGTTTGTAGAATATGCTTTCTACGCTGACCAAGACTACTGTTTTTCCGTTTTTGGATTAAGGTAGCCTACCTGGACGCTGGTTCATTGTCTCGTTCGCGTTTATCGACTAAGGTGTACTCGTAATAGCTTCAAACATACCTAGTGACGAACGTAACAATGTTGCATAAACAGAACCAGTTGCATAAAGTTTTTTTCAATTTACTTTAACACTTGATTAACTTATTATTCTATCTGTCTAACTGTCTATCACAACTACACTTTCAGCTTATCTGGGTGACGTCGATATGAATAATGATGAAATAAGCACTGAAAGTGATACAGATTCAGATAATATTGAGGTAAGTTCCAAGTATTCATATCATAAAAATGTGACATCATTCAGTCAGTCAGTTACAACGTAGAACTTCATACATGTGTACAGGTTGCTATACCGCATTAACACAGAGACGCAACTGTCAGTTCAAATACAAGAGTGATAGCGATAGTAGAATTATTAGCGGTAATGGAGAAGATTAGGGTTCGAAGGTTTTATTCAAGAAGTTTAATTCAGTGAGATAAGTTAAGAAAAAGAAAGATAGAGATGATGAGGAATTCATAAGGTTAGAATTTTAGAGAACACAAAAACTGGATGCACCTGCGCCATTTCAGACGATTTCGAGCCATGTCGTTCAAGGCCTCTAACCATCGGTTACTATTGTCTCGCGGACCCCAACCAGGTAGTCTACATCTAGCAACATGGCTCAGTCCACTAGTCAATGACTTCATGGATTTCTGCCATGTTTTGGTCTGGCCGCCCCTAGCTTTCTTCAAACTTACTCCTATACCACAAAACGTAGTTCGTCGCAGAAGTCGGTGGTTAGGCATACGTAACATATGTTCCAACGAACGTCAACCGATAAAGTTTCACAACTTCATCTATTGATCTTCCATCCATACCTACTTAGTACTCGATTCCTAACGACAACAGCCTACAAAACTTGACATCACACCAACACAATGATCCGACGTGAATGCCAATAAGAAGAATTGTAGCATCATTAGTAGCAAAAACTTTTAGTCATATAATATTAAGGCTTAAGAACATAAAATAAACTTATCAAGTAAAATTTACAATAGTTGTAAATCTCAGAATCTAAAGGAAGGCATAATTTGAATACACCTATCCTATTGTGACTAATTTTGTTTCAATTTTACACGACATCTCTTCCAAACTACACGAGAATCTTCCACACCCTAACAAAGTATTCTATACCTGCTAACATGGTTCTTGATAGATTATCTTTCGATTCATGAACTTATGTCACACTTTTGTTTAGTTCTCTTTAAGAGAGTTTAATACATAACTTACGTGTCGCTATTTTTTAAAACACCTGATTGTTCAATTTCCAAAAATGTCAATATTCATCATTAGTGTTTCTAGTATGGTATCGTGAGATCGGCCTAGTTAGTCTTATAATTGCTTTGAAATGTAAACAGCCAATCAGGCTCATTCACTGAGTACCATATGATTGTTTATACATATATATATATATATATATATATATATATATATATATATATTAAACTAAACTGGTATGAATTCGAACTCTGTGTTGTGTTTGTAGATTAAACCAAACTTATTAATAACTCCTGTCTACATTATATCCACTGACTTTCTTGTATTTTTTCATCTCACGCATTTGACTAATTGTCAACCACAACGGCACCTTCACTATTTACCAAATTACAATCATAATAGACAGACAGACAGCTGCACCGTAGAACTTCGTACGTAAGTACGTACACCAGTTCAGGTTGCCATACCACATCAGCACAGAGACGCAACTGTCAGTTCATCAGTTCCAACAGTGACAGCAATCATAGAAGTATTAGCAGTAGAGGAGAAGATTAGGGAGCAAAGATATGATTACTTACTTACTTACTTACGCCTGTTACCCCCAATGGAGTATAGGCCGCTCACCAGTTCTCGCCAACCAACTCTGTCCTGGGCTTCCCTCTCCAGTTCTGTCCAATGTTTGTTCATTCCTCTCATATCTTTCTCTATTTCTCGGCGTAATGTGTTCCTTGGACTTCCTCTTTTCCTTTTGCCTTGAGGGTTCCATGTGAGGGCTTGTCTTGTGACGCAGTTTGGTGCATTTCGTAGTGTGTGTCCTATCCACTTCCACCACTTCTTCCTGATTTCCTCATCCACTGGAATCTGGTTTGTTTTCTCCCACAGTACGTTGTTGCTGATGGTGTCTGGCCAACGAATACGAAGTATTTTGCGTAGACAACTGTTAATAAACAGTTGTATCTTGAAGATATGATTCAAGAGGTATAATTCAGTAAGATAAATTTAGAAAGAGAAAGGTAAAGATTATGAGGAATGCAGAAGGTTAGAATTTCATAGAACACAAAGACTGGATGCACCAACGCGATTGTAAGCAATTCTAAGCCATGTCGTTCACAAGGGTCTCACAATCATAATAGAAATAATTCTTAAGCAAAATAATAAAAACTTCTCTTTAATAAAATTTATGCATTACTTATTTAGTTATCTCAGTACTACTACTACTACTAATAATAATAATAATAATAATAATAATAATCAAAAAACGAATCATAATTAATTAATGAATTAATTAATTCAAGGTCATCATTTCTAATTATATTTTCTAATTAATAAGTTACACCATTCACTAATTGTTTACTTTTCATATAACAAAGAGAATGTCTACATTTTCTTTTTATTTTGCTTTGTTTCTTTTTGTAGGAGTACAAAGTTGATAAATTCATTTCTAGTTGATATATATTTATATATTTATATTTATATTTATGTGCGTGTTGTGTGTGTGTATACTATACTATACTATACTATAATTAAACATCAAAATGAGCTGAGACCAAACATACGAACTCATATATTTGTCTTAGTTCAAACCGTCTTACTTTCCATTCTATAGATAGATTATCAACTGACTAACTAACTTTTGTGTGTGTGTGTGTATTATGTTAATTGTATTGCGTTTTGATTGCATCATGTGTTGTTACCTCATTGATTTGTTTTATTTTTTTTAACTTCACTGATTATTATTTTTTTAAACAACAGTCAATTTTTTCTTATGATCATGATAATAATAATGATAATTTAAAATTCCCTATTTGTAATTTTTATACTTATTATTTCTTTTTTTCTTTTCTAACAAAAAAATAATGTTCTATAATTTCAATGTATATTAGCAAGTAATTATCACGCAAAATTTTTTCTGATCTATTTTATTTGTGGTTGATCTTGCGAAAAAAAAAATG
This sequence comes from Schistosoma turkestanicum, assembly GCA_944470395.2. NCBI lineage: Eukaryota > Metazoa > Platyhelminthes > Trematoda > Strigeidida > Schistosomatidae > Schistosoma > Schistosoma turkestanicum. Next base: position 34,420,803 of record OX103974.1, read on the forward strand.
ATCATGATCATGATAATAATAACTTTTCAGTATTATGATAAAATGCAAATCTCTCTCTCACACACACACACACAGAGTTTTTATTGATTTTTTTTCTTGTATTGAATTCAAAATTATGTTTTGTCTGGAGAACAGGTAAAGATGCTTGCTCTCTCTCTCTCTATGTGGTTGGTAGGTATGCAGTATTGCTAGTACAAATGTGTATATAATCCAATATTTTTCTACTCTGTGTATAATAATAATCATAATCGTTGGTATGTCGGTGATTTTTCGGAGATTAGAAATAGATAGTTAGGTTCAGTACAGATGATATTTGAAAGACCAGGTACATAAAATCCGTAGGAAGAGGATTAAAAAATAAGCAACGGTATTCGGTCCCATAATTTGTCTCAATTTAAATCAGTAACAACGATTTGCTGAGTGAGTTGAATACAATCTTCGGTAATGATGATCAACTTATTTATTTTCATGACCATGAATGGACAGTAGCTATAGATTAGACTAAGGTAGGATATAAAGTGTGATGCATCTTCAAATGAACTGCTGAAGTGAATGAGAGGTTATCTATCCAACTTCGTATCAAGATTCGAGTCCATTTTATTTGGCTAATACACCTGTGATTAGTAACCTATTCACGATCCTTGTTTTTAAGTCTGATTCATCACTCTCAACCGATCCATTGCGCTCTAAGGATGATTTCCTACGAGACTGGTGAACAGGGACGTAGATTCAGCTTTTGTCAGGTGGTTTCTGTCCAAATATCAGTTGACTAAAAGTTTCAGGCGTATACAGAACATCTAGCATGGTGAATGGTCAGATTGCTGAGATACGTTGACAATCATGATTTACTGCATCCCGTGGCATACCTATCTCCCTGGAATACGATGCAGTTAGTGACATTTAACTCTTTCAATAAGTTTTATAGAGTTCGCGAACACTTCAAACTGGCAAGCCAGGATCACTCATTCGACATTCCAGCCTCTTTTTCAAATATACCCTCTGACATCTGGTTTGACTGGGTCTTGATATTCTTCACCAGATAGGTGGTATGGACGATAGCGTAACTAGGCTCTGAATATTCGTGGTATTCTGAAGTTAGCAGTGCGCATTATTCACAAATATTTTTAGTTCATAAGTGTAGTGGAATAGGTCAAACAGAATGGCAGACAAATAATCAAAAACATAATCTACTGATACACATACGGGGCCTTAGCATTAAACGCAAAGATGAGCACACGCTGACCAGAATACCCATACAGATCTTGTACTCCAAAACGATTATAAAGTCGTATGGATTTTACATTGTTCTTAAAATCATTATATGTGTTTAGATGAGTTTTTGTTACATTTATTTGATGCTCGATCAAATCGACTTCAAAACTTTGATCGAACTCATTAGTCAATATTCCACCGTAACCGATAATGATTTGACTTCAGCAGCCGCGAATCTTACTCGGCATTTCTTGATATCTTTGTCCGATATTGCTTTAATAGTAAGTATAAATGTGGTTTCGATTTCTCCTCGAACCTTCCGTTAGGCAAAACGAAGCGAACAGCAGAATCATAAGGCTAGTGAATTTTCGTCACCATGTAATTAGTAAATAATAGATGTAACATCCATTTTGAAGGCTTTGTTGGTAAAACTCACTCTATGCATACATTTTTTCTTTCTGGACTGCATTATTTTGTTTAAGCTAATACTTAGTAATGGTGACAGCCATACCGATTTGTTACTGTGTTGGTTGGATCGGTTGCACTGACTGGAAGTGTGCATTTTGATTGTGAGTTGGATCACTCTTCCAGAATCGCAAACACTGTTATAAGAAGGATAGGACACTATTTATTTGAATAGTTGAAGAAATAACCGTGGCATTATTATTTAAGTAATGATGTATATTTATGTTTAGGATGAATATTAGAACCGTTGTATACCGAAATCATGTGTTTTGGAATTTCAACTGTGAAAGACGCTTGTCTAAACTCCCTCTAGAGTTATTCCTCAGTCCAAACCTCAGTTTTTGATCTGAAACCCAGAGACATAAACGACTGCCAAAGTTAATAACAACTCCGTCACGACAACTAACTGCAACACGGCTGGGTAACGAAAATCTTGCTACGTAAGAAGTGGGGTACTGGACAGTAAACTTTCTACAAAGATCTTCTTCATCAACGTTTTCCGAACAAGTGACGATGGTTTTAATTTAACTTAAAAATGACGATGTTATTAAAGTTGCTGCATCTACCAGTTGCATTCCATGTATTATCACAAATCCCTGTCACTGTAATTTGTTCTGTACTAGAAATTGTTCAGTTAATACAAGACAAGATTAAATTTAGCATCAGAACACTTACATTTTGGTATTCTCAAACAAATTTGTGTAGTAGACGAGATTTAGATGTTCGCTTCATTTTTTGGTCTGTCCTCTACAACACTCAAAGTCAGAAAAAACAATAGTCAAAATATAGAATAAGTGTGATTGATTTTCTTGCGGAAAACTGAGGAACAAACCATTATTCTTGAGGGCTACTACAGTTTATAATTACAGTAAAATAATAAGTTTAATGACACCAATAGAAACACTCATACTATCAGGTAGCTATATTCTTATAAAATATAAAGGCAAGCCTCCTATATGAAACCGAAACGTTGAAAACTTGAACAGTGCTTGCGAGTTAATATAAATAACTATAATTAAGTTCCCCCGAAAAGTTTAAGTCCCCTTTCAACCTTTTTGTCTGGTTTCACAATTCGACTTGTTTTAATAGTTCAAAACGAGGTTGTTCAAGGTCTGGTTCAGTCGTCGCAATTTCAGAAATTGTACATGATTTGAGGTGATTGTGTTTTTCAACACCTCAGTCGAATGGGTTCACTAATAAAGTATGTATCACTTAAATCGAATTGTGTTCAGCTCACATCATTGGTACTATATTGTATGGACTACTCACTTACAGTGAAAACACTTGCGCGAAATGTATCCGTTTAACTACTTTCATTGCTTCCAGGCAGTATAGCTTATGTTTGTTCTTGATATATTCACCTTTCACCTTATGCTTCTACCCCAAAACCCTCATAGTAACTCCTCAAGCCAGTTCACATTTCTAATATATGTTTTGTAGATGGTTCATTCTTAAATGTGTCCCTTCATGTCCTCTTCAATATCACAACAGATTTGTCTGCAGATTTTAATTTTGTAAATACGTTATAAGTAATGATAAAAAACTAGTAACGTTTATCTGAAAATTCGGTGAATAAAGTAAATATGACAATATTTGGTTATTTACTTCTAACATGAAGTGGGGAAAGATTTACACTGAATGTTTTCTGAGCAGTAAATGTATCATAATTTCTCTAAATGGTCTACTTCTATCCGATTTACGCCTGCCTCTCTATCCTTCGAGCTACACCCGCAATAAGTCGTCATGTAAAAGATTATCCATTGTGAGCTTTTACGTCCACAAGAAAGCTGAATTCTTACAATGGACTGAATTGAGAAACATAATTCTTGTCTTCTAATGGGTTTACTATTTGAAATTTTATCCTTTGTTAACAAATACTCGACACGAAAGTGTTAATAGCGTCTACATTGTAAGGAATTAGTATGATTATCTTAAAATAAAACCTGAAAAATAGGTAGTTGTAAGCTCTTAGTTTTGTAGAAAAGTGTTCGAGAAATAATATGATATATTCTTGATAGACCTCTTTGTATTAAGTCCTTTTTCCTGTGACTCACGTGAGTCAATCAATTTTGAGCATACTTGGAACCTGAGGTTTGTGCTGATGATTTTGTTCAGAAGAACAATAAAAGCTCAACAACCAAAACGTCCAGCTCTGAAAACGGAATTCCATCACAATCATTCACTCGAGCTACAAACTTTCTCCACCATCTCAAAACTAACTAGCTAATAGTTGTCAATACTTGGATTTCGCTGGAACAAATACAGAATACACTGACAAATATCTCAATGTTTGCGTTGCTTTACACCTTGCATTATACTTAAAATATTCCGAGACCTTCCGCATCTTATGTTCGTTTGTGCACAGCTAAATCAACATATATTATTACACCAAGTATTTTGTGGTTATGTTGAACCGTTTGAAGTGGTTCAAATCGCATAATAAAGTCTACGATAATCGGGATTAGTGGTCGGGGACCGTTGGTAACGGTAGCACAAATGTATTCATTGTATTTTTCCCTAAAACTTAAGTTTCGTTGCTACTTCGCGCTTTAACTTTTACGTTTCATTCATTTTGGATCCCTAAATAGATGTTCTTTTTGCGTTAATATTATCAATACTACTATGAATTGAACTTGTTTGTTGTGTTTTTATTTTCTCACTGTGCTCATGAAGTGTATTGTGCTATTGTGCATTTTTTCCAAGTCTAATTTTATAATAGATTAACATATTTTATATTTTGGCTTCATCTATACATTCCTATGAAGGTGATTTACTTTAAATGTTCATTTATATTTTAAGAAATTTATAAAAATTGTTTTTTCTAATCCTTGTCCCCTTCTCTGATTTCTGCGATTAGATTGATGAGTAACCGGGAAAATTAGGCTAGTTTCAGATTTAGGCATTAATGTGTAAACTAAATATTTGCCAGTTTTGAAACATCAGTTGTACTTATCGACTCTTGACCATTATTGTATTCCTCGAGCTTTCCTCACTCTTATTTAACTTTTTCATAGACTTTAAAAAAAGCAGCTACGAAGGTATGTGTAGACAACTTGGTTTGTGTCCCTGTGATCATTGTAATTAATGCTTAACGACTTTGAATGACATAGCTCAATAGTTCAGGTGCACTCACTCTTTTCCTTTATTCCGTTCTTAGGTTTTCAATCTCCTGATAATTTTGTTCAACTAATTTTTATTCTCTCGAATTATATCTTCGATCCCTAATCCTTTCCTTTAACACTGATGTTGTTACCCATCTCTACTACTCTAGTGTTCGTCCTGACAACTTCATATCACTGTCCTAATAGACTATAGCAACTTAAACTGATATGCGCATTAACTACGTTCTCTGTTGTGTTCGACTGACTGATAAAGCTTACTCAGTAACTCTAACCAGTTTGTTTCAGGATGAGATCAGTCAACTGACCAGTGTACCTTTTTTAATATCAAAGTTTACACAATCTCATTGGCTAGGGGCGGCCAAACCGAAACATGACACAAATCAATGAAGTCACTGACAAGTGGAATAAGTCATATTGGTATATGTAGACTACCTGGTTGGGGTCCGCGAGACAATCGTAACCGATGGTTAGAGACCTTGAACAACTTGACTCAAAATTGTTTACGGTGGTACAGGTGCATCCAGTCGTTGTGTTCTCTAAAATTCTGATTTCCTTATCAAATTTATCTTTCTCCTTCTAAAGATATCTCACTGAACTATACTTCTTGAAAAATATTCTAGAACCCTAATCTCCATTACCGCTAACACTTCTACTATCTCTACCACTATGGGATTTGAACTGACAATGGCGTCTCTGTGCTAATGTGATATGGCAACTTAAACTAATGTACGTACTCACGTAGTTCTACGTTGTAACTGACTGACAATCTCATCCGGTTATTTTTTCTATTTTCTTAATTACCAATACTTAAATCTATTCTTCTTAATCTTAAATTTAAAACCAAAAAGTCTGATTTTAACGCAAAGAACTTCATATTTATAGTCGAGAAAAGAAAAAACCCGTTGGTGGTGGACCAAATATTTTATTTCAATATTGGATAACTGAAGCTATGGAAAAAGCATTTATCAAAGATGCTAAATCTTACTATGCTTACAGAAAAGTAAGTTTATGTTATTTTGATTTATCAACTATCTTTTTTTTTTCTCTTAGGCTCTTTCTTCACTTAAAAAATATCCATTATTATTACAAAGTGGAAAAGAATGTAAAATTTTAGAAGGTTTTGGAATGAAATTATGTGATTATTTAGATGAAAAATTGCATAATTATGCTAATGATTTACAATTATCATTAGTGGAAGCACTTCATTATGGTAATAAAAATGTAAAAGCATCAACTGTAACATCGTCCTCATCATCCTCATCATCGACAGTTACAACAACAACAGCCACAACCACAAAGTTTTGTAACACAAATCAATTATTACCGGTAAGTTTGTTGTGTTTTTTTACACTAAATCAAATTCAAATGCAGGATTATGATTTTCATTGGATGTTGTATATTTCCCATTGATTTGTTTAACATTAAAATTAGTAAATGGTGATGTTTGTTGAATATTTGTATCAGAGAATGTAAATTGTTTCTTCCGTTTTTTAATACATGCATGTATTATTAATAAAAGACTTATAATTACTATAATTGGTAAACTAAACATAATCCCCAATAACCAATGACGTGGATAACAGATAATCTGTACATTCGCATAATCGAAATTAGGCGCTGTCATTGTTTCAACGGTATAATCAATGATGTAACTTTTTGGTGATGATGTTATTTTACATTGAGTTGTTGTTGTACCATCACAAATAATTGGATCACATGGATTAGGTGCCCAACGTGTACGAAATAAATCAATATATCCACTTTCTATTATTGATTGTTCATTGAAATACGATGAAGTAGTAGTATTGGTTGACATTGTAAATGTTCTTACTATGAAAGTATAAATATCATTATGTTCAATGGTTATATGTTGTCTATGCTCTAGATTTGTTTGTAATATATACCATGAACAACATTTTTCATAACCTTTTTTATATGAACCAGTATTAATCCAACGTTGCATAGATTCTTCACCTTTAAGAATAATTATTTGTGTTGGTTGTGAAAAATTGTGTACATAAATTGAATCACCATGATTCAATCGAAGATGAGTAAATGTTGGTAAAGTCCAATTACGTATGACTAAACTGTAGTTTTGTGCTGGTCCATAATGTGGTGATATAGGTGTTGCCCAAATACGAATTTTTAATTTATTTGATTTAATTTCTAAATGATTACAAGTCCATGAACGTAATTCATGTATATTCATTAGAAATCCATTTGTTGACTCACCAATCAATATTTGATCACCTTTAGTTAAGGTTACATCGATTGGTCCTAATGCATAATGTGTGAATGCCAATGCACCGACACATGAACCAAGTGATAAACAGACACACAATAATAATAAACGACATATACGTGATAGTCGTTTTTTCATCATGACTGCTATATTGATTATAATCAATGGGATCATTGTGATTAAACCGACAATCATAAATACAAAAATATAATTTTTATATAATGGTTCTTTCAAATTTTGTTCATTAATATTTGGTATTATTGTCATATCAGAATTATCCATTGTTTTTGTTGTGTTTTACAGTAATCACTGTATTAGTAGGAAGATATTTGATATTTTGATGATAAGAATAGGAAAATTATGTTTATAGATGTGCTTTCTTTTTTCAAATATGATCAAAATGTTTCACTTTATCAGAAATGATTAAAAAGAAAAAAAATAAAACAAAAGCATACTTTCAATTATAATAGTCGATTATCAAAAAAGTCTATAACTAACACTGTTAGGTCATACTATTTATTATGATTTAGCTTAGCCAATAACTAAGCTATGGCTTTGCTGTTTAATTTCTAACTTATTGACTAGTTAACAGGCTTGTGGATCTGTCTTCTAGCCAGGTTCTGAATGTGAGATTTTCTTAATACTACCTGACTATCCAAACTAATTTAAGTAAAGCAGGGTTCGATTTTTTCGACTTAGTCAGATTCGTTAATCAGTGAGCCGCTGCTCTCTCAACCACAGAGTCCGACTCTTGTTCCACAGATTATTGTCAGATTCTGGGGTAATATCACTAACTCTGCCATCTAAATTGTGTTTAAAGAAAGGTTGCATAAAACCCTAGGGTATATATATTATATTGAATTGATAATATGGTAATATTTGAAATCATCAATCAATCATTGTTAGACCACCATTAGAAACCTGGAAGCACTGAAAGACGGCCGTTTCGTCCTGATATGGGACTCACCAACAGTGTGCATCCACGACTCTTGCACCTCACAGGATTCGAACCCGGGACCTTCGGTATTGTGAGCGAACGCCTAACCATCGGACCACTGGGCCGGCATCCAATGGTGTTAATGTCTAACTCTGATTGATCTAGGGATTTTGAGTGACCTCACACATTTGTTTTAGGTAGTTACTGCCTACACCCGACAGGGTTCAACTCCATTGGTCACGTCTTCTCACTAGAACTCCGAGAATTTCCTCACGATGCTAGTCTCTAGTGAGTACTGTTACGATATTTTGGGGCAGAGTTCTGGGGGTTTGTGTTTTTACACATTTGTAATCATCAATCAATCATTTTAAATGTGTAAAAACGCAAACCTCCAAAACTCTACCCCAAAATATGGTAATAGTTGGAAATTTTTCAATTAATATTAGTCTTCACGATGTATAAAGCCGGCTTTTAATTATAACAAACATTAATTCGTTTTGTGGGTTTTAATGAAAAGCTTAGAACACTTGATTAATACGTTTTTACCTTCGGTATTTAGTAATTGATAAATCAACCCAGAATATTAGAAAATGTCAACTAATATCAACAATTTCAGGCTGTCATGAGATAAGACAATCTCCAAAAACACCTTTAGTAATTAATGTCACTGATGTTAGTTAACCTAGATCGAAGTTAGTAAACTATTTTCAAATTATAAATCTGTTTTTTAAGTGTGATTGAACTGAAAGTAATTGGTTTATATTTAAGATTTTTAATCATACTACTAACATGTACATTTAAGTATACTAATCTGTATCGCATAAAACAATATATATCCACTTCCAATAGTCGTTTGTTGATAAAATATTCTAGGTTATCTTTTTAAATAGAATATCTCAGTATATTTGATATATATATATATATATATATATATATATATATATATATATATATATACTCTGATAATATTTTAACAAATTAATTTACCTACAATACGTGCAGCTGAATCCTACTTGGTTTACGTTTTTTGTAATGATTATGTACTTGCCTATTTCGAACTTGTCAATTATTGAGTTGGAGATTGCTGTTGGTATAGCCTAGAATTAGTCTCAATGACTTAAATGCATCTGCCTTTTGTCTTTCATTAGATCTTAAGTTATAAAATTGTACGATGCCTTTAATTTTACAAATTGTTTCTTTCTCTTTTAGTACTATTGTTACTATTACTAATTTTACCACTTTGTATTTCATTTTGCTGTGCTGATATGATGTATCTATTTGAATAGATACATATATATGACAGGTGGAACGATAGGCTAGTTGTTAAGTCATTGAAGTTTGACCTTCTCTATATACTTCGATTTTGAAAAGTCCTACATTACTTATGACTGAATTCAGTCAGTCAGATGCAACGTAGAACTTCGTACGTAAGTACATCAGTTCATGTTGCCATACCACATCAGCACAGAAATGTAATTGTTGAAGAGGTAGTAAAGGTATTAGAAGTAATTGGAGAGGTTAGGATTAGAAAATATTATTCAAGAAGTATGCTTCAGTGAGAAAAGTTTAGAAAGTCAAAACTAGAGGGGTTGAAGAACCCAGAATAAATAAAAAAAACAAGAAGGCGATTGTTCACAGTGTAAAAATAAATTGAGTATTGCTTTGTTCCTTTTCCTTTAGCTACATAAAAAACCAGTAAATATAAATAAAATATACAATAACTTTCGATAAAATATAGCCATGGAAGAAAATGAAAGAAATTTACGAAGTTCTCTTTTATAAGTTAGTCTGACTTCCATCTAGAAACCATCCTAAGAAGAGATTCGTTTATGTATGACTCGTAACAAGTTTTGTTTGTGACCATTTATAAAGCAATTGATGGCTCCTTAGTCGGCTCTGCACTGTTTCACAGTTACATGTGTGGACCCTAGTTGTCGGGTCAACAAAGTGAACCTTCGGACTACAGTAATTTATGAAAATATATGCAAACTTTGTATTTTCTCAAGACGTCTATGTAGATAATGATATCAGATAGGATATATTTCTGAATAATTAGAAGAAACATTCCTGCTAGGCTATCCGACATTTTCCGCAAATATTCATCTTTCAGTCAGTCAGATGCAACGTAGAACTTCGTACATAAGTACAGTAGTTCATGTTGCCATACCACATCAGCACAGAGATGTAATTGTCAATTCAAATCCAATAGTAGTAGAGGTAGTAAAGGTATTAGAAGTAATCGGAGAGGTTAGGATGACAAGATATTATTCAAGAAGTATGATTCAGTGAGAAAAGTTTAGAAAGTCAAAACTCCACAGGTTGAAGAATCGAGAAGATTAGAATTTGAGAGAACACAGAGAATGTATGCACCAGCTCCATTGCAAACGGTTTTGAGCCATGTCATTCAGAGTCTCTAACCATCGATTATTATCATCTCGCGGACCCCAACCAGGTAGTCGACACCTACCGACATGGCTAAGTCCACTTGTCAATGACTTCATGGATTTGTGCCATGTTTTGGTTTGGCCGCCTCTAAATTTCTTCCAACTTATTCCTACACTGCAAAACAAAGCTCGTCGAGGCGATCGGTGTTTAGGCATACGCAGCACATTTCCCAACCACCTCAACTGATGAAGTTTCATTACTTCATCTATTGATCTGCCATTCTTACCTAGCACCCGTTTCCTAATAACAGCGTTGCTGACAGAATTACTAAGTTACTTTCATTTTTATCAATAATAATAATCGTAATGATAATAATAATAATTTCGATTTCAGATTAAGCATATAAGTAGGTACCAACATTAAAATGAAACTTCTCACTGATAGTTTTAGTTGATGGTCGCGTTATATCATCACTTAACTTGATGTTGAAAGTTTGATCCAACAGATCTTGACTTAGTTGCCTTAAGATGTCGTTCTTTTATCGCTCGACTTCATGCCTGTCATGAAGTTGATCCTAAACTAGAATCGAAAACACCAATCCACTAGCTCTGTATAACATTTGTCATTCTGTAATGAAACTTTGTGTGTCAAACACCGACAAATCTCTTCCATTATGATAATAATATTAGCAATACAACTCAGTAACAAAGCTAGATTTGATTCAGTTGCTTAAGCACTACATCTATTAGCTGTGAAATTACATAATCAAGCTATGATCGATGTAGCTGGATTTAAGAGCATGAAGCGACAATAATTACCCTTAGACTTACATGTTATTTCACCTCATTTAGATGAGTTATTTCCGATAAATATTCCTACGGCATATTTATGATGTTTATATACCTATATATATGTGTGTCACCGAATCTTTTCACTTATTGGATATTAATTTTTGTTAACCTTTCTTTGTTTTGCATCATACAATATAAAATTATTATTATTATTATTATTATTATTATTATTATTGCATAATAATGAGCGTCTATATGAATACAAAATGCAGATGTGAAAAGATGTAATATTGTAATCGATACTAATTAGCATTTTTTTGGTCATTCACTTTATTATTGTCTTCAAATATATTCCTTAACATCACCACTCATCGTTGCTATTCACTTGACTGTGAAACACATAATACGTATTGAAATCATGAATCGATCAATATTAGACCACCATTACCGTCCAGTGCTTCCACGTTTCTAATGGCGGTTTAACATTGATCGATTCATGATTTCAAAAGCTAACCCGATGGTCTCCACAACCCCATAATGCAAATTACCTTTGTTAACTAGCGACTAGCTCCGTGAGCACGTTTCTCCGAGTTCTAGTGAGAAGTCGTGACCAGTTGAGTTCAACCGTGTTCAGGTGTGAAGCAGTGCTCACCGAAGACAGTGGATAAGGTTGCACAAAAAGCGTAGATTGGTCGAAGTTAGACATTAACACTGTTAGATACCAGCCCAGTGGTTCAGTAGTTAAGCATTTGCATGCAAGACTGAAGGTCCTGGGTTCGAACCCTAGTAGCGGGAGTCGTGGAAGCGTATTTCTGATGAATTCTATATCAGTAAGAAATGGCCATCCAGTGTTTCCAGGTTTCTAGTGGCGGTCTAACATTGATCGATTTATGATTTTAAAAAGTAAGTCAACAATCTCTACAACCCCATAATGCAAATATGTTGCTTAGTTGAAATTACCTAATGTCCTTCAAACTGTTGTCTTTAACAACAGTAGAACAAAAGAATCAGTGTTTTATATAGAATAAATGGATTGTTGCCAATAACAGAATGCAGTTCATGCTTTTTGTCTTATTTAAGACATGTCCGTTGCATGTACCTGCATCCCAATGTTGACAATCATACTGGGACTGGGACCCAATTACCTTTGTGTTATCTACGAAGCTACAACAGAATAACTCAAATTGTTTTTACCATTTATATAAAAAGGTTCATTGATTTGTCTGCAAATATTTTAAACCATTGAAGGTTTGTGAATTCAAAACCAATTTTAGATTATTTGATTTGTGCAGCCGAGTTTTATTTTAAACTACCATAAAAAGCGTTGTTTAATAAATTATTCTTAAAAATACACAACTAGTTATTAAGTTGTTAAATATACTTCACTCTCTAACCAATCCACTCACGTTTTATAAACATACTATATTCTAAAAGCTTGTCTTGTTGTTACTACCTCTATGTAATTAACATAATCCTCTATAAATTAGTGAGCTATTAAGGTTATTCCAAACATTACTAATTTTTCTGATAGGTTTATTTGTATGGTCGGCTAATTTACCGACCCTATCTTATCTAAAAATAACAGTCTTGATACGTAATATTAGTTATTCGATAATTTTGTGTTTTTAGTTTGACAAACCTTTGTTTGTATTGTGTTACTTTTAATTTTGACTGTTTATTGGCCAATCCTTTTTGAATTTCCTAAATGATTTGTGTTTGGTGAATTTCTTGCTAAGAGCTTTGAGAAATTCTTATTCCATATGTGATTTATATTCATTCATATCAGTATCACGTCTCTCTTGTAACATTTTGAAACGTTTTTTTCTTGTTATTGTTGTTGTACTCATTAGAAATTAAACATTTTTGAAACCATGAATCGATCAACGTTAGACCACCATTAGAAACCTAGAAGCACTGGACGGCCGTTTCGTCCTGGTATGGGACTCCTCAGGAGTGCCCATCCACGACTCCTGCACCCCGTAGGATTCGAACCTAGTACCTTCGGTATTGTAGGCGAACGCCTAACCATCGGACCACTGGGCCGGCATCTAACAGTGTTAATGTCTAACTTGATCAATTCACAGAGTTGCGCAACCTCATACACAGTCTTCCGTAGTTACTATCTACACCCGAACAGGTTGAACTTCACTGGTCACATCTTCCCACTAGAACTCCGAGAAGACTCCTCACGAAGCTAGTCACTAGTGAGCAGAGGTAATTTGCATTACGGAGTTGTGAAGATTGTTAAGTTACACATTTTTGAAACCATGAATCGATCAATGTTAGACCACCATTAGAAACCTGGAAGCACTGGACGGCCGTTTCGTCCTGGTATTAAAAATTGACATGATTTGGTTGTATATATTTACGTTTTAAATCTCAATGAATGTCACTATCTTAGTTTGGATATATCACTAAACATATTTTATTGAGTTATATTTGACGAAAAAATCACAAATTTAAGTAATCTAATAAATTGTTTGGTCTTTTAATCATTACTTAGAAGTATTCACTTAGCATTGATTTTCATTCTGACTTCAGATTCGATTAACCGAGAAATTCTGAATCATAAGTTTACAATTCTGGTTGAATAATCAACTGTTGACTTCATAAATCGGTACCAATCCTTAATCTAATCAGTACCAAGTTTTTACAAAGTACAGTCAGTCAGTTACAATGTTGGACTTCGTACGTACGTACATTAGTTCAAGTTGCCATAGCACATTAGCACAGAGAAGCCATTGTCAATTCAAACCCCATATTGGTATAGGTAGTAGAAGTATTAGCGGTAATGGGGAAGATTACGGTTCGAGAATATTATTCAATAAGTATAGTTCAGTGAGATATCTTTAGAAGGATAAAGATAAATGTGATGAATTCAGATTAGAATTTTAGAGAACACAAAGAGTGGATGCACATGCACCATTGCAAACGATTCTGAGCCATGTCGTTCAAGGTCTCTAACCATCGGTTGTTGTCGTCTCGCGGACCACAACCAAGTAGTCTACATATAATCATTCGGTATAATCCTATCATTTGAAATCATTAATCAATCATTGTTAGACCACCATTAGAAACCTCGGAGCACTGGACGGCTCACTAGTGACTAGCTTCGTGAGGAAATTCTCAGAGTTCTAGTGAGAAGACGTGACCGTTGGAGTTCACCTCTGTCCGGTGTAGGTAGTAAATACCAAAGACAAATGGGTGAGGTTGCGCAAAATCCCTAGGTCAATCAGAGTTAGACATTAACACCGTTGGATGCCAGCCCAGTGGTCCGATGGTTAGGTGTTTGCCCACAATACCGAAGGTCCCGGGTTCGAATCCTGCGAGGTGCAGGAGTCGTTGGTGCGCACTGCTGATGAGTCCCATACCAGGACGAATTGGCCGTCCTGTGCTTCCAGGTTCCTAATGGTGGTCTAACAATGATTGATTGATGATTTCAAATGTGTAAAAACACAAATCTCCAAAACTCTAACTGAAAATAATCCTATCAGTTGGTTTGCTTTGTTTAACTGAAACTATGCACTTATGTACAATATTATACCATTTATTCAACTACATTCAATTAGTGTTTTTGATATTTCAGCGATTAAACATGTATATGAAGAGCTATCATGTTGTGTCTTTATTTAACACTCATATGACAGAACTATATGCTAAATTGTTGGCAAGATTCAGAGATACATTAATCCAAATTCTTACGTCCATCCCAAAATATACTCAGTTGCCAGTTCATATTGAGTAATATAAACAGTGACGAAAACTATTGGTTCCCATTCACTTCGTAAACTATGAGCAAAATTCTCATGCCAAATATACTCATCATCTTTGAAATCTATCTCATTACATGATAATCTTGATAATTATTTAATTTCATATCGGTTCAAACAGAATCAATCATTGTAGGTGTCATTACCAAGGTTTGATTTGATAATTTCAAATCAACTGAGCAGTGCGTGGATTGTTAATCATAAAATTCAGATGTTTGTAACATCCCACTACTTCTTCGGAAAGTAAACAAACAAATTAGATTAAACCAAGTTTAAATAGTACAAAGGAATAAAACAAAAGTACTCTTAGTACAGTCAGTCAATCAATCAAAAAAATAGGTCTAACCAAGTCAATGTCATGTCACACAGGTCAAGGTGATCTACGTGAAATACGCTTGTGTGTGTTGATGAGCATCAAAAATGTTACATTTGCAATAAGAAATGAAAGAGATGAATTTGTATGTATGATAATAGTGTGAAATGTGAAAAGACTCAGATATAGTAACTTGGATAGATGGTCGAGGTCGGATGATGAGTAAGATGGTCTTTTCTATTGAGGACTGTAGGATTTAGTATTATAAGGAAAGCTTCAGCTACTCACTTTTCTTTGTAGTTGGAAAAGCCTTTTTGCTTTATTTTGATATTTTTAATATCGACTGGTGGTTATTGAAGATTGCATGTAGTGCTATTGCTAGTTTAATTTGGAGTCTTCCACGCTCTACAGGATAATTAGACGGTTTCTTTGTGTACCCCAGATTTTTTTTGTCTCGAGGCAAGGTTGCACAAGAAGCCTCTCCAATTTAGAAAGCATCACAATCGATACACCCTAATTTGTAGACACAATTCTGTGTTGACTTAAAGGCGATCCTATCTTTTATACTAATTAAAGTGCTACGAAGGGTGTTAGTTGTTTTGTAATAAACTTTAGTTCTATATTGTCTTAAAACTCTTCAGAGTTCTTTTGTTGTACCATGACGGTACGGTAAAACTAACTACGTTATCTATCCATGGTTCTTCATTTGAACTATTGTTTAGCGGTTAATTGTTTCACTTCATTACCTTTTTAATGATGTTCATAGGATTTTTAACATGTTTATTATAAGGTTTTGTTTTTTGTAATAATCTTAGTTGCTCTTTTCCAATAGATTTAACATTAGAGAGATTTTTTCTCTGAATGGATGCATTGAACTAAAGTCAATATATAAGGATTTCAGTGTGTTGGTTCTCAATATATCGTTTGGGATGTTAGGCCCCCAGAACTCGCTTGATAAATATCTTTATTTTGGATTTATTTCATGGACCGATCAGTTGACCTTGAGATCACATTTCACATCCGGAAATCCTTGGCTGTGATTGGTTACTGTGTCATTTTAGTGTGCTATTTTTGTGACTCTCCCAAAGACGTCTCCATGGAGTATAAATAAACGCAATTTGAGTGCTTGGATTTATTGTAGAATACACGCTATATCAAGACTTCTTGCTGGTACAATTGGGTCAGTCAGATCACAGTAGCCTACGTGGACGCTGGTTCATTGCTTTGTTCTCGTTATTCGACTAAAGTGAATCCGTAATATTTAAGCATACTTCGAAACGTGTATAACATATATACTTAGTTTTAGGGTTCTAGTTAGATTTCTTTTAACTAAGCAATCTAAAATTGATAGCTCTCCATGTTCATTTTCATTCTCACAAGTGAATTTAGTGTAGTCTGAGACTTTATTGATCACTATGAAGAAAGTTCGTAGGAAAGTCTTTTTTATAACGACGAAAATATCGTCCTTATGTCTAAGCTAAAGTTGTGGTTTTAGTGTCATTGGTGAAAATATTTTATTCTATATGTGACATAAACAGTATTACATAATTATTTCACAAATTGTTTACATTTCGCGATTTTTCTTTTCTCTAAAAATGTTAGACTGAAAACATTATTCCTTTAAAAGAACACAATTTTAATTCAACCGACAATAATGTAACTAACATAAATTCTACTACACAACCAAATGAAACTAACAATCAATTCACTTCTGAAACACAAGAAAATCAACACTTCGAATTTCAATATTCAATTTGTGCAAAAAAGATTCTAGATACAATTAAAAGTTCAAAGCATCCTTTAGGTTGTAGTATGTGTGAATTGTCAGCATGTTTACGACAACATGAACAAGTAAGTTTTATTTTTCTATTAGTTATGATATATGTGCGTGTAAATCAAAATGATTTATCGATAGGCATCATCATAATTGTTTCAGTTCAATTTATGTTATCCCGTCACATTATATATTTCACAAGTGCGATAGTGTCAATCAGTCAACAACAACATAGAACTTCGTACGTACGTACATCAGTTCAAGTTGCCATACCGCATTACCACAGAGATGCAATTGTCAGTTCAAATCCCATAGTGGTAGAGATGGTAGAAGTAGTAGCGCTAATCGGAGAGATTAGTGCTCGAAGATATTATTCAGGAAGTATAATCTAGTGAAATAAACTTAAAAAGATAAAGAAAAAGTGATGAGGAGCTAAAAGGTTTATGATGTGAGAGGATATAAAGAATGAATGCACTTGCACCATTACAGACAATTTTGAACGATGTCATTCAAAGTCTCTAATCATCGGTAACTATCGTTTCGCGGACTCTAACGAGATAGTGGATACCTACCAACATGACTCAGTCCACTTATCAGTGACTTCATGGATTTCTGCCATGTTTTGGTCTGGCCGCCCCTAGCTTTTTTCCAACCTATTCCTACATCGCAAAACATAGCTCGACGAGGCAATCAGTAGTTAGACATTTGTAACACATGTCCCAACGTCCTCATTACTTCATCTATTGATCTGCCATCCATACGTAGTACTCGTTTCCTAACAACAGCATTGCTTACTCAGTTGTCCCACGATACTCGAACAATGCTTCGAAGACACCTATGATCGAAAACCAGCAACCTACAAATATCTTCTACTCTGACTGGCCATGTTTCACAGCCATAAATTAGGACGAAGCGAACTACTGAGCAGTACATTCGTCCTTTAATTAGCAAACGGGTATCTAGTCTGCGCCATAGGTGACGCAAATTGGCAAAAGCCAATCGAGCCTTCTGTATCTGTACTTGTGATAGTCTCAGTTCAACTTAATGAATTCTGTAACACTATGCAGTACAGTTTTCATTTTTATCATTTACACTGACTAATTTTTAAGTCGATATTTCCTCAATAATATGCTGTTTTTATTGCGTAAGTGATAGAATTTAGTGATTGGTAGTTGTATTAGACTGACAAGCATTTAATGTGTCATACATATTTCCCTACTCCTTGTGTGATCAGGTAAATCATGTGTTATTGCTCTGAGTTTTGTTGAATTCTTGACAAAATCATACAGGCCAGGGTAATCTAATATAGAGAGAATGAATTATGTATACTCAAATAAATCATTCAGCGTCTGTCTTAGTCAAATCAATTTGTCATTAGAGTAAAGAGAGAGACTCGAATGTTAGTTCAGTTTCCCTTCTTTTTCTCTTCATCTCTCTCTCTCTTCTATCATTGTAGATAGATCCAGAATTATTTCGATCTGAACTTGATAAATTGATTGATATGAAAATTGTACAATATGTTTCTAACACACCACCAAGGTGAGATATTTCCATAATGTTTTTTATATCCTTTTTTGCATTGGTTATTTGAATCTTCTCAATTGATGTTTAAGCCTGTAATTGATCATTCTCTTCTGTATGGATTGCCTTGATGTGGCCTTTAGGTTACAAGCATTATTGATTAGCTATAGTAGATAGTGGTTTTCATCTTATTTGGGACTTGTCAGCTGGATATAACTGCGTACAAATGAATTAGTCTTCATCTTGTTGCACAACCCCGCATAAGCATCTGGACTCAGTAGCTAATTGGATAATGCGATGGCGTTGGAAAGGTTAAGGTACACTAGGTTCGAGTGTAGAAGTAAGCATTGACTCTGGGTTGCAGGCATATTCAGCTGACAAGTCCCAAATTGGACGAAACGCGCGTCCTGGATTCCAGCGCTAGCCACTATGTACCTCTACTAATATTGTTTGTTTTTAATACAAGTTACTATTATTGAAATCAAGAATTATGATACGCTTATTTGATTGTATTAAAGATCAACTTTTGAATTATGCAGTCTAAGTCTAGTCTGCAAAATCTTCGTTTTACATACACCGTTTATCTTTAAGTGATAATCAATAAAAGATGTACTCATCGGTACAAGTCGAATTCCGTCAGTAGTATATGAGTTCAGTGGTGGTTCGTGGTTATCTCACCTCAACTTCAACTAGTAGTAGTTGATGGCACATTCGAAATACATCATGCTTAATTCTGTGTAAGCAGCTAGATATCGTCACTAGCATTCACATAAACAACAGGGCTTCATAGCACCATGTCATCTTGTTAAAAACTCTTGGATCTGCTGAACTCAGACGCTATCAGTGACACTCATTGTGTATGAATTGAAATATGCCTTAATGAAAAATACTAAATACCAAGATCTATTCGTGCAAGCATTCCTGTTAATTGTCACTAATTATTTGTTCCAAATGTGTTTTATTGCATTTACCTTGT
>OX103974.1:34440809-34574352 GCA_944470395.2 Schistosoma turkestanicum
AGGATAAAGCGTTGGGTGCTTGAAGCGGAAAGTATTGACCACAAGCCACAGTGTAAACATCATCACTAGGATGAAGATACATCCATATGACGAATCCTAAACAGGGTGAAATGAGTCTGCTAGACTCCACCACTATTAGCTACTATTTAACTTGACTCAAACAGAACAAAACTATACATGTTTTTTTTCATCCAAATTATATTTTATTACAAAAGTAGAAATAGCCCAAAAGAAAAATAAACAAATATATAGACAGATTAATACAAAATACCCTTTTGACCCTTTCATTCATTACATTATCTACCAATTACTGATTTTTCTTCTTAGACTTATTAACCTTTTCTGATGTATCCTTCATCATAGTTGTTGTTGTTGTTGATGATGATGATGATGATAGGCAGCAACAATTTGTTGCTGAACATAGAAATATGAGAAAAGAACAAAACAATCCAATCGCTGTATACACTGAAGTAAGCATTAATGGCAAGAAAGGTAAACGTTGTCCTAAATAAGTTAATGGCAAGATTATTTTTGTGAATATGAACAGCAGTGTAAGACCCCATAAATGTAAACAACCAATTCGTTGTATAGTACGTTGTAATCGTGACTGATTGCATTCTATTTTATCATTATTATTCTTATTATTCGCCGGTAGAATACGAAATAGAATAAGCCAATGAATACATGTATGAGCTAGGTAAATCGATATGATAGCTGGAAATTCTATGTAATGAAAAAAAAGAGATAGAACGGAGAAGAAATCAACATGAAATATATCCTAAATTTTAATTTTTTTTCATTGAATTATATGATGTGAAAAAAAAGAAAGTACAACTGAATACTGGGAATGTACTGTTTTTGAATCATCAAAAAACATCATGGTATATCCTGGAATTCAATGGGTTAGTCAGAGCTTTTAAAGTCGACTTTTTCAAACTACTTCGTGTTTGCATGCCTACCTTAGCTAAAAATGTGGATCTTCCCTTAAAATTTGTGTAGATTTCAACAACTTGCTTACGCCTGTTACCGCCAATAGAACATAAGCCGCCGACCAAAATTCTCCAACCTACTCTGTCCTGGACTTCCTTTTCCTCCGATTACTGCTAATACCTTTACTACCTCTACTACTATGGGATTTGAGTTTAAAATTACATCTCTGTGCTAATGTGGTATGGCAACATGAACTGATGTACCTACGCACGTACGTACGAAGTTCTACGTTGCTACTGATTGATTGATTTGCTTCCCTTTCCAGTTCTGTCCAACTGTTGTTCATTCTTCTCATGTTCGTCTCCATTTCTCAGCGTAATGTGTTCCTTGGCCTTCCTCTTCTCTTCTGACCTTGAGAGTTCCAAGTGCGAGCTTGTCTGGTGACGCAGTTTGGTGCCTTCCTCAATGTGTGTTTTATCCACTTCTTGATTTGCTACTCCGCTGGAATCTGGTTTGTTTTCTCACACAGTACGTTGTTGCTGATGGTGTTTGGCCAACGAATCCAAAGTATCTTGCGTAGACAACTGATAATAAATACTTGTATCTTATGGATGATGCCTTTCGTAATTCTCCAAGTTTCCGACCCATATTTCAATGACTAGTTAGATAGAAATGAGTTGTATCTAGATTTCAGAAACGAGGCGAGCTAATTGTGCACTCAAACATTTTATTAGCCAAAGAATTTAAAAATAAAGAAATCTATGCAAAATAAAGCAATACATTAATGATGAGCTACGTCGATATGACTCAATAATGAGTATGGTAGTTAAAATTTGTCGGTGTAGGACAAAATAAACACAATAAATGACTAAACTTGTTGACTAATGAAAAGGCAACACTAAGTGGTTTGCGGCAGATTTATATACGACCTGAAGCTATATTGCGGAGTTTCATCTATGGTTAGTCCTAACAATGAACATTTGTTTAATCCATATCCGGTTTATTAAAATCGACTAACTTACCAGCATTTGAAGGAATCAATGGTATGAGGCTGTAGTATCCCAAAGTGCTCACATAAAAAGTAAGAAACCGATATTCTCCAGACGTCAATGTAAACAAGCTGTAAATAAAAATAAGTGTTTGGAAATTATATACAATAATACGCATGCTTTGATACGATATAAACGAATAAAACATGAAATCAGACATAACAACTGCGAGTGCTGGACGAAATCTTACATAATGTCTCGATCGCATTCATATAAGAGTTAGTCTAAAATAATTGTCTCTAATACTTCGAACTCGGAGAAAGGTTGGTTTTATTTACACCCGGATATGAAAGTATAGACGGTAAGTTCTGAAATGTGATTTCCTATGTCCGACAACAGTTTTGTCCCTTGTTTCTGAGGAGGCTCTATTGGTCGTGAGGTTGTCCGGGAGTATCTTCCAGTGAGAGGTGTATCGAGGAAGTACAATAACCTTGTACAGGCTCTACTCGAGCATTTCTGGTCGAGTCAGTTTACTGTGAACAGTCATCAGGATTGACTATTTTAAGTAGTGTTCATCAAGATTGTCCGTTTTCCTGAGTAAATAATACCTGAGTGAGAAGTAAGGGTTTGAATTACTTTTTTTAGCGAGTTAGTTTTTTGCGGGATGAGACGGCGAACCTCCATCCCAACCCTCCTCTTTTATCCGGGCTTGGGACCGGCAGTGGCCCATAAGGGTCTACAGGCGGAGTTATAGGACACATCCAGGTCTGAAACCAGCCTGGTTTTCTCGAGTTTGTTCTTCACGAGCTCTAGTTAGCCATCTAGTATTATCAAGGTTAACATTTTAGACACTATGCTTGTCAAACTAATTCCTATGTGATTGTCACAAGAGGGACTTTTCTTACAGACTGAGACAATCAGTGTTGAGACCATTGAGATGGGATCATGTTCGGTCCCCAGATTCTACCTACGATTTCAGTCAATCTGACTGCTAAAACTGGACCACCATCCTTAAATATCTCAGGGGTTAATATATCAGGACCTGCTGCTCTCTCTCTCTCTTTAGATTTCCTATAGCCTTTCCAACCCCGTTAAGAGTTAGAGGACTTACATCCACTTGCTATTCAGGTTGGCCGAAGATTGTGGGTAACCATAGTGTGGTTGACGTTTAATTGAACCGCGAGTCAACCCAGTCTCCTGAATTGAGAATGAATAATAGTCCTGTCTTTTTCCGACGGATTCTTTACACCAGTTAACTTGATAAGTCCAGACAATTTTTCACTTTTATTTATTGCCGCCGCCTTTTGCGTCTCTTTTGGTTTCGCTACTCACCATTGTTCGCGATCGTTGCACAGTCTTTTTGAAGCTGCTTCCACTCCTCATTGCATTCAAAGCCAGGTGGGATGAGTTTCCGAGCATCTATCAGTTCAATAACCACCGACTACCTCGACAGGTGATGCTGTCTGGTGTAGAAGTAGATTGGAAGAAAGCTATTGGAGGCCGAACCATGACGCGGCATCAGTCCATAAAGTCATGGACAATTAGACTAAACCGTGTTAATAGGTGTAGTATACCTGGTTAGGGTAGCGTTATTATCGTAACTAGTGGGCAGAGACTTTGAATGGCATGACTCAAAATCATTTGTAATGCTACAGGTGCAACCTTTCTTCGTCTTCCCCTAAATTCTAAGCTTCATAATTCTTCCTTATGGCCGTCTTTATTATTTAAAAGTTTATTTCACTGAGTTATACTTCTCCATTCTTATCTTCCATCCCTTAGCTTCCCTATTTGCAGTGATACTGTTACTAATTTTACTATTCTTGGCTTTGGCGTGACAATTTTATCTCTGTGTGCTAATGGGGTATAGCCACTTGGACGGGTGTAAGTATGTCCCAAGTTCAAGTTTGCGACTAAGTGACAACAACAAATCGGACTATCACATAGTATACGTAGAGATCCGTGCAGGCGATTGGCAAACAAGCCGGTTATACATATCTCATGATCTCATCAGTTGTACAAGTCAAAATAAATCCATATTGTATATAATATTTAAGAAATCTAACTATTTAACCCCGTTCATTTGTTGTGTGAATGACACTTTACATTCGCCACTTATGAACTGCATACTCAAATAATTCACGAGAACACATAATCTATTCAGATTGTTCAGTTCGCACATTAAGTTAGAGGATTAAACTTAACACGACTTAATAAAATGTTTGCTACTTTCCAATAGTTTCCAAAGGTTTTCTTTAAAGTATAAACATGATAATAATAAGTTGAATATTGATAATCAATGAAACACTTGCAACAACACAAGAAATACTTACTTCAAGGGTAATAAAAACATTAAAACTGCTTTTTCATGTACATGCCAACCAAACATAAAACATGACCAAGCTGTTATAATTACAGATTTTAAAAAGATATGAGAAATTATAGCAGTTGAAAAGTTGAATAAACGACTTTTTCTCATTGATACACATAAAATAGGCTGTAAAGTTAGAAAAAAGTGCATAATGTATTATTATTATTATTATTATTATTATTATTATTATTATTATTATTATTATTACAAATTTACATACAAACAGTACAAAATACAGATCATTTTGCTACATCTAATTCTAACAAAAGGACACAAGAATGTGCTTGTGATGTTTCTTTTTCCTTGATAATAATCATAATAATCATCCATCTTTACATATAACTACAATTTAATCAGAAGTTGAAATAAAGTTTGTGTCTTACGTGACTTACAACCACTTCACTATAACAAGTCGTGGTTAAATCATTGAGTCACAATAACATTTCAGTCAGGAGACCAGGAATGACATTTTGTGTACTTAACTCGTTAGCATTAGCGGCGCAAGTTGATAAAGGCATACAGAAGGGTTGGTTGTGGAGGCGAAATAGTGATAAAAACGTGTAGGAAGGATTTGATTGTGGCCAATTTAGTCTCGTGCGTTGTTAGGGGTATCAAGGCGGATGTCACTTCCTGGCTGCCTACACCGTGGAGGGATATTTCCTGAGGATCCTGGAAAGGAAGTTGGTCTTAGCCTGCTGGGAGCGTGACTGCAGATACCAAGGTACAGCTGCTTGAGGTCGATCACACGCGGCCCTTTTGATGGGGAGTTTTTTGTGTTCGCTCCGCTCTTCAAAAGGCTTTACCGCCAGAGACGGAAACCTGTAAGGTGTGACATTTTTAGGGTCGACTATTTCTAACCCGTCCATTTCTTTGTGAGAAGGCAGCATCGCTGCAGATGCTGGTTTTCCGCGATAAACACATTACTGCTACCACCACTCTACAGTCAGCAGTGCGACTTTGCCGTTTTTAGACTTACCGTCCTCCAATCGACCTGCCTGCCATGGTAGGACCTAAAGGAACATGTGTTCCAGACAATATAGCTCGGTTGGGTCACGAAGACATTAGGATACCTACCTGTGTAGGGAAAAACACAATGATCTTAAGAACTCCATCACCAAGTTTTTCTTTTATACTGACACAGGTAGATGTTTGGTACAAACTTAAAACACCATAGTCACTTAGCTAGTGATTTTTGACAATGAAATCCTACTTTCTTATGTGACATTGTTTATTATCCATACTACACTCGCTTGACATGAATGAATCTTGTGATATGGTCAATCATAAGCATGGTTAATCCTAGTACCAATGGTGTTCTGACTGGTCTAATAGTACAAATATATATTTTTAAAAATCTAATGTTAGTAGCAGTCATACCAGCATGAACAGCAAACTCAGAAGCGCCGTATGTGAAGGCTTTACGGTAGGCAGAATAACATGCTCCACATTTTCCACTAAACCACCAGTCATGGTTGCAGTAGAGGAAATCTTCTTAGGCCATATGTGAAGAAAATGATCGTCTATAATAAAGGAAAATTGTAAATTGATTATAGCATTTCACTGGCAAGAAGTACAAGTTTTAAATCGATGGCCAAAAACATTTAGATATCAGTCGTCAAGAAATCAAGATTGGGGAAAGTCTGCCCTTCATCTTCAAGTCGTACTCATTACGTTGACGCGGTGGGGTGTTGTTGTTGCTCATAAAACTAAAAGGACGAAGAGCGAACGTCAGGCACTTAAACCGGGTTGATGGATCCATCCAGAGGAGTTGAGAAACTCAGATTCCAGACCAACGGTGTGTAAATGGCCTTCAGAATCCTGAAGAAACAAATGGCGTGTGAACCTATTGCCAGTCACTGACTAACACGAGAATACATATCCAAACATTGGTTAACTGTCTTATTGAGTAGACCTCTAGATCCCTCAGAAAACATGCTTTGGTTTGGGCACTAACACAGCAATCTAGTTCACTCAAAAATTCAGTGATTCTTAGGGTGCATATTTTGGTACCTCGTTGTAACAACTTTTAAGTGTTGAATTAGTTTTGAAATTAATCCGAAGCAAAGGAATTTAAAGTTGAATAAGACCTATTTATAAAGCGTTTCGACAACACCCACATCATTTATCGTCAAACGAACTTTATAACATGCACAAAATAGAAGTAGTAACATTTTAGGAAATCATCGTGGAACCTGATACATGTGCATCGGTTCAAGTTGCTATTTTACATTAACATAGCGAGATAAAATTGTCTCGCGACAACATTCAGAGTAGCAGATGCAGTAACAGTATCAGCAGTAGTAAAAAATATTAGATCTAGGAAAAGTAAAATACGAGGAGATTTCAGGACTTAAGTTCTCTGAAGAGAGACAGAAATAGTCAACTGCAGGTAACAATTAACGCAAGCACGTGCATTGACATAACTAGTGAAATTATAATGCGGAAGATATGAATCACTAATCACAGCCGTGCAATGCTATTTCATATCCTATAAGCGCTAAACCAGATTAACTTCGTTAGAGTGAAAATTTTTATTATCGACAGCTACTGATTCATACTCTGAATGAGATTGTGATTCCTCTACATGGAGTTGAAATTTCGTATTGAAGCACTGAGATGTTAGATTTACTCTTACAAGTTAAAAACATGTCATTCTTAATCTAACTATACAATAAGATCTGAGCGACATCCAGACAGGTAATTCCAACACAGATTTCACCGTCTTGATATGAATGAATTGTATCAAACAGATCAGTTTTTTTTTAAAAAAAGGCAAGTGAAACCTGATATCTATAAAAATCAAATAATAATCTTACCAAGAACAACTAATACTTTATCGATGAAATTATATAAGGACCAGAAATTCGGTGCCCAGTATGCATGACACAAACCCCGATTAAATGGGAAAAGCCGACTGAAAACTTGTTCTAATTGATTCTATATTTTGATATTATTAATTATTATGAGATCATTTGAAACCACAAACTGTCCAAATAAAATATCCAAATGATGCAATCATCACTAGCATAACAACACTGCCAATTTTGATCAATCTTTTGACAATATCGAAAAGTCGACATTTTCCTTTAATCAAATGATTAGTTTAATAATAAATGGAAAATTTCAATTCACTAACCTAAACAATAATTCATCAAAATATGAATAAAATAAGCTGGAGCAATATACATAAATATGTGTTTCAGATTTAAAAGTGTAGTGAACCAGAATGATGCATAGATATAATTTTCCTAGTACAATTTGAGTAGAAGAATTAATGTATGCCTTCTTACTTCAATCATATATGTCATGGATAGAATTAATATCCCAAATAAAAATCCATTATACTGAAAATGTATATCTACAACATTGGTCGGAAAACAGCTAGAAGATGGAGACAATTTATTTTATGACTAAAATCTATGAAAGTTATCATCTCATGCTTTATTCCTAAATTATTTTGGTAACAGACACAAACTATTACATTAGAGTGCTTTAAATATGTGAAAGCAAGCGTTGAAGAACAGATATAAACAATATAAATGCAGTATAGTATCGAGAGACAAAATCAGTCAGTCAGTCAGATGCAACGTAGAACTTCGTACGTAAGTACATCAGTTCATGTCGCCATACCACATCAGCACAGAGAAGTAATCGTCAATTCAAATCCAATAGTATTAGAGGTAGTAAGGGAATTAGAAGTAATCGGAGAGGTTAGGATTAGAAGATACTATTCAAGAAGTATGATTCAATGAGAAAAGTTTAGAAAGTCAAAACTAGAGGGGTTGAATAATCCAGAAGATTAGGATTTGAGAGAACACAAAGAATAAATGCACCGGCGCCATTGCGAACGATTCTCAGCCATGTCATTCAAGGTGTCTAACCATCGATTATTATCATCTCGCGGACCCCAACCAGGTAGTCGACGATTACCGACATGGCTCAGTCCACTAGTCAATGACTTCATGGATTTGCTGCCATGTTTTGGTTTGGCCGCCCCTAGCTTTCTTCCAACCTACTCCTACACCAGAAAATAAAGCTCTTCGAGACAAACTAATTCAAAATCTTTCACAAGTATGAATTGTTTGAAGTAATTGTTGTGCTTGGATATATCTATATTTTCTCACTGGTTAGTTGAGTATGATAACATAAAACAAAATGGCTAGTGTTATTTAGATTATGACAATTTTAACTGTACCTAATGATTTTACTCTATTTGTTGCTTGTGGGAATGCTTCAATCAGTTCACTTTAATAATTAAGCTAATTATCATATAATATTTCTGTAAATCATAACCAGCATTATCTGTCCTATATACTCCGTAAACAAAACACAAAACGAAGGAAGATAATGGAAAAACGGGTCGTTCATTTTAACTTAATTTTTTGTTATGTTTACAATCCTAACGAATAAGTAGTAGCTAGTGAATACGACTGAAAGTGTAGATGGCGCTAAATTACTCAGCACCTGACTACTTCCACGTCAAATTGTGAGAAAAAAACAAACAAAAAGGATACGGTCAACAATAAGCAGTCCAAAATTGAATGCAAAAAGGAACCACAGTGGATAATAACTTCGTTTTAAGAATCCACTACCGGACTGTTTCAGAGAATGCAGTAATCTACAACATATAGTCATAATAGGATCAAATTACCTCATAAGGGCTGCAAACATTAGAAGTTCAGTAATAATAACACTAAGTCGTTGAAAAATAATGAGCCCGTTTGATACGTATGGATGAGAGGTAACATTACAAATATTGGGATCAATTTTGACAGCTA
This sequence comes from Schistosoma turkestanicum, assembly GCA_944470395.2. NCBI lineage: Eukaryota > Metazoa > Platyhelminthes > Trematoda > Strigeidida > Schistosomatidae > Schistosoma > Schistosoma turkestanicum. Next base: position 34,449,875 of record OX103974.1, read on the forward strand.
TAAATGATAAAATCCATTCGAAAAACGCAAACAATGGAGGATAGTCCAGTGTCCATATTGAAATTTCCTAAGCAGCATATGAAAACTATAATATAAAACGACTTACGTCAAAGTACCACTTAGAAACTGGAAGTGAACATGTAATTGCAATCCAATTGCGATGTACTTCAAAGTCAGTTGAATGACTAACCAATAGAATTAGATAAATTCCTTACTAGGAAAAGAAGAATAAAGCCTTAAAAGCTGCAGCTGCAGCGACAATAGAAAACAGAGCAATCATAGACATAGTGAGTATGTAATATTTCTAATTGTTAGTTCTTGTCAAGTAAACGTAATGAATAGTATGTGTGTCAGAAACTGGGAGTGGTTCTTATTTGTTGCTAGATCCAGAATATTTTCTTTATCGAAATCAAGTACCTGAAAGAACAAAAAGATAAATTACTAAGCGCTAACACGTGAAATGGAAAACTTCAGAAGCCATATCCAAAGGCTGAACTAGTAAAGCGTATCAAAAACCCATAACAGATGTATATCCTTCCTTTGAAAGAACGAACTCATTTTAAAAAATAACTCGGGTTCTCGATTCCACATGCTAACTCTTAATAATAAACATTTAGGATGAAACTTTGTGTCCCTTGTTATGTAATGTGAACACCTTTAAACATACCACTGAAAATTCATATATGAAACTACTGTTTACCAATAAGACATTTTTAAGGTTTGATAACCTCGATTTGATAAGCTATTATAATCTTGATTGGTTTCTCGGCTTATTTTGGTATGGCAGACAGTTGTTAGGTCTATGTGGTGTTCGACTGACTGACTATACGAGGAGTTCGAGATGATACTATAAGGGACGTAACAGAGCTGAATATAGTTTACATACAATGTAGTTTACAAGCTAGTATTAACTGAATAGTTCATTGCTACACTACTCTTTAGTGACCGAAGAGTTCACGTACAACACATTTGAGTATAGATGAGTTTATATGTATAATATACTAAGCGATGTTTGATCATAGTCGAATGGTAAGTTAAACGTCGTATGCAACGTAGAGTTTGGGATGTGTACATCGGTTTAAGTTGCCAAACCACATCAGCAAAATGAGATTTAATTCGTTAGGGAAAATTCCCTAGTAGTAGAGTTAGTAACGTTAATGGTAATAAAATTAAGTTGAGAAGTTACAATTCAAATAGGAAATATGGATTCATCTAATAAAAAAAACCTGCAAAGAAATTTAAGTTGGCATTTAAGGGGAGATTGGACAAATGCACTTGAGCCATTGTGAATGGTTCTGAATCATATCAACCAATTTTAGTTATAATTTTGATTACAGTAATCATGAGGACCCAATCCAGATAATCTGCACCTCTATACGACTCAGTTCGACAATGCATCCTTATAAAACCTTAGTTTGATCGCCTTTAGCTTTTTCCTAACTTTTACACCGACCCGTCAACTTAGGCAATGGTTGGACATACATGAATATATACTCTAACCACATAAGTCAACAAATATGCACAACTTTATAAGCTTATCTGCCATCCTAGTTTTTAGCAATCGGCGTCTAACCTCAGACTCTAACCCCAGTGATACGAGTTGGTGAACACCAATCAAGCTTTATGAGTCAGTGATGAGATCTCGTCCAGAACAATTCGTCAGATATGTCGAGATCTTCAAGTGAAGTGATCAGCATGTTCAATTAATGAAATCACTATCAATAATTTAAGCGATAGATCAGACTAATCATGAAACGAAATTTCGGAATTAAAAAGGGGAGACGAATCTCGAACAAGCCAGGATTGTCGCTTGAAGAAAACTGACTTTCTCAGTTTTAACAGCAATGGGACTACATAAACATATTATAAATCAACAAGCAAATGTTCTGATATACTGATTCCTGAAAAGTGTCTTCTTAACTAGGAATGTCTATGACAACGTTGAATAAAGATAGGTAAACAGCACAGTCCTGGTGAACAACACTTAAAAATATCGGTTCTCAAGACATTAACCATGAGCTCTGGACTGTACAAAAGTGTTTGCTTAGGGCAGTATGCCTAACAATAAGACTCAAAACCTGCAGACCTATTGAGCCAGTTGCTAACTTGAGGTCTAAAAGTATAACCATTTCACCGGGTTACAATTTTAACTTAATAATGTACAAATAACTATTTCAAACAAAAGCCTGAGGACATCGACCTTCAGAACTTACCCCTTAACACGAGTCCACCGAACAAGGTCAAATCCGCACTCTACGCTTTCACCGAACAAGTTCTGCCATACTAAAACAAACAGGTGGCAAATAGTTTTTCTTTGCATTATCACTCAAAATGTTCGAAAAAACTCTTCGTTTGTGCTCCCTACTCATTTAATGCTGTTAGATAGTCTTCACTAAATATTTGTAGACCACTATTCCAAGGAACTACATTGTTATCACACTGAAAATAATTTTCTCTTAGCCTAAATGTTAAGCACACTGAGTATTGTTAGTTCATATAGGAAACCTTTTTATACCAAGCACTGTTAATCTGAGGTAGTCTTTCCAGGATTGGTGGTCTTGCTGGAAGTCGTGCATAATTTAGTGTAGAAGTCTGTGTCTAGCCATAATGTACTTCATTTCCTAAGGGTGCACGGGAAATAGTGTGAGTAGAGGGAACTAGAAAAGAGAATGGAAGAAGAGAATTTGAGCTGACGGCCTAGTAAATGCACAAGATACACTCGCATTTAATGAGAACAGTTATAAACAACAATCAAAAATAACTCAAGCCTCTGATTAAGAGAACGTGGAGGCCAAAAATAGAAGTATATAGCTTGATTATCCCAACCGGCTACAGTCCTTACTATTGGTATTAGTGGACTTTTGTTTGATATTATCAGCACAAAGTTTTAACAAGTACTAGATAGTAACACACTATCAGCTGCTTCTGAATTCAACATGAGCAGTAAAAAAATTCTAGGGATATTGATCTGTGATGAGGCCCAGCACCTAACTTGCTATTGATTCCAAGGATTAGCTGAAGTTGCTTAGCATTTGAATAAACAATCTGACGCTAACTCGTACGGCTCCCTCTTCTTTATAGCCTGGACATCAACAATGTACATCAATCCAGATGTGCTTGAATCATAGTAACAATTGTAGCTTGACCAGCCTCACTAAATTATTCCTAGAAAAGCTTCGCAAATATTCTGAAATTCACTTTTAGCTAACTTTTATTGAGATAGATTTATACTCAAAACCCTAGAAGGTACTATGCACAGCTAGTTGATAAAAATTGCATTGTACTTTAAGTTACTCACCTCGCGAACTACTTGCTATGTGATATTCTATATTTATTTCATACGATCACCTAGCAGATATCAATTTTCTGTTTCTCGACAATAGTTAGTAGTGTCCTCGTCAGTAGTAGTGTCTAGCCATTCAATGCGTCACAACAATTTCATCCTCTAATTTTTCCTTGACTTGTAGCTTTGATCTCAACACTTTCCTTCCCCACTCGCATATATATATATAAATATATATATATATATATATCGCCTGTTTAATTTACGAAAGTGTCTGGTATAACGAATCACTGAAAATTAGAAGCAGCAGAGTAGCACGAATAAAATACACAAATCTACTTTCTGGTATCAGATTACCTTGTTGGCTAATCACAGTTAATAGTGACCCTCGATGATTGCGTAACAACACCTAGTCGACCTGTGGTAATGGAAATGAACTGAAAACAGTATTCAGTGATATATAAGATAACACAATTGCTAAGATGGAAACATTTATTATTGTACTTAATTCTAACAATAATTGTTACATTTTACTCCTTTTGTTTAACTGTACAAAAGACAACCTCTCGGGCTCCAAGTGTGTCATTCCCATTCCGCTTCTTTATTCTGGTCTTGCTATTATTTCGATATCACGAGGCCAGCGATAAATACACTTCTTCATCCGGAACAGTCTTCTTTCTGATTTCGGGATTTATCGGGATTTACCTTGGTAACCCCGCTCACTCACTATAAGTCCATGCTGAAACAGTGCTGATTTGTATGACTATAGTTGAGGCTATACGTTGTGTATGCAAGCACTTCGATTAAAATACAACTATTGCGGATGCAGTTCTAACATATGCGAAATCTGCTTACTTACTTACTTACTTTCGCCCGTGACCCTCAATCGAGCACAGGGCGCCCACCAGTTTTCTCCAACAAACTCTGTCCAGGTTTTGTCCATTCCTCTCATATCTTTCTCTATTTCTCAGCGTAATGTGTTCCTTGGTCTTCCTCTTTTCCTTTGGCCTTGAGAGTTCCAAGTGAGGGCTTGTCTTGTGACGCAGTTAGGTGCTTTCCACAGTGTGTGTCCTATCCACTTCCACCACTTCTTCCTGATTTCCTCCTCCACTGGAATCTGGTTTGTTCTCTCCCACAGTACGTTGTTGCTGATGGTGTCTGGTCAACGAATCCGAAGTATTTTGCGAAGACAACTGTTCATAAACACTAGTATCTTCTGGATGATGGCTTTGGTATTTCTCCAAGTTTCCGCTCCATACAGTAGAACCGTCTTGACATTTGTATTGAAAATCCTGATTTTGGTTTTGATAGAAAGTTGTTTGGAGTTCCAGATATTTTTCAACTGTAGAAAAGCAGCCCTTGCTTTGCCAATCCCCCCCTCACATCTGCATTGGATCCAGCTTTCTCGTCGATGATGCTGCCCAGATATGTAAAGGTGGTAACGTCCTCCAAGGCATCTCCTTCAAGAGTGATTTGGTTGGTGTATGTTGTGTTGCATCGGAGAATTTTGCTTTTTCTTTTATGTATGTTGAGACCTACTGCTGCAGAGACTGCTGCTACACTGGTAGTCTTCTCTTGCATTTGTTGTTGCGTGAGATAGAAGAGCCACGTCATCTGTGAAGTCCAGATCGTCCAGCTACATCCTAACTGTCCACTTGATACCGTGCTTCCCTCCAGATGTTGACGTCTTCATAATCCAGTCGATGACCAGGAGAAAGAGAAAGGATGAGAGTAAGCAACCTTGCCTGACACCGGTCTTCACCTCGAAAGAGTCTATTAGCTGTCCTCCGTGCACGATTTTGCAGTTGAATCCATCATAAGAATTCCGTATGATGTTAACTATCTTCTCAGGCACACCGTAGTGTCGAAGAAGAGTCCGCAGTGTTTTCCTATCCACGCTATCGAATGCTTTCTCGTAGTCGATGAAGTTGATGTAGAGTGGTGAGTTCCATTCAACTGATTGCTCCACAATGATCCGTAATGTTGCAATGTGGTCGGTACACGATCGATCCTTACGAAATCCAGCCTGTTGATCTCGTAGTTGGGCGTCTACGAAGTCCTTCATTCTGTTTAACAATACCCTGTTGAAGACTTTGCCTGGTATTGAAAGAAGAGTGATGCCTCTGTAGTTCTCACACTTGCTGAGATCACCTTTCTTTGGTATTTTGATCAGGTATCCTTCTTTCCAATCTGATGGTACTTTTTCTTCATCCCAAAGCTTCTTGAAGAGGATGTGAAATATTTTCGCAGTTGCTTCTACATCTGCTTTCATTACCTCTGCTGGAATGTTGTCTGGTCCTGCTACTTTGCCGCTCTTGATTTGTCTGATGGCCATACTGATCTCCTCAATCGTAGGTGCGCCAGTATCAGCTCCTCTCTTGGTTCTCACATCCTCCATGGTCCTTCTGAACGTTTTGTTGATACAGATATGGTCAATTTGGTTTTGGGTAGTGTAGTCCGGTGAAATCTGCTAGCCGAACATAATCCATATCGAAAGGCGAGGAAATCGCTCATTTCTCGATTACAGAGTGCCACTGCAATGTCCTCAAGAATGCGATATTCTCTAAATAATCCTAGTACTAATTTTATCAGTGCAAAAATTTTTATCGTTCATTGTCTTGTAAAACAGTTAATAATATATATACGTTCATATAAACTGATATACAATTCAAGGTGAAACTAAATTACTTAACCCACCACATCTTTTTGCATCCAATCCACCTTGATCGCCCACTCGACAAAATTTGTGGCCATTTTTTTCTCTCAATTAATCTAAGCTCGTCGAAAGTCCTGATAGAGCAAAGACATCTGTCTATTTTGGTGTCGAAAATATTTTCAGATGATGTTGAGCTAACGATGCCCCTCCTTGTGAGGTCATCAGAATGCCCATCAAACTCCTTAGACAACAGTTGAAAATTTTCAGCTATTTGAGTAAATCAGTGTGCAATTTATAAATAGGGTGGGATAAAAGAATCTGTTCAGATGCCTGTTTGATAACCAGCACTTTAATCGAGCACTCGAGTTTACTTAATTTACTTTGAGAAAAATTTGAGGAAAATTTATAGTTCCGCTGGATCCAGGAAAATTGGTTGACTTTGTTTTTCCTGATGCTGACGAAGTAAATTGCCCAGAATGTCTGACTAAAATATTCATTTGAACATTCGTGTTTTTAATTCTATAGTGTTCTTCGGCTTATATTTCTGCGAGATGTAGCGCCACAAAGTTTGGACCATTGTACGGATACATTCGCTAAATCAGTACGATAGTTACCACTAATAAAATAGGCTAACCAGAATATTTCATAAACAGTCAGTGAAAATGACTGCCAGCAAGTCCTGTATCTGTCATGAGTGGTAATAAGATTAGATTTAGGGGCCGAAATCCATACTATTTACGAACAAAGCAGCTTTAACACAATAATTAAGGTTTCGCAAACCTTTTACAGATGACACCTGGTTATCCTGACCCCAAACTAAATTCATCACGCAATCAGCTACACCTGATCCTCCAGACAAATGAATAATCATTCTGCCCACTACTGATACATCATTTATAGGACAAGATTTCATGACTGAAGAAACTGCCTTCAAATTTCGCGTTGTCCTGAAACCTATCGTAGTCATGACAAGACGGAACATATATTGAAGGAAGACACAAATTTTTAATAAAGTGTGTACACTTTATTTTCAGACATTCGTTGCACTAAAAGCAGATCATTGATTGTCTTCTTTCATATATATTCAGGTCTTCAAATACTTTGATCACCATACTTTTCGATCTGATACTATTCCCTCCGGTAGTAAATTTTCGGAAACACTCCGCCGCATATTACTTTGCGGCTGCGTTGTGAATGGTACCCATCACAATAGTAAGTTATCGGGTCCTAACGAGTCACACCCACGACTGCTGTCGTGCCTCTTGAAAACCCTCACGAAACTATTCAATATATCTCTTTCACAAACTCAGGTCCTCAAGGACTCTAAGGATACGATTGGTGGTCGACAGATCGAGTTCAAACCCCGACCCGTTAGTCTAACCAGCATAGTAGTCAAGAAATTTTCGAAAAGAATTTCGGATGTGTTATTAAGTCAAGTGCATTGACAGAATCTGATAACTCCCGAGAAACGTGTGATTAGTAATCAGCATTCATAATTAACTACTAACGACGGAAGATTAGACATGGACATAAAAAGATGGTTTACAAATCACCGCAGTGTCTATAGATTGTAGCAAGGTGTTTGACAAGGTTTCTCTGTGTGATGGCTATCAGTTGACTGTAATTATTTTATTACTTTCATGTGCACAGGAAAAATAGACTTATGGGTAATAATGATTCAGGACTTGAACAAACTACACATTGATATGCTGCAGCTGCCACATGCTTTCCAGTGTTGTGGCCACCTCGCTTAATACTGAAATCATTTGATAAGGATATTTTGTGCTTCATAACTCCTATATGTGCGACTTAAGTCAGTGTATTACATTCAGAAATATCGATCGAGTGAGATTCCTTTTTTGGTCAGTGACAAGAACGCCGGACTCGGAGAAATAGTATCAACCTACTTATTGAAAATATTCAGGGAGAAGGTGAATTCTCGCTCGAAAACAAGCTTCAAAGATAAACAAAGGGCAAACAAAAACTACTTTTGCCATTGGAAACTGTAGGTTGACAGCGTGTGCTGTCTTCCGATCACTCTTTCTCTTGGTATATAAAATGGTCAGTGATATAAAGTGGTAGGAGAAAAGCTGAAAGGATGAACTTAGGCCAACCATGGACTGATTTATAAATTTGGTATCTACGATATCATGGAAATCCGGAGTTTGATAACGCTTTTGTTCGTAAACATTTCAGTCCGAGAATGCACGAAACCAGAAGACAGGAGTGAAGAGAATTGACGATGTATTTGAATGATAGTTGAGATATCAGGGAATGAGTGAGTTTAGCGAGGATATGGGTTACAAGGTGTATCTTCTGATGATCTGGTACGGATGCGTAACTGAGCTCCTTCAGCTACGGTTTGTCCGGTATAATTAATGAGGTAAACTTCATTATCGAAGACCTATCGAACTATTTATTACGGGCATTTATTTGTCTATAGAGTGTGAATATGTCTTATCTCTTCCTTTCATTTAGGATTCATCATTTGGGAGGACTTTCTAAGAAAGTTCGTAAACCGTGATTAAACTGTTTACGTCTGGAGTCCTGTTTGTAGTATAAGGCAGTGAAATCCTGAAATTACCTACTAGAACTTGTAATATCATCATGTTCTCTCGATACACCCGAAGTGAGATTAGATCTTGATAATACCGTGAATTGCAGGAATTAATATAGGTTGACTGACCAGTACTTATTACTGAAGGCTTTTAGAATTGGTGTGTCCGTAAGATATGAAAACAAATCATTCTGCATATGTAATTGAAAGAAAGGTAGAAAAAGATACTAGTCCCAGGGATTAGCAAGTGTATTTTCGATTATCTGACGTTACCAAGCGAAACTGAATATCTATTAGGTCGTTGAGCGAAAGACGATTCCTCCGCTACATCCGCATGTTATGTTATGGTCATGGTGGATGAGGTAGTTTGCTTTATTTAGGTAGTTTTATATATTGTTAGACATGCTGAACGTTTTTATACATAAACGCACGGTTTCACAGAATTCTCTGATGTATGCATCATATAGGATCTATCAGTCTGTCATCATGTGTAAAGTATTCCTATTTTATTAGCTATTTCAAGCATAATTAAGTAACACATTTATGTCAAAAGCAAATAATTCTGGAATAAAAATGTCATACTAAGCTGCCAGTTCATTTTCGGACAAGATTATCTTTTCTATTGTATGTGTTGTCATCGATATTCTGCATATATTTTGGTCTGCTAGAAGGCTGTATTGAATCCCGATTGTTTTGTGCAGGGCATAACAAACTTGATACTCGTACGATTGTTCCAATAAGTAGCGTGTTGCAACGTGTATGAGGTTTCAGTCACCAGTAGTGAAACTGAAGAACGGATGGGTGTAGGGATTTGAAGTTCTTGAGAAATATCCCCTGAGCCAACGTTTGTTTATAGCACAAGTATGAGTCACAAACTTTATCAGTTCATCTAGCATAGCGTTGGCGTACTCTCCCACTAGCTGCGTAAATCTTTGTACCAATTAGAGTGAGTTTGACTAATACCTTTTTCCAAGTCCTAGGTTTAATTGTACATCCTCTTTATCTGATGAATGTTAAACACATGAGAGTTTTAGTTTAGGAATCTCACATTGCGAAAATTACTAACATCCTGGAGACGAATCATCTCCATTTATTCCGTATAACACAGTTTAATTTCAGTTGGCAGGAGCTTCACACTTTCATATGTATACATTGTAATTGTTATTGAGAAAAGGGACATAACGATAACCGTAGCGTATTAACGCCAATGTTTAATCCCCCCAGAACATAAAAATGTTTTTGTACCTCACTTATATATTTCCATTTTATCGTTTGCATAGCGTATTTTATCGAAAGCCGATGTAGTTCCTTCACTTCATGGTTGACAAACGATTAGAATAAATCCAATATACCTGATGATCAGTTATCATGTACCTTAGTATTGTAATAAATCAGTCGAAGAAGAATAGTGACCTGATTGTACATTAACCTTTGCATTAAGTTGTATTAAATAACTCTTTTATGTACTGCGTAACTGTTTCATCAGATGATCACTTCGTGTTTGCTCAAGGATATCTGCTTGTCATTTTGGGATTCGTTAACATCTGTCCTTAATTTGGTTAGCATATGTCTATCTTTTACTTTTCAGGATCTCGATGATTATGAGTCCCTGCCCGATAGTAGTCCACTGCCACAACATATGCTTGCAGGTGCATGTGCAGGTGTAATGGAGCATATCGTCATGTATCCTGTCGATTGTGTCAAAGTAAGTCATACTAATTCAGCTTTTAGCTCTTTTTTTCAGACTAGAATGCAGTGTCTGATGCCTGTTGGTAGTTCTAATTGCCCAGGTTTACTAACTGGTGTGTATCGTCTCATACTTCAGGAAGGAGTATCAGGAACCTTAAAAGGTAGTGGTGCAGTGATTTGGGGTGCTGGTCCAGCACATGCTGTTTATTTCGGATGTTATGAAAAAATGAAGTCGTCTTTAGCTACAGCTCCTATTGGATCGACACATGTAAATCATATGATAGCTGGAACTTGTGCAACTTTGCTGCACGATGCTGTCATGACTCCTGCAGATGGTAAGTGAGCAAATAACATATCGGATGTATATTTTATCGTATAATGGTATTTGTGGCAGACGAGCATTCTACCATTGAATCACCGACGCATCATACCAGATAAAGTCGCCAATCATTAAATGTAGTCTTGTGAAAAGATTTATCCGAAAGCGTAGATTTTGAAAATTCACACTGTTCCTCGAAAACCCTGTTTGTACTACATTTCTATATTTATTTTATCATGTCTTAAAATAGCGTGTACATTAATATAACACTACACACTATGAATTTAATAAAAAGATCAAAAAACAAAATTCACACGCCAACTTTTCATATTACCATTGTTAATAACTTACTTTTCATCACTTGACGAATATAAGTGGGTGTATTCTAGTCAAAGTTGCGACCTTTTACATTAACAGTATTACAAGTCAAAATTGAAAGGTTAGCATATTTTCGTACATTTCTCATTATTGGTTAATTTTTCTATTGCCATTGCCTGTCCAATAAATAGTAATTGGAGTCATATCGATTGCTCAGTTGTGGTCTTATTATCATTGAATAAATATTAATTATTTACTGAGCCACGAAATCCGATAAACGCTGTCTACATCTGAACCAAAGTGGGGTGGTTATAGATAACTCATTATTTGAATTCATTCCCATTTTAAATTATATTCAGTGTTTTCGCAATATTTATCGCGGCTATGTTATTAGTATTTTCTGAGAAATTGTTTTACCCTTTAGCTCAATTCACTATGATTAAATAGTAATTAATGTCTGCTGGGTAATTGATAAATTCTATCCCACTTTTGTTCATTTTTCAAATAAAACAGCTGTGAAACAACGTCTGCAAATTTATAATAGTCCTTATCACAACAGTCTTGATTGTCTTCGTCGAGTATGTTTAACAGAAGGACCCAGTGTATTGTACAGAGCTTATTTTACACAATTATCCATGAATATACCTTACCAGACAATTCATTTTGTTTGTTATGAGCATGTTCAGAGTTTAATAAATCCCAGTCGTCAGTATCTACCTTGGACTCATGTTGTATCCGGAGGTATAGCTGGTTGTTTTGCTGCCGCCTTCACAAATCCCTTAGATGTTTGCAAAACTTTATTGAATACACAGGTAAATGAATAAATATTTCTGTTTGGAAACGCTAAGTGTATCTTATAATAATTTTTAAAGTAGTATAGCTGTATACCAAAATGTTTTATCATAATCTACACCCGACTGTAGCTACTACCTTGCCGAGCTCTGTTGCGTGGAACATATATTCCTTTGGGTCCCAACATGCTAGGCAGGTCGATCGGAGAATAGTAGGACTAAAAACAGCAACTTGAGGTCTGAGGATGTAGTCGTACTGCTGACTGTAGAGCTATGACATTAGTAAAGTGTTTCTCGCAGACAACTGCAGCAATGCTGCCCTCTCACAACGAAAAGAATGGGTTAGAATAAATCGACCTTACAAATGTGACACCACCTCGCCGCACAGATTTCCGTCTCCGGCGGGTAAGGCCTTTTGAAAAGCGGTTACAGCACTTCAAACTTCATAAAAAGGCCGAGCGCAACCGGCCTGAAGCAGTTGTCCCTTTGGCTCTGTGATCATGCTCCTGGGTCGCTAATGCAATTTCCTTTTCGAGCTCCTCAAGAAAAATCCTTCCGTGGTTTGAGAACCCCGAAAGTGACATCCACCGCTATATTCCTATCAGCATACGAAACCAAATTGGTCATGGTAAAATCCCCCCTATACCTGTTAATGATTCCCTTGTCACCACTACTAACCATTCTCGTATGCCTTTATCACCTCTCGCCTCCGATGCAAACGATTCAAGTACACAAGACGTTATTCCTGGTCTCCTGAAATCTCGCTCTAAACTACAAGTTGGAGCTTTTAATGTTCACACCTTGTTTCAAATTGGACAACAGGCTTCCTTAGCTAGGACTAGGCTCTCGTGCCGTCAGTGTATACTGCATCTCTGAAAAGCGCATACAGGATCCGAATAAAATCATACATTTGACCTCACTTTGTCAAGATGAAGAACCAGCTCGGTTTACACTTCGCGTGTCTGGAAACCCCACTGCTGCTTCCGTGGCCTCGCTGGTGTAAGTATAGCATTGAGTTCTAGGGCAGAACTAGCTCTCTTAGACTAGATCCCAGTGGATAGTTGCTTATGCACTGTCCAACTAAACGGGACAGCGAGGGCTCGGAAAGAAAAGGACACTCGTCATTGCCTCTTCCTCGTATCTCCCTATGTTCCCACTGATTGCAGAAAGCTTTCGAACCTCCTTCAAAAAGCTTAACACTTTGATGTAGTAATAGTAGCGGTTGACTCAAGTGGATGGAATAAACTGAACCATTTCTGGCAAATACCGACTTTAAACATGAAGAACAACACCTTTTGACATTGCGACCCTCAAAATCACGCCAACAATGGACCCAACTAGATCACATCGCTATCAACCATCGATGGAAAAGCTCCATAGAAGACTGTCTCTCATTCTGTAGTAGAAATTTAGACGCAGACCATGCTATAGTATAAACATATATTTGTCTGCGTCTTACTGGACGTAAGAGATACTCAGTACTACTCAACTATAAAAAGCCAAGAGTATATTTCAGCAGCAACTAGAGAAGCAGTCAGGCAGTCATTTAAGTGATGCCCATCCCGAGGCAGTTTAGAACGAAATCCAGAAAGCTGCGGAAACAACAGTGATATCTGCTAGTAAATTAGGTGGTAAGGTTAGGGGGAAGCCGTGAATCTCAGTAGCATATACTGAACTGATAGATGCCCGAAAAACCCATCCCATCTGGCTCTGAACACGATGAGGAGCGGAGCCAGCTCAAGCACAGCCGGATAAAATGCATTCGCAATGATCGCAAACAGTTGTAAGTAGCGAAAGCACAAGAGATAGATGGAAAAGGCAACGGCGATAGGTCATGGTAGACAACTATTCAAACTTATCAAAGAAACTGGTATTAGAAATCCGACTGTTAGTGAGCCTATCTCGGAAAAGGGTGGGCATATTATTCGTTCTCAACCCAGGGGATTCGATCGATGGGTAGAGCACTTTAGGGAACAGTTCAAGTAACCGTCAGCCACACTTGGGTTATCCACGATCGTCAGCCAACCTGAATGGCAAGTCGATGTAAGTCCTCCAACTCTTAATGAGACCATAGGAAATCAAAAGTGAAGAAGAGCAACAAACCCTAATAGTTTGACCTCTGATGTTTTTATGGATAATGAGTTGTCAGGGTTGTCCACTTTCTCGATTGTTGCTCAACTTTGTTATTGACATGCTTTTCGAGATGACACTTTCGTCGTCTGACTTTTCAGGAGTTGAACTTTTACTGGGAGATTCACTTGTTGACTTAGAATATGCCGATGAAATAGTTCTTTTTGGTGAATACGCTGGCAAAATGCAGTCTTCTGACCACCCTCAGCAACAAAACACCCACATTCGGGATGCTATTCTCCTCAAAATACAAGATGTTGCTTCAGGATTGGCTTGCATCGGCACCTGAATTAGTGATAGGGAGTGAAGTAGTTGAGCGTGTTGACCACTTCGTTTATCTAAGAAGTTTCATCGGTGCTGATGGCCCGGTTTGTGACGAAACCTCAGCACGGATACAGAACGTTCGATTGGCTTTTGCCAGTTTGCCTTATGTATAGAGTAGGACTAGTCTGCTGCATGGCAGTTCGCTCTGTCCTGTTACATAAATGCGAATCATGGCCAGTAAGAGTTGAGAATACTCGTAGATTAATAGTATTCGATCATAGGTGTCTTCGAGACATTGCTCGTATATCCTGGGGACCATCGAGTATGCAATGCTGTTGTTAGGAAACGAGTACTAGGTTAGGATGGCAGATTAATAGATAAGGTAGTGGGACCTCACCAGTTGAGGTGGTCTGTGAGACAGTCGTAATTGATGGTTAAAAACTTTGTATGACATGGGTCAAAATCGTTTGCGATGGCGCAAATGCATCCACTCTTTGTTTACGCTGATGACCTCGTGAACTCAGGACCTTTGTTTGTCTCTGTTTAGATTTATTTTAGTGGATTATACTTGAATAATTTCTTCCAAACGTTAATCTTTTTGATTACTGTTACTACCATCTAATTTGAATGGACAATTGTATCTCTGTGCTAATGTGTCATGCCAATTTGAACTGATGTACGTGCATACCAAGTTCTGCATTTAAAAGGGTTCCACTAATTGAGGGAACTTCAAACAAATTGTAGCAAATATATTCAGCTACTGTTACTTCCAGTGGAGAAGAGTAGATTGTAGTTACAGTTATCCTTTTAAAGAATAGGATCACCGGTCTAATGATTAAGTCATCCGACTTTCAAACAATAAATTGTAGTCCCGAACCTTGCTACACTCACTCAGTTGCCCCGTTCATCAACTGTGTGGTTTAAAGCTTAGTTAGAAACTGACTAAATGAGTTTGCTGATAGCATAAGTTTGTTACAATTTTCCACTTGTATTTTTTTAAAAATTTACAATCACTTCTTATTATTATTTAATTTTTCATAGGATCGATGTCTTTCAAATAATGTATGTTTTACTCATTGTACACAATCATCTAAACCTGAACTCCGAGGATTATTCAGTGCAGCAATGTATATATATCGAATAATTGGTTTAAGAGGATTCACTAGAGGTATAAGTGCACGTATCTTAACAGCTGTTCCTGGCACTGCTTTATCTTGGTCAGTTTATGAATATTTTAAATGGCGATTAAAACAACCAATCACAACTTTAGGATCTGATTTCACTGGACCTAATAGTAGTAGTGGCAGTGGTATTACTAGTAGTAATAGTGTTCATAAGATTGAGATTTCACCGATAGAAACATTGTGTGTAACTGCCAGTTCTAAATAGATTCTTGATTGCATTGATTTCACATGTACAATAACAATAAGTAAACAACACTACAAATCGATGGATGATCAAGTTTGCATGAATAAAAAAAAACCCAACACACTAGACAAGTCAATTAATTGTATCACTATTGCTACATGGTAAATTTTTAAAATTCTCCATACTTTTTATCCAGTCGCGCTTCCTGTGATGATGATGATGATGACAATAATCATAGTCAAGTATCCATCAACAAAACAACTAATTTACAGAAACAATTGTTTAGTTCACATAAAAAAATATCCTTACTTTATATCCCGTACACATGAAACTTTGTATAGAAAAACAATTAATTATCTTTTTACATTTATCTTTCTTGCGCTTCTTTCTTCTTCTATCTATCTTCTTCTTATTCACCATGCTTTTTAGCCTTCATCATATGTACAAATTACATCCATTTTTGGTTAATTTCTTTCCATTTTTATTTGTATATTGGTTGGCTGGTTGGTTTGTTTGTTTGTTCATCGCAGAGAGATGGGTCAGTGGAGTAGAAGTATGTTTTTGTGATTATTATTATTATTATTCTTATTACTATACATATATATATAGACGATGTAGACATTTTTTTGACCTCTCTTTTTTGTCACATAACATAAGCCATAGAATGAATGTTGACCAATCAGTCAATCCAGTCAGTCAGAGTGTTGTAGTTAGTTGTCCGCAAGTACGTTTTACTTGAAAATATTATTGAACCTGTAGTACTGTACTACATTTGGTCACTACATTGGTCTCATATTCTATGATATTTGCATTAACTAAACTACAGATTATTATTACTGCTACTAGTCAATGATATATATAATTAACAATGTTTCTTGTTGTGTGTATTAATAATACTCTAACTAAAAAAACTGAATGTATGTAAATGAAGTTAATTTGTGTTATAAATAAATACTATTTGATTTGCATTGTTTTACTGAGTCTCGGTTTTATCATTAAGTTGTTCAGTTGATTGTCTCACCATATTTATGTAAAATATCATCTGATGGTTGGTTGATGGCTAAGAATTTATGACTGAACATAATTATGTCAATCATTTGGAATACTACTTACTCAGAGTAAACAGGCCAAAGTTTTGCATATCAACTTCAACCAATGAGAAAAAGATGA
Organism: Schistosoma turkestanicum; assembly: GCA_944470395.2. Classification (NCBI taxonomy): domain Eukaryota; kingdom Metazoa; phylum Platyhelminthes; class Trematoda; order Strigeidida; family Schistosomatidae; genus Schistosoma; species Schistosoma turkestanicum. The sequence continues at coordinate 34,466,420 of OX103974.1, forward strand.
CCAGAAAATTAAACTACACACTAAAGTTACTAGTTCTGGTGTATAAATTTGAGTTCTGCATAAAATACAATGACTACTAGTATCTGAAATTACCATAACCTTATTCAAAACTCTAAATATCAGATATGCAATAGTGCAACATCATGTCTAACGTATATTGAAAATGTGATTCAAAAATCGATTCTGTAACTGTTTTCAACAGTCAGTATCTACCACTTATCCTGCCGGTTGAGTTGTCTTTTATTTTTTCCCGCTGATCATATGTAAGATGTAATTATTCCGGTATGTTTGCTCTTTCAAAAGACAAACGAGAGGAGGAAATTATTGCCAAACGTTGCAGCATTTTCTGTTTAAGACTTTCAGTATTTAGCAACGCAATAATTTATAAGCCTTTTATAATGACCGCGTAAGTATATGCGGTTAGTATTCATAATCATTCAGTTCAGTATGTGTGCATTTTGAAAATGAGTGCTCCAAAAGTTTGGGTAAGCATCCAACTACCTCGAAATATCCTAGCGTGATATCCACTTTTTTATGAAAGCTGCTGTAAGAAATATCAAGCTCCAGTAAAAATAATTAGGAAAGCTTAGTACAATTAAGCAGCTATTTTTTGAAAAACAAATAATAGGTTCGTATTAAAACATATAGATAGTTTTTGAACTTGGTGATTGAGAACTGTTAAAATAAAGATTGACATCAGGTAAACATAGTGAGAAAGGCTGTAGTACTATGTAGCACTTAGCAGTTGTTCGACATATTCTCAGCTTGACACATTGGTAGTTAGTGAGATTATCATTAAGGAAGTTGAATCCATGCTTAAATGCAACATAATGAGGAGCATTTCGAAATATCTTCTAGTGGAATGAGAAGCTAGTTTACGCGATTGACTTGATCAAAGGGCGTTTACCAGTTTCTGATGAAACATTTACAAATTTTTAGTAGAATGATGTAATTTCTCAATCACATCCTCTGATGTATCAATCAAAGATCAGAGCTTGAAGTAATTCTCTATGGTTGGTCTTTAATGTTAGCCATTTCAGCTTTGATAGGAACAAAAACATTACTTTCAACAATCCTAGAAAATAAGTTCCAGTAATGTACTTTCTAATATCCTATCTTTCATAACAATCGTTTGCTTAACCATAGCCTTGGAACATCTGGTAGGTGAAGGTTACACAGGTCTCGATTCTGTCATTTTATGTGTTGATCGGATTGGATGGAGTTTATCCAGATTTCAATAGTTTTTACCCATTTAGTTACACAGCGGCATTAATCAAATCGCTATCTCGTAGAGCGGAAAGTTTCTGTACTACCGGCACACCAGAAGCAGAATTAGTGACCGTTAAGGAATTTCTCGGGGACAACGGGTATCTACAGGAATTTATTGGGAAAAGTGAAGTTGAAATTCCTAAAGGAACATCTGCAAATAAAAACCTACATTTATTCAACTTAAAATCAATGTGACGGTAGCGCAGCAACAATTGTCACACTGACCAGAACGTATCATGCAGCCAAGCTTGTTATCTTGTATAAAACAATAAGTAAGGCATTTGGGGGCCAGACGGTTGGAATGGTTGCTGATTAGTGCACTGCTGGGTGGCTCGGTAATCCGTTCGGGGCGCCAGGTCTAGCTGGGAAAGCCCGCCTTGCCGATTGGGGATTGTGGGTAGTGGATTGGTTGGAGGGATCTTGTTGATTCATAAGTGCCCGAACGGAGGTCACTGCTCGTGTGTGTGCTTTTTGGACGTCCACTTGTCTGCAGACCAATCTAGACGACATGAATGTTCCCGTACGGGGCAGGGGTGATCGCAATATTGGCTCTTGTGTTGCTTAGAATGCAGCGGCGAGCATATACAGCAGGCATGCTGGTTAACCAAGACTATTCATTCACAGATCTTTATGTGCTTGATTCATGTTACCGCCAAATGTGTGTACAGATTTTCCTGTACCTGCCAAAGCAGTCACATTGATGAAGCGGAAAAAAGGGTCTATGTTGGATTCTAAGAACATATCCCGATAAGTCTCAAACCAATAGGTTTAATGGCTTGTAGCAGTACAATTGAACTTCTCTTTGACATAGAGCATCAAATTAATGAACTTAAATATTTCAGAATCGACAATCTAATCCACCACAGCCACTGAACTCTTCAAGCCGGATTTATGTATCCAAAATAACAGTGTCATATCTTTCTTTACCGTGGTTGGCTTTTCGTTAGTTTATTACATCATTCTTACAACTTCTTCTCTTAGTTAGATTGCATCACTTCCTTCAAATCTATAATTTTTTTTAACTGACTAATCTCATTCCATGTTATTTGCGATTACCATTAGTTTGTGTTCATCTATTGCATTACATAACCAGTTAGCTTTATGATCTCTTATTTGATGATTTATCGTCGAAATCGTTCACAGTTAAAAAACTATTAAAAATCTGGGAGCACCGTCCCACTATTTCGTCCTAGTATATCTCTTCAACATCCTAACATTTACTCGAATTGCGTCGCCATCATAACGAAACATATCTACATTTGATTAATGTCAGTGTTATAAGTAATGTTAACTTTATGATAATATTGATTCAAATATATTATAGGTTTTAAGGAGCTAACGAAATATGATGAAAGCATTTTATTCTACTAGATTCTCTGTTCTTGCAACTTTTCAAATCAATCACCATCCAGAGAGTGTAGAGCATATTCATTTACCAACCTGCTAGATACTAAACCTGACTTTCATATTCATTTATGATATTCGAGCAGGTTTGCTCATATTATTGTAAGTGGTTTGGTTCGGTATGGTTACTGAACAGTCAGTTACTGAAATACACAACGTTGTGAGGCTAAAGGCGAACGACGATCTATCTAGAAAATAGAAGAAACTAACTTAAACTAAAGCCCAATTTGATTATGAAGAATCAGTTGCGTTAAAAATTCGAACATGCACTCAACTAAATTTAAAAATTTCTACAGTATATACTACTGAAAGACACATCAAATAAGGATAAATAAACTAGTTTGCATTTGCACGATAACATTTTCAGAGAAATCAACTTCATGAAAGGATTAGTAAAACATCTTAGGTTACGACGTTTGAACGAATACATTTCATTGAGAAATACGAAGAAATAAAAATTAAGTTTATTCCTCTGAGTACCTCTGGCTTCATAAAACTGTAGAACATTACTCATAACCTGTATCTTTAAAATTCATTTCATTATATGGGAAAGATTAACTTACAATTCTGAACGAATAATATTGGATGGATTTACATTGATTGATTCAAGAGTAAACATAACCAATAGGATTATTTGTATGATATAACGGTATAAATCGAGTTCGGAAGTAAAGAAGACTTGATTTTATCAACTGATAGCCCTAAGTATCACAGTAATCATATTCGTTTATTGAAATTCACACAAATTCAATAGTAGTAGGAGATTAAGATTTCTGTAACTAAAATAAACTCCAACATAAGCAATAAGTTTGTTGTTACTAGACTCATTTGTATACCATTAAAAAACTCTTCTTCGGTAATACTTAGAGTTAAAAAGTATTTCATCCTTTATATTTCTAACATTTTATGCTTGAAATGTTTCTCGTTCAGAAATATTTCAAACAGTTTGACAGAATGAAATTCCATCTGTCAGCTCACTTTTGAAATTTAGTTGATTGGAAAAAAATTAATAGTGAATTGGAAACTTTTTATGATATCAGTCAATCAGTCAGTGGAATTTCAGAAAAGACTTATCTACTGCTTAACTCAATACACAATCACTGACTTTACTTACACCTGTTACCTCCAGTAGAGTATAGGCAGCCGACCACCATTCACCAGCCTAATTTGTACTGGGCTTCTCTTCCTAGTTCTGCCTAACTTTTGTTCATTCTTCTCATGTGTGTCTCAATTTCTTGGAGTATTGTGTTCATTGGCCGTCTTTTTCTTTGACCTTGAGGGTTTCAAATAAAGGCTTGTCTTAAGATACAGTTGGTTGCTTTCCTCAATGTAAGTTCTACCTACTTCTTTTCGATTTCCTACTCTACTGGAATCTGGTTTGTTCTTTCCCACAGTACGTTGTTGGTGATATTGTCTAGCCAACGAATCCGAAGTACCTTGCGTAGACAACTGTGAATAAATACTTGTATCTTTTAGATGATTGCTTTCCTAGTTCTCCAAGTTTCCGCCCCATACATTAGAACGGTATTGACATTTATATTGAAAATGCTGATTTTAGTGTTGGTTGATAGATGTTTGAAGTTCCAGATGTTTTTGGATTGTAGAAATGCTGTCCTTTCTTTGCCTATACGTACCTCAATATACAATTCTAATCCTATATTTTTAAAAAAACAATTAACTATCATTTTTACTTCTGATTGAAATTTGAGATGAAGATGGTGTGAAATATTCTATGAATAAATAAAGTAAATACTGAAGGCTTATCATGAAAGATCTTGTTAATGAACAAGTCTTATTGACCTCGGAAATAAAGTCTAGTGTAATTTCGCAAATCGCAACTTTTTTTTTCTCTCTCTCAAAGAATTTATTCTATTCTTTTAAATAAGATTTATTTTGTTGTGTTCGTTTTTTTTTCAATCAAGTTCATAGAATTTTCTGTTTTTAATCATGTTAATTTATTATCTATACAGTTGAATCAATATTATTGCTATATATTCATTGTAAGATCCATTTTTTGAAGTGTTTGTTTGTGAAAATCCCTCCATGTGTACATCTGTAATTTGTCTTTATTGATTATCATCCAGTTGTACATTTTGTTAATCTGTTCGATTCCATTTTGGGGATGATAATATTTGTATTTTAGTATTATAGTTTCTATTTCTTTTGTCTTTACTGAGTTTCTATGTTTCTTTCTGAACTGCATTTATGTTGTTTAAACTGATACCTAGTCAAAGTGACAGTCATATTGATTTGTGTCTCCTTTGATTGAGTTGCTTGTATTGACTAGAATTGTGCATTTTGATTGTGAATTGGCACACTTTTCCAGAATCGGAAACACTCTGTGTTATAAGGCAACAAAATATTATCTGTCGAATGAATTTGATCTATCCAGAAAAGATAGAATATCAGTTATCTGTTGTAGTTGATTTGATTGACTGAACAATTTTTGGTGGAATAATTGAGTGGTAATATTTGTTTAGGGAATGTTGTACATCTATATTTATGATGAATATTACCCAAATCACTTGTTTAGGTTTCAAGGCGCGCATCTAAACTACATAGACAGTTATTCCTCAGTCCAAATCTCAATTTGGATCGTACATTCATGAGAATTTTTGTGTTACATTTATTTGACTAATTTGCTTGCTTACAACTGTTACCCCTAGTGGAGCACAGGCTGCCGATCAATATTCCCCTGCCTACTCTGTCTTAGGCCTCCCGTTCCAGTTCTGTCCAATTTTTGTTCATTCCTCTCACGTCTGTCTCCATTTCTCGGCGTAATGTATTCCTTGGCCTTCCTCTTTTCCTTTGACCTTGAGGGTTCCAAGTGAGGGCTTGTCTTGTGACGTAACTGGGTGCTTCCCACAATGTGTGCTTCATCCACTTATATTGCTTCATCCTGATTTCTTCCTCCACTACAAGCTGGTTTGTTCTCTCCCACAGTAAGTTGTCGCTGATAGTGTTTGGCCGATGGATCTGAAGTATCTTGTTTGGACAAGTGTTAATAAATACCTGTATTTTCTGAATGATGGCTTTGCTATATATGATTAACTGATTCACTTTTTATGGGACTTAGTGATTTTAAATTTTGTACTTAGAAAAAATGAGGTCAAATCACATCACTAAATAAACACGAAAAATATGAGTCACAATGTCAGTAGTACAGGGATATTGGTATTGATTTGGGAATAGAATTAATCTAATCGAAGGAAAAATTCACCTTTAATTAGAAATAAATGACTGAAACTTTAGATCAGTGTTCATCATAATCTTTTACATGCCCAAATCTTATTGATCACTTCAATACTATGCTTTGTTTTCAATTCAGTTAAATAATTGCCAATATTTACTATTATCATCATGATAACATGTTCAATATTTTATCATGAATATTGTTGAATTTTATAATTAATATTATTCTAAACTAATCTAATTTCTCAACTAACATCAATTCGTAATGTCAACTGTTATGTTCATATTTATTTCACAAATATTCAAATATATACTTTTAAATTACTAGTAGTTAGTTACCTTGACCTATTGGTCAAACTTGTTTTATTATGGCAATTTGTGAAATTTATATTCAATCAGTCAAACTGATATCATTTCATGATATTGATCGTATCACTTACAGAATACCTAAAATCATTCAGTATCAAAATCTATTCGATAACGATATGGTGATTAGTAGAGTAGGCAAAGAATATTGATTGGGAAAATATGAATGCCAAATTTATTGTATGCTCAATTATCCCGGAAATGTTTGTCTTTGAAAACATTGTCTGTATATCAGAAAAAAATAATTTCAAAAGAGTAATAATATTGGAGAAAGGATGATAGACAAAACCTTCAGTTCAGGAATTTTCATAACCCTCTTCAGTAGTAATGATTATGTGCACTTATTAAGCAGCAACTTCAAGAAGTAAAAAGTTGTGACCGAAATAGTTCACTTATGTAGGGTATGAGATAGATGTCACCAATGTGAAACAGGTGAAGGTCGCATAATTGACTGAAATCAGAAATGCTCCACTAGGTTGGAATTCTATCCCATGTGGTGTATGTGTGTGTGTGTACTTTTATGTCAAGCCCAAATAGCTTATTTAAGTTGTAGCATCTCACCGTTTATGTATTAAACTAATTTTAATAATTAGTCGTTTGAATTATTCGATAATAATATCGACCATTTTTTTGTATTTGTAATAATTCCATAACAGTATCGACTATTGTATAATTGATTGGGTGTGTGTGTGTGTGTGCGCGCGCGCGCTTACTGGTTTATTACATGTCTAGCCTATGATTGCCTGACTATAAATACTTAGTCATGCATTAGAGCATGAGAGTTGGCTCACTGGCCTTCTCCAATTCGCTTGTTCTGTTTCCGTTTCCGTGTCTATCTGCATAAATGAACGCATGAAATAAATTCATCCGCAAAACAGTATTTAGCTTCTTATTACCACTGCCGCACAAACGCGGTTCGCCTAAGTATGATATGCGGAAACTGAGAGTGAGATTTATTTCATAACATACTCGAGCGTTATATATATAAAGGAGTCATCACTAGCCACTAAAGTAGTGAACCCTACATCGAATCTAACGCAGCCACACCTTAGTGGTGTGGTGTCTTCGAAGAGCACTACTATGAAGTCCTATGCTTTGACGAAACAGCTGTACAATAGTTCTTGCTTTTCACCGGTTGTCAAATTAAATCCAGACCTCAATAGGAGAATACAAATACAGAAAACCATTTTCTAGATACAAAGAATAATAGAAAAAAATACCAAGTTATCTATTTTCATGTGTTCTTGAAAGTGATCAAGCAACAACACGCAACAACGAATGCAGAAGAATACGACCAGTGTAGCAGCAGCCTCTGCAGCAGCAGGTCTCAACATACATAAAGGAAAAAGCAAAATTTTCTGATGCAACACAACATACACCGATCAAATCACTCTTGACGGAGATGCCTTGGAGGACGTTAATACCTTTACATATCTTGGCGGCATCATCGACAATCAAGGTGGATCCGATGTAGATGTAAGGGTGCGGATTGACAAAACGAGGGCTGCATTTCTACAGTTGAAAAATATCTGGAACTCCAAACATTTTTCAACCAAAACCAAAATCAGGATTTCCAATAAAAACGTCAAGACAGTTCTACTGTATGGAGCGGAAACATGGAGAACTACCAAAGCCATCATCCAGGAGATACAAGTGTTTATTAACAGTTTTCTACGCAAAATACTTCGGATTCGTTGGCCAGACACCATCAGCAACAACTTACTGTGGGAGAGAACAAACCAGATTCCAGTGGATGAGGAAATCAGGAAGAAGCGGTGGAAGTGGATAGGACACAGACTGCGATAAGTACCAAACTGCATCACAAAACAAGCCCTCAAGGCAAAAGGAAATATACGAAGGCCAAGGAAACACATTACGCAGAGAAATAGAGAAAGATATGAGAGGAATGAACAAACATTGGACAGAACTGTAAAGGGAAGCCCAGGATAGAGTTAGTTGGAGAAAACCGGTGGGCGGCCAATGCTCCATTGGGGATAACAGGCATAAGTAAGTAAGTACTGATTGTTTAGATTATGTGTAATCAAAGAACTAAATTGTTTGATTACATCAATCTATATGAATTCGTTTGTTCTGGTAAACATTCACAAAATCGAGCATTCAGTTTTTGACATATATATGATTTCAATAAAATAGAGGCATCGTATAATATGCACGTCAACTGATATGCTTGAATGCTATTACGAGTTCACCTTACTCGATAAACAAGACGAAGCAATGACTCAGTGACACGATAGGCCATTCTAATCCGATTGTTCCAGGCCCCTGCTAACGAGAGCAAGAAGTCTTGATAAAGTGTAGAGAATGTATTCTACAAGCACCCAGAAAATACGAGGTTAACGAGCACACAAATCGAGCTCATCTATACATGACAGAAACGTCCTTGGGAGAGCCACAAAATAGCGTACTATAGTAATCCACCAACCAATGACAGTAAAGGATTTTCCGAGTGGGAAATGTATGCTGAAGGTTAACTAGGCGGCTTATGAGCAAAAACATAAAAAATCCAAAATTAGGACTTTTTGCTAGTGAGTTCTGGGGATCTAACATCCCCAACATCATGATACAGAAGTATTAACTTGTATCTTATCCTAAGTGCATCAGTTTGATTTCAATTACTCGATACATACTATAAAATTCAGTGACATACGATAAATTCCATCTTGCTTATGTTCAATTAAATTTTATAAACTTAGTAGTAACCCATTTATCATGTTGAACGAATGTTGCAGATTCGAAAATTAGTATTGCTTGCCAAGCTCTATGTAGTTGGATAAGACAGTTTATTAGCAAAATATGTACACCTAATCTGTAGGCTTCCATTTACAAAACAAGCAGATTTTTGACCGACTTCTTTCATATGTCTTCTAGTCTTCAAAATACTTTAGTCACTCTATACATTCTTATTCGACACTCTTCTCTCCAATAATAACTTCTGAGCGACGCTCTGCTGTATACTACTTAAAAACGACATTGTGAGTAGTATCCAGTGCGATAGGTTTAAATCCTATTGGGAAATGAGAAATATTAGAAATGATGAAACTGATTTAATGGACTAATATTCTCTGAGTTTGCTGGTTAAATTAAAAGACTCTCGTTATCTATCGTGATCATATCATCAGCACAAACTTCATGTAGAAGTGACGCGTTTGCATCTTTCCCTTTGTTTTATTGATATTCAATTGGATTGTTTGTGATGGATATTTATTATGTGATTGTCTGAATTTTTTTAATTTGATTGTATTCTCCCTTGACTTGATTCTTGACCTTATAACTGTTGATGATATTTCTAATTTGTTGTAATTTGAATGGATTTCGATATATTTATCAACTATTGATTAATCTGTGGTCAAAGCTTCAAAATCTTCAGTGATTAACTTTGTTTTCCTCAGATTCCGACATTTTCACCGAAGAAACCATGTTCACAACTGTTTTCGTTCATTGAGATTATCCAAAATGAGTCAAAATGTTCGTCGAGCAATTGACATTCGAGCAAATAATGATGATAGATTCTTCTAACAACATGGTTTAGAGAAATTTCGTGAAAAACTAATAAATGTAAATAAAATACAGATGCTATCATGTAGTGTTACGCTACTTAAGTGATCAATATATTTTATTACTTTATTTCTTCACAGATTTAACCAGTGCTTAATAATTGTAACGTGACCTTCATCTCTTTCTTTTTCTACTTATCTAAACACCAATTACATATTCTTATTATATAAATCAACATAAATTGTTATTCGTCTATTTTAAATAAACTATTCCATCGTTAAACCAACCAATCAGTGCAAATCATCCAGTTATTCTACTATTGTAATTTTGTTCAGGTGGTCACTAGGTATGCTCGAAACTATTACGAGTTCACTTTAGTCGATAAACAAGAACGAGACAATGAACCAGAATCCAGATAGGCTACCGTGATCCGACAACTAACCAAAAAGTCTTGATATAGCGTAGAAAGTATATTCTACAGACACCCAGCCAGCACACAATGAATTCAAGCACATGAATCGCCTTTATTTATACATTTTAGAAACGTCCTTGTTAGAGTCACAAAAATAGCACACTAAAATAACACAGCAACCAATCACAGCCAAGGATTTTTCTGGTGGGAAATACGATCTGAAGGTCAGCTGATCAGCCTATCCAAAATTAAAGCATCTATCGAGCGAGTTCAGATTGGTCAAGTAAAATGTCCTAATGAGAGCAAAATTATTCGTTGCTCAGTTGTATGATTGAATCTAATTCACTGTTTTTTTCAAACCATAATATCTGTCTTCATTTGGTCATATCAATTGGAGTTATCAACAGAACATGAAATTCGAATTCATTCATATGATAGTTTGAGTTCTGGATTATCGTACCTAGTCGAAATAGTTCAAAATGTTTCATATTAGTTTACTATTTCATTAATATTAAGATTGGATAATATTTTTCGTCTGAATTCACTGTTTATGCACATATACACAAATTAATTATACAGTTTTTATATGATGAATATTGTATTGAACTGATTGCTACCACATACATTGTGATGATGATGATGATTTCAGTCAATGGTAAAATATGGCGCTAAATTAATTTAAATTGTCAGTTTATTAATACAGATGAAATAATAGATTTGTGGACGGGTTTACTTATGAAATTCTCTAGAATTTGTTGAGATTAGAATAAATTATAGTTTTATGGTGTTTGTGGCCCTGCCCCAATTGATAAAATCTATGTATATATATCATTGTGCGTTTATCCTAAGATAATTCATGTCATTTATAGTATAATCGTAAAATAAGTCAATAAATTTGTAGAGATGGTTGAAATAAATTTAATTTGTATACAATTTTTCGGTAAGATTTGTAATTTTTTCATAATTCCATTCAATGTATACAAATGTTATCTTGAATGAAGAATTTTGTCGGTTTCCATTATTCTTGATGGATAGTCGTATGCCGTACTGATTACCGTTTACTAAATACATATATTCTTATACTCATTTCATTCTGACTTTAAGGGCTACTGCTTTCAAACTGTTTACTAACAGTTCTATTACAACATATTCCCCACATACAAACACTTTAAATCTATATCTGATATTCATTGGAGTTATATATATAGAACAATTTTGATTAGCCCCATCATAAAAACTACCAGTATACAACGTCTTAATGACCCCGACGTGGTAGTCTACACCTACTCACATGGCTCACTCTAGTTGTGAATGACTTCATGGATTTGTACCATGTTTTGGTTTGGTCCCCCCTCGACTTCTTCCAGCCTACCTGTATATCAGACAACATCGCTCGTCAAGGTAGTCGATGGTTTGGCATTCGCAACATGTTTCAGCTACTTCAACTGATGAAGTTTCAATACTTTATCTATTGATCTACCATCCTTAACTAGCACCCGTTTTCTAGCAACAGCATTACTTACTCGATAGTGCCAAGATAAACGAGCAATGCTTTGAAGACAGCTATGGTCGAAAACCAGTAACCTACGAATATATTCTACGCTTATCGGTTATATTTCATAGCCATATGGTAGGACAGAGCGAAATGCTGCGCAGTACACTCATCCTTTGGTTAGCAATCGGATGTCTCGCCTGCGCCATAAGTTATGAATTTTGGCAAAAGCCAATCGAGCCTTCTGTACCCGTGCTGAGATTTCGTCACAAACTAGGTCATCTGCACTAACGAGGCTCCCGAGATAAGTGAAGCGGTCAACCCACTTGACTACTTCACTCCCTGCCACCAGTTCAAGTACCGATGCAACCCAATCTTGAAGCAGCATTTTGCATTTCAAGGGGCAGAATAGCATTTCTCGACGATTGCCTGCGGCCTCTCATATAAATGGTCTTTTTCGTCCTCGTTGTCAATGTTGGTAGGCACATTTCACTAGATGACGTTCACTGTAATCATCTCTTTCCTTGTTTTGAAGGAGGTTTTGATGATCTTCCGTACACGAGATTCCTACACTATTATTGGTTTTGGGGCTTCTTAGAATAGCATAAGTGCAACCCCACATGCTTGTGAGACGTTTTCTTCTTCGTGGTCGGAGTATAGCAACATATATCCTAGAGCCAGTCTTTTTTGTCTAACCTACCTCCAAAATGTTTCAGTCATTTCAAGTACCATCAGGCTGTATCTCTTCATTTCCACAGCAACCTGACTAGTTCTTTCGGTATTTCACAATGTACGGACATTCCATTTACCTACACTAATTTTTGCTCTAGTTATGAGCAGAGACATTAGCCTCATGAGTTCGGAAGAAACTCGGCTTCACCATGAGGCGTGATAACACTTCTAAATGAAGACTTTCTAACTCTTAGGGCAGAGTTTAAATGGTATGAATTATTTTCTCTGGTTTGCGTTTGTTTAGCAATTTGGTTTTCTGAGGGATGAAGTCGCTAACCACATGTTTGGTAGACGGAAATAGTTCAGGAGGTCCAGAGGTTAGGCATTCGCGCGCAAGACCGAAAGTCCTAGGTTTTTTGAATCCTGTGGGTTGCATGAGTCATGGATGCGCGCTGTTGATGAGTCCCGTACCAGGACGAAACGGCCATCCAGTGCTTCCAAGTTTCTAATGGTGGTCTAACGATGATTGATTAATGATTTCAATATGCAATAAACACTAATCTTCATAACTCTAATTGAAAAATCGTATCATTTTCATTTCTATTAGATTATATCGATTCTTTTCGTGTTTAAATCTTTAAATTCATATCTTCATGCTAATCTGAGCCAGAGCACATTCATGCTGTATATTGATCATGACTGATAAGATAAGAAGATCAATTCATTTTGTTTCATTAACTTCTCAACAATTTTTCTATAAAATGTAACATTTTGACACTAAAATTTTTAATGAGATATAAGATGCAATACAGCTAATCTTTATTCTGCTAAGTAGGTATCTAATGCTTTATATTGTCTGGCTTAAATTAATTTACAACCTTAGAGCAGTCATCTTAAATTGTGTGTTACATCATACACAACACGGATGAACTTCACTAATCATGAATTCTTCTCACTAGAAATCTGTGAATCATTTCTCTCTTTCTGGATTCCACTTGAGTATTTAAGGCTCCATAATCACAAAGCGGCAAGTTTAAACGATTGAACAAAATGCTTCAATAAATGGTTTATGTGAAAGAAGATCTCGTGAAATTGATTAAGTAATAAAAAAGAGATTGTTTTTTATTCAAGGAATTAGATAAAATAAATAGGCCAAAAGAATAGAGGAAGATGAAAAAAACTCATTACACCGAGAAATGGAGACAGACATAAGAAGAATGAAGAAACAGATTGGACAGAACTAGAAAGAAAGGCCCAGGTTAGAGAATACTGGTCTATGACCTATGGTCAACTAGAGGTAACAGGCGTAAGTTGAAATAAATAAGGTGAATCAAGTTCAGTTGTTTGAAAAGGTAATATGCTTAAGGTCATCATCGTCTGTGACATTTTATCATGTTTATTTCATGTTGATAATTTCTATTATAAATGAACATCATTTGAGAGTTTAGGTCAAGTATACAGTAGTTCAACAATTAAGAAGTAAAAAGAAATATTACAATAATCAGTATATATTCAGTTAGAGCTTTGGAGATTTGTGTTTTTTTTACACATTTGAAATCATCAATTAACCATTGTTAGACCAGCACCGTTAGAAACTTGGAAGCACTGAAAGACGGCCGTTTTGGTCCTGGTATAGGACTCATCATCAACAGTGCGCCCTCATGACTCCTGCACATCGCAGGATTCGAACCTGGGACCTTCGGTATTGGGGATGAACGTCTAACCATCGGACCACTGGGCCGGCATCCAACGGTGTTAATGTCTAACTCTGATTGATCAGTATATAGCTAATTAAGTGTATATAAACTTATCAGTTATATTGGAAATGATTACTAATTTACTTTCATGTAAATATAATAACCTTTGTAAATATTGATTTACTGTGGAAAATCTTGTTGAAATGAATATCCACATGCAATATCTGGTTTAGTTGATTACAATAACAAAAAAAAATGAGAAAAATCTGCTTACATTATGATTAGTTGTTCCTTTTAAAAATGACATGTTTATGTATTTCTTTCCAAATACTTTGTAGTTCAATACTACGCATACTTAACACGTTTGTTTTTCTAATCAATAGGTCATTCAAACAACAATAATTGCATAATATCATTTTGTCACATTAATAATATGATGGACAGTAGTAGTGGTTATTTTTTGTGACCTTCACTTGAAACCTTGATTAATCATCTGTTATAGCAATATAATTTTATTTTATTCTTTAATAAATAGTGTATATATCTCACCGGATTAAATGTACTCAGTATGTAAGTTGAAATGTTTGTTATTTAAACTCTAATTGATTGAAATTCAATGACTGTTTCTTTGATGACGTAACAAAATCATTAGTCATTTCAATGCTCATAACATTTTTATTTCATCAGTTATATTATCTCTTACTTTTGGATAAAATGTTTATGCGGTATATCTTGATAAAAAAAAAAGGTTATTAACCAGTATCCAACACACTTATCACTCAATCAGTGGCGAATATGTCAGAATCTGGTACAGATAGTACATCAGTTCAATTCATTATATCATATTATCATCACAGTGAGATAAATTTGATAAGAAAAATATCAGAGAAGCAGAAGTTGTAACATTCATTATTAGTGGTGATGTAGTGAACGAGAACACAGGTGGGGCAACCGAATTGTATTTAACGGAAATTACAGAGTTACTGAGTAAAATCGGAAAACCATATCGTAAATCGTTAATTTGCAAAATAACAGTTCATCATATCGAACTGGACTGTTCCTGTTGCAAAACATCAATCCATTGTCACTATTCATGCGTTTCATACAAATTCCATTGTTTTCTAACTCTTCCTTTCTTGATCTTTCCCCATCTTCTGCTGCCAGACATTATGTTGACGCTCACGTCATATACTACTTATAAGTAGCTCACACCACAGTAATGGAAACTATTAAACACAGAGAATTGTAAGAACTTGAACAACTTAGTATTTATTATAACATATTTTTAGATCACTAAACTGAATGTGTTCAGTTTTTCTTTTAAATTCGTTTCTGCTGACAGTTTCCACGAGATTCAGTTGACTATGATTACCACTACAGGTCAGTTACATACCAATTAAAAAGGTTAAATCCCTCCGCAGAGCGGAAATTAGAAAGAAAACTGGAGATTGTGATTGGTATATATTTGTTGGCGATCTCATGGTATCGAAATATTACCGAGATCGCCCCAATGTATACAGGCGAGACTAACGTGCGTACGTGAGCGAGATCAAGGTCACAAACAACGGGAAATGTGGGATTTTGGTACAATTAAACAAAAATATACATTAAAACCATCACTAGTACAATTCATTATAATAATAAATGTTTCTATTAAACAGATCGCGTTCTCTTGATAAAAGTAGATCACTACAAACCTGTGGACAATGATTATTTTCAAATGTATATCGTTCAAATAAACTCGAATTGTCAAATATGGGATTTTTTAAATCATTTAAATTCATTTCAAATAAACGGTTCAATAGTTTGTTATCAGTGACAAATAGTTTTTCATCTTATTTGGTTATAAATGGAATAGTGTACGAATATAATTTTATCAATTCTTTCAAATGAGAACATTTACAATTATCTCTCTTCATATTGAATTTTTCATGATGAAAGAATCACACAACCGGTATTAACCGGTTGCTTCAGTTTCCGCATTATTAGAGTGGCAGTGAAGAAATCAATATTACGGTTGAGTAAAAATGTAATTTCAGAATTAATGAGAAAATTTGAATAATTTTAAGTTGACAGTTCTCACGTTAAACTTATATTGTTTAAACCACAGAATGAGGGTTGTAGATACTCACTGATTTCGAGTTGCATACTAGGACAAAATGAATGTTCAGTGCTTCCAGGTTTCTAATGGTGGTCTAACAATGATCGATTCATGGGTTCCAGTCAAAAACAACAATCTCTGTATTGAATATGATTGTAAGAAAGCAACTAAAAATAGCCACCGAGAAAGCATTTAACATTGCCAAGTTGATTGTGATTGAAAGGACTAAGCCCACAATTCCGCATAGTTCTAGAAACTGAACGAACAATTAAGTCACATACTATTTATTATATTTACCAATTTATATGTTTGTATGGACATACGTACATAGGGAGCAGTAATCGAACAATGCAATCAAGGCTTATGGAACATGTGCCTAGATGGCTTCAGTACCAGCTAATGTGAAATGCTACGATAAACGTATGGATTAGAAAACCGTGTTCATAGATAGCAAAGTACATAAACAAAACGAGGCATAGAAAAAAAACGAATGCATAGTTCCGAATGTTGTATAGAAATTGTTAAGCCTTGGCTATTCGCAAACTCAAATCCCTCTTATAGGTACAGGATCAATACGTTGTGACTTTGAATTTGTGCTGTTGATCTTTAAACCATTTTATGGCTTAGAGTAGTGAGACAATTTCTTATTCTTTCCACTTTATGTTTATTTGAACTTTTATTTAACTGACCTTCACTAATTTTACATAAAATGCCCCGATAAGTAATTATGTGTAACCAGATCGTTTGAAATGTATAACGCGAATACATCACATTTGAACACACCAACCGTATGTACAACAGTTTTGAAGACAAAGAATATTCAGTGCACTAGAATTTGAATATTATCCAAGTTAGCGAAATTACAAATTCTTCATGTTGATGAATACAGTTGTGTAAGTGATTGTAAAATATAAAATAATTTCTTAACCCGCGTCAGAATCCTTATTTTCCCCATGATACATGTCATATTGCTGTCAGATGTCAGTCAGTCAGTTATAACGTAGAACTTCGTACACGAGTATATAAAGTTCAGGTTGTCATACCACATTAGCACACAGACGCAACTGTCAGTTCAAATCACATAGTGGTAGCGATGGTAGAAGCATTAGTAGTAATGGAGAAGATTAGGTTTCAAAGATATAATTCGGGAAATATAATTCAGTGAGATAAAGTTAGAAAGAGATAGAGATGATGAGGAATTCAGAGGGTTAGAATTTGAGAGTACACAATGAATGAATGTACCTACGCCATTGCAAACGATTTTGAGCCATGTTGTTTGCAATGACAGTAACTACTTGATTGTTGGCATTTTTAACATGTTAAATTTTACAGTGCCTAACATTATCAATGAAGCATTCACATAGAAAGAACTAACTCAACCTTACCAGATTGTTCGAAATGAATAGCAGAAATACATCACTTTTTTAGATTAACTCTGTCTTCTCAATATTTTATCGTCCATGTTTTCGGAAGAGATGAATTGTTGTATATTAGTCTAATGTGACTGTGATTGGCTAGTAAATGATAATCGTAATGACCTTCAATTTTGTGTGAATAAACATGTTTGGATGATGATTGGTCGGCTGAAGTGTTAGCATAACCCATTTTGTCGATCAATAATTGTCTTAATTTGAGCAATATTAATCAGCTTTGTGTTGAAGCAATTGTAGCTGCGTCATTGTACTGAATTACAACAACAACAACAAAAAACGATAAACTAATAACTCAAATAAACTACTTGTAATCGGTCAAATTCATGATACTTTTCAAAAACTTTGACAAAATACGCGTTACGTAGACTTTTACAGAATTAGTATGTTTGACAATGAAACAAGTTTTGCATAAAATAACTCTTTATTTTAAGAGTAAGGCACATTATTACTACTCAGTTATTTTGATGTTTTTTTAATGGAATAGTGACCGAAATGATTCCAAAAACTGAGTTTTCTCATTTTTATTACTTTAACATAACATTATGAACAAGCGTTTTATTGTATATAATGAAAGGAAGTTTAAGAGTTGTTAAATTAATAGATAGAATGCTTTGATAGATTGATAATAAGGAATGATACAATGTAGAGGAGTCATAAAACTGTTCATGAAAGTGAAATTATTCACTTGAACATCAAGTTGAGTTGGTATCAGAAAGCAAAATATATACCATTATAGGTCTCTCAACATTCAATTTATCCAGATTTTGACCATCATATCACATAACCACACTCAATACAATTAAGGAAATAAGAAATGAACTGTTTAGTGTATTTTAACATCTTAAAAACATATTCAGCATCTAAACTAGTTGGTAGTGGATGTGTTTTTATGTGTGCAGCTCACTGAGCTTGTCCCAAGCATTCAGACAAATTAACTAATCCATTCTACCCGAGTTATTATTCCCACATCTTCCGACTTTTCCAACTAGAGGATTTTATTTTGGTTGTTTTTATTCGAGTACGTGTATGTGCCGCATACTCCGCTCATTAAAATGTTTAGATTATTTTGTCTGATTATAAATGGCTTAGTCATGCTTTATCGATTAGAGTTAGCTCGCTAGCCTTCTCTGCTTCGCTTTTGTGTTTGGCATTAACATGTTTGCCTGCATCTTATCCAACTGAATCCGTATTTGGCTTCTTAGTCCTCACACAGACGTGGTTTGTCTAAGTATGATATTCTGAAATTCAAGGGTAGATTTACCTCATCGTATTCTCCATCATTCGTAAATATCGGAGTCATCGCGTACCACTAAAATGATGAGCCCTACCTTGAGTTCAATGCATCCACTAAAAGTCCCATCATTTATAATGAATAATTATTTATTATTCTTATTTGTAGCGACTAAAACTAATTAAAAATGAAAATGGAGTCGCTAATGATATATATTGTCCGAATCTACTTTTATGCATGATCTTTTAAGATCCAATGCATGTAGAAAATTTGTGTCAGCAGAAGATATTAATCTAGTACATCTA
Source organism: Schistosoma turkestanicum (assembly GCA_944470395.2). NCBI lineage: Eukaryota > Metazoa > Platyhelminthes > Trematoda > Strigeidida > Schistosomatidae > Schistosoma > Schistosoma turkestanicum. The sequence continues at coordinate 34,485,510 of OX103974.1, forward strand.
ATTGATCAATCAATACAATGCATATATTTTTTGTTTCAGCATGAACATTCATAAATTTGATATTTTCATGCTTCTTCTAATCAGTCTAGAAAGCAGAGATAAAGTTATTGTAGTACCTGATATAATAATTAATTTACCCACTAACTGATACATGAGTAATTTCTTTTCTTTATGTTCAAGGTTAAATTAAGAATTAGATCATCACTATAATAGTAGACAAGCATAATATTTTTCGTTAAATAATGATCGATTATTAATGTAAGTGTATATCTCTACAGGAAGTTATTCGTGATGTGAATAGCTCAGTAATAATGGCGTGAACTGTGGAGCTGAGTAATACAAGTTCGAAACACACAAGAATTTGGAAGAGGTACACAAAAATTCTAACTAATATATTAAGAAGCATGAAATCTCGGTTCAGGGTTTCCTGCAGATTTCTTTCAATCACCAATAGCACCTCATATGTATTTGAGTTTGTTTACATTTAATTTGGTTAAGCCATTTTATTAGCTTATTTAACAGAGCACCATCCATACAGAAACAACTTATTTATACCATTTTATTGAGCCTGTAAGCTTGAAAATTGCTAACTGCTTATGCACATATTCATTTTACTAGTTATAATAATGTTAGTCGTTTAAATAATTCGATAACACTATCGACCATTATATATTTGTAATAATAAAGTTGCCTGTTTCAGTAATGAATCTATAGAGTGAATTGTGACAAGCGTTCGGAATTCAGATGAACAGGATGATCAGGACGGACAGTATACGAAGTTTAGAAATATATCGAATATCCATTGCCATGTAACGCAAAGCAAAACACATCATATATGCAATACCGATTCATTGAGAAGAATTCGAAGAGCACAAGAGAATTAGGCAACCAGGTCATTAGTTACTACTCAATGATTAATGTTAAAAGTAATGTACGTCATGTTTTAGAATGAGGTCAGAAGCCAGAGGGTTTTACACTCAAACTTAATTCAAATTATGATTGAATATAACATTATTTGATATAGCTTTATATGAATATCTCACACCTGATACATGATTGAACTAGCATAATTACCAATTCTTTTCGTGATTTCGATAACTCATTTTAGGCTCATTAGTAGTGATTAAGGAATAGGTTTGTAAAGATTACTTTATTTCAAAGTCTCCTGATATGTCACTAACTAGAAAATTGTTTCTATCATAGTCCTGAGTATTTCTAATTATGTAATCTTATCCCATGTCCTAAATAAATGAAAATACGACAAGAAATTTATGAAGGTAAATTGAATTCTTATACTTTACTAAATTTCAGTAGTATGACTAATTTATGTTTAAATCTCAATGTGCTCTAATAAGGAGAACATGTACACCTAGGGATAGGTCAGTCGATCGATTAAGTAATCAAGAACATTCTATGCGGATGACGAGTTCATTTGCTACAAAAACATAAATAACATGAAAGTGAGTGTGGTTACATTTGGTGATTACTTCGAACCCTATTATCTCCGATTACTGCTAATACTTTAACTACATCTACTACCATGGGATTTGAAGTGACAATTGCGTCTGCGCTAATGTGATATGGCAACTTGAACTGAAGTACGTGTGTACGAAGTTCTGCGTCGTAACTGACTGACTGAAATTGGCATTCTCATCTTTCATAACATTTCTGAAAATTTTTTCACACTTTCCCCTTTACACAACTAAAATCTGTCATCTAATAATATTAATAGTTCTGGAAATGTGTATTGCTTATTAATGATTCAAGATTCAAATCATACCCAATAGTGTGATGATGAATATTTCGAAATCAATGAACTTTTGTGTCCAAACTACCACTTCTACATTTCAAGTTTTAAAGAGATCCCAGGAAATTTATCTCACTACATGGGGTACTTGGTAGCAATTGTCACTGGAAGCACTGAACTGTAGTTATTGAGAACGTATACGACAACCATGAATGGAACTCAACGTGAATAAATAAAACAGAGGTTATCCGTCTGTTACTTGTATTCGACCATAAGTATCTTTGAAGCATTGATCGGACATCCTAGGACCACCGAGTAAGCAATGCCGTCAATAGGAAAAGGATACTAAATAAGGAGGTAGATCAGTTGATGAGGTAGTGGAACTTCATCAGTTGCGGTAGTTGGGACATGTATTACGAACTCCCAACCGCTGACTGACGTGCCCGTAAACTATCTTTGTTGTAAATGATATCTCCATAAGACACGCTTTAATAGTCGGTATGTTTGCTGGTTTCACTTGGTAACTGTAATTTACTTATTTATTGTACTAATCTAATTGTTTTTATGTTTAACCACCAAGTAAGCAATGCAGTCAATAGGAAAAGGGTACTAAATAAGGAGGCAGATCAATTAATGAGGTAGTGAAATTTCATCAGTTGAGGTGGTCTGGACATGTATTACAAATTCCTAAATACTGACTGCCACGACGAGCGATGTTGTCTGATGCAAGCTGGAATCTTTTATATTACTACTAATAATTTTACAACCTTTACTGCTATATGGGGTTTGTACTGACGATTCCTTCTCTCTGTGCTAACGCGGTATACCAATTTAAACTGATGTACGTACGTACCGAATTCCACTTTGTAGCTGACTTACTCTAGCCGAATGTTACTACTAACCTTCACAATGCGGCCTAAGACAGGGCCTGTATTTGACAAAATAACCATTTCTCTGCGCTAATGCGGTATGGCAACTTGAATTGATGTACCTAAGTACGAATTTCTATATTGTAGTTTTCTGAATAACAGTCTTTAATTATGAACTCATACCTGTATAAATCTTAACATTACGAAATGGCCAAATAGTAGAAGTGAGCAAAGTAAATTACAAACGAGTTACTACCTGTGACAATTATTTTCTAGTAAAGTGCTAATTTCCAATTTGCAGAATTCATAATATTCATAGACTTTTGATTCGGAAAGATTAATGCTAGAACATTTTTGAAAATTGTGTAAAATAACTAACTACGTTCTCTATGTACGTTACATCAGAATAAACGCATATACGAAAAGCCTGCTCCGGGGCAAATGAAATAAAGCTGTGGTTTTTCCTATCCGAAATAAACTAGTTGAATTTATTAGTAGATCTCTATACTTACGAAATCGTCCGTCTGTGATACATCAAACTAATCACTATCAACAGGTATACAGTGAATCTCAAAAGTCAGTCAGTCAGATGCAACGTAGAACTTCGTACGTAAGTACATCAGTTCATGTTACCATACCACATCAGCACAGAGATGTAATTGTCAATTCAAATCCAATAGTAGAACGGTTAGTAACGGTATTAGGAGTAATCGGAGATGTTAGGATTAGAAGATATTATTCAAGAAGTATGATTTAATGAGAAAAGTTTAGAGAGTCACAACTAGAGTTGCTGAAGAATCCAGAAGGTTAGGATTTGAGAGAGCACAAAGAATAAGTGCACCGGCGCCATTGCGAACGATTTTGAGCCATGTCATTCAAGTTCTCTAACCATCGATTATTATCATCTCGCGGACCCCAACCAGGTAGTCGACACCTACCGACATAGCTCAGTCCACTCGTCAATGACTTCATGGATTTGTGCCATGTTTTGGTTTGGCCGCCCCTAACTATCTTCCAACCTATTCCTACACTACAAAACAAAGCTCGACGAGGCAGTCGGTGGTTGGGCATACGCAACACATGTCCCAACCACCTCAACTGATGAAGTTTCAATACTTCATCTATTGATCTGCCATTCTTACCTAGCACCCGATTCCTAATAACAGCGTTGCTCACTCGGGTGTCCCAAGATATACGAGCAATGCTTCGAAGACACCTATGATCGAAAACCAGTAACCTACGAATCTCAAAAGTATTACAATTTCTAATCTTCATGAACTAACCATTTAACAACCGAATAAGGTATTGGTTAATATTTCCAACTGTAATTGATATTATCATGAACTAGCCAAATTACTATCATTTGTACAAAAATTAATGTCATCCAATTATTATCACATACTCATTATTCGTAATCGACTAATGGGGATAGCTTCAAAAAAATATCACATCAATGTATATTTTAGGAACATTTTATTTGAAAAAAAACAGAAAAAGAATTCTTGTACACGCACAAAATAATAATAGCAAGTGAATTAATTAATATGAGAATTCATATATTTATTTATTTATTCTAAGAAATGTTTTATCCATTATGCTGCATAAAATTTCATACAATAAAAAATACAAAATGGTTATTCGTTAAAATTATAAAGAAATGAAACAAAAAGTGAATGAACACAGCTATCATCAAACGGATCCATTTAACCGGGAATAATAATTTTCTTTTTATCTAAAAAATAATCTATTAAAAAAATTTGTGTTAATTTAAACTAAATAAGAACACAATTTACCCATATGGATAGCCGTGATATTTTCTTCGAAAGACTGATAGTATAAAGTTGACAGATACAATGAATAGAGCTATTCCTGATATTGTGTAAACTGTAGAAAGGATTAAAAAATAGATAGATGAGTGAATGGGGGCGAAATTTAATGAATAAAACTACAATAAGTGTAGGAAAGAAAACGATATATATTCAGGAGTATAAAGGCAAGTATATCCCTTGAACATAGAATTTTTGACTAACATTCCTCTGTTTGTGATAGCACCATACTACTTATTTTCTTTTTTAGTGTTATTGATATTATTCATCAACAGTAGAACAAAGGAGGGAAAGATTTGCGGACTTCAAAAAAAAACAATCATTAACAAACAGACTTCTTCCGGAGCAATCTAGTTAACTGTTTGAATATTCAATATAGAAGGATAGATGAGCAGGAGCCTTTCTACTAACGTTTTTCCTATTTATTTCTGATAAGAATTTTCAAATGTACCAACAAAAAATTTGGCTTGGTCATTGAGTTGAGGATATTCAGCTAATAGTCACCGTGTCTATAACATTAATGTAATTCATGTAAGAAGTATAGGTCTGTACAGTTAGCATTTAGGAACACTGTTTTTGTTATGGGGGCTTCAGCAACTGGGAATTGAACATGTTTATGGAAGTTGACTGCTTTAACTGACAAACTCTATCAGCTCGAATTCACCGCATTATTATGTAGCAGTTATTAGCATCAAGCATTTTAGAAATACAATAGATGGTTTGAGCTGAAGTCAGTTAGCTAAACAGTTACAATGTAAAACTTGGTACATAGGTTTAAGTTGCACATAGTAACCACTGGTTTCTATTGTTTCGCAAACCCAAAGCGGGTAGTCTGCACCTATTGACATGGCTTAGTTTAGTTGTCAGAGATTTCATGGATTCGTATCGAGTTTTGTTAAAGGTGAATATCTAAAATCTAGGAGTATCACTGAGGTAAGATTTGCAAAGGATGTATCACAACAGGAATAATCTTAATAGAATATATGGTAAAATCAAACTGCATGAGAAGACAAATGTTTGTTGTATATTATAATGGAGTTTTGTGCCCTGAACTGGATAAACGAAAATCCACCATACACATCCACCTGAGCTACAAATCTTACCCACCATTTCAACATTTATATGTGTGACAGGACAAAAATAGATCATACAACTTACCTTTTCGTTTTGTTGGGTCAGTAGTTGAACCAACTTCAGTCATGAGAAGAATCCCACCTGAGCATCCAATATCTTATGGAAAATCATAAGTTAAGGCATAGCATGCAAACAAATGTGATAATATAAGAGAACAAATACCAAACAAATCAAGGATACATAAAAGCATCACAATAAACGTCTCTGCGACAAATTGGTAATCAGAACCTTCGTATATAAAAGCTTTCTAGAATATACAATTAGGGCGAGTAAAGAAAAGAACACATCTTACAATTTCTCCATTAGGGGGCGGTGCGTGGAAAAGTGGAGGTCCACGAATATGATTGTACACTTGGCCAGAAATGGAACAGAAAATAACACCCTACAATTAAAAAGGAGCTCATTAAGTGACACTGTACAAACTAGTTACTTTCTGCTGAGTGGGAATAACTTGTGATCAAACTATAAACGAAAAAACTCACCATACACTTTCAAGTTATTTCGAGAAAGATTAGTGGTGAAATTGAGTGGCGGCACCTTTCCTTAAAACGATGGTGATACTTAGCAGTATGAAACTAGTCTAAAGATCTATCAAAATTATGAACATTCTATAAATACGCTTTTTAATGGATAATTTTGAAGTCTCGTTCAAAGAACTGAAGCAAACCAAATCACTAAATATGATTGGTGTGCAATAGCTTGACAGACTGAAAGCAGAATCAATAGAGACTCGATTTTGATTAAAAACCCAACCCCAGTTATTATAATACACGAAGACATAACCGGCAACCGTATTCCCGATCCTAGCTGCTACAATTACTTAATGACCCAACTGAGCTATATTGGCTGAAACAGATGTTGCGGAAGGTTCTACCATGTCAGACAAGTCGATTGGAGAACAAAAAGACCAAAAGTAGCAACTGAAGGTCTAAGGGCGACGTCGTACTGCTGACTGTGGAGCGGTGTGACAGTAGTAAGGTTTCCTTCCCGAACATCCAGCATCTGCAGCGATACAACCTTCTCACAAGGAAAGGAGGGGTTGGAAAAGTTCGACCCTAAAAATCTCACACTTCATTTTACCCAGCTGATTTCCGCAAGTGTGGCCTTTCGCAGATCGGAGCTAACACAAAATCTTCCGATAAAAGGTTGATGATGATCGGCCTCAAGCAGGTGTCCCTTGGGCTCTGTGGTCACGCTCGCAGGTCGCTAAGACTAAACCTAGCCCAACTTTCTTTCCAGGTTCCTCGAAAATTCCCTTCTATGGTGTGGGCAACCAGGAAGTGACATCCCCGCTCATACCCCTGAGAGTACACGATATCAACTGGTTCATAATCGAATATTTCTACACCTATTAATAAGTCTCCTATCTCCGAAGTCGGCCCTTTTCGTATACCTTCATACATTGACCTCACTCTGTCAAGATAGAGAACCAACTCGGTTTACATTTTGTGTATCTGGAAGCCCCACTGCTGCTTCCTGTAGCCTCGCTGGTGTAGGTATAGCATTGACTTGGAAAGGTGAACTAGCTCTCATAGAATGGATCTGTGTACACAGAAGACAATAGTAATAAGTCGTTAGAAACTTTGAATGACATGGCTCAAAATCATTTGCAGTGGCACAAATGCGTCTATTTTTCGTCTGCGCTCGAATCCCAATTTTCTTGATTACTCATGACCATCTTTCTCTACTCAAATTTGCTGCACTGGAATATACTTTTCTGATCATATATCCAATTCACAATCTTTTCTGCCACTACTAATACTCCTACTGCCTCAACAACTATGGGATATGGACTAACTCTAACTGATGTATGTATGTACTAAGTTCCACATTGTAGCTGTTTGACTGACTGACTAACATATTATATAAATGAGCCTTCAAAAGCTTCAGTACGGTCATAAGAAGGGATTATCAGCTCTCCCTCTCGAAAATCTCTCACGCGGCTACGCTTTTATATCAGTTTGCTGACCAAAGGACGAGTATACTGCGCGGCAGTTCACTCCGCCCTACTATACGGATGCGAAACATGGCCGGTGAGATTAGAGGACCATAGGTGTCTTCGAAGCATTGCTCGTATATCATGGGACAACCAAGTAAACAATGCTGTCGTTAGAAAATGAGTACTGGTAGTGATGACAGGTCAATATATGAAGTATTGAAACTTCATTAGTTGAGGTGGTTGGGACATGTGTTACGTGTGCGCAACCACCGACTGCCTCGACGAGCTATGTTTTGTGGTGTAGGAGTAGGTTGGAAGAAAGCTAGGGGAGGTCAAACCAAAACATGGCAGCAATCCATGAAGTCATTGACTAGTGGACTGAGTCATGTTGGTAGATGTAGGTTACTTGGTTGGGGTCCGCGAGAGGAAAGTCACCAATGGTCAGAGACCTTGAAGGGAATGGCTAAAAGTCGTTTGCAATGGCGCACGTGTATCTACTCTTTGTGTTCTATCAAATCCTGACCTTCTGAATTCGTCATAATATATATCTTTATCTTTCTAGCTTTATCTCATTGAATTATACCCGAATCTTCTCTATTACTGCTAATACTTCTACTTTCGCTATCACTCTTGGATTTGAACTGACAGTTGCGTCTCTGTGCTAATGGGGTATGGCAACCTGAACTGATGCGCATACGTACGATGTTCTGTGTTGTATCTGTCTGTCTGTCTGACGATGTCGTCTCAGTCAATACTTATAGCATTTATCATTTATGATTGAATTGTCGAATACCCAAAACAATCTGGGTTGAAGTACTGTGTCAATCGGTAAACCGTTTGCATACAGAATGTAAGGCGTAGAATTACTTTTAGATCGAACTATAGCTTTGTTGGGAATCCAGAAGGAAAAGGACCCACACTAAGAAGTATTGGTTTTTGCATGAATATAAGAAATAAAAATATATAAAATAGATAAATAAATAAAAATAAAGATCAATACTTAAGCGAGAAACCCATAAGTCATATAAAAACGATTTGTATATATCTCGTTACATCTTACACGAAAATGTTTTGGTCAAATCCACTTGAATATGTTATAAGTAGTATAAAAGCTGGAAAGTTACTGTTTTTGAAAAGATGAAGTATACGACTTAACAAATGAGGAAAATTCCCTGACTTACCAACGATATTGCACTCCATAGTGAACGATTATATAAACAATCTATGTTGATTCGACGGAAGTACAAAACTGCAGCTCCAAGGGACATAAAAAGAGCAAGTAGCATGGTTCCAGTATAATTTGGAGGTCGAAATAGACGGATCTGCAAATTTTAAAAGTGGAGAATATCTACCTTAATTTGAGTGATTCCAGATATCCATTGTACTATGGTCTCAGAGGAAAACCCATTAACCATTATGTCCATGTAGTCCGATGGTTTTATATTTCCTTTAGGTGATACATGTACAATAGCGGGTGCAGTTTCTTGATGTAGCTAAAACGGGGGTTATATTTTTATCACTTACGAACTCAAAGACACCGGGTGCTTTATCATAGTCAGCGATCGCAAAGAATAACCGATCATCATGTTGTTTAAAATATCTCCAGGAAGTTGCTACAACTTGAAACTCTTCAAACGCTTGTCTAAATAATATTTGAAGGGAGATCAAAAAGATACCAACCTGCAAGGCACGCAATTTCTACTAGAACTAAGGGCAGTCAGAAGTAATATAACTGAGTAATTCCTGGGCTGAGATTTCAATAGAAAATTAAATTGATCGGTATCAAGATTGATATATGGTTGATTGATAGTCAGTTGATTCATGGTCCTAATTTTTTTTTCTAATATCTGAAAAACATCAAAATCAAAGTTCTGATCCTACCTCTCCAACTGACAATCCATTTCCAATGTTAAGCAAAGACAAGTAAACAAAAAAGAAGAACATTCTTGCGAATGCGACATTCATCTCTCCACGAACTTGTACGTAAATGACGGATAAGTTGTATAAATAATACGAAAACAAGTAATTCTGGTAGCGACGGTTTGCTCACCAAGCACAGCAATCTAGAGTGAAAAAAAGAAAACGCGAGATAAAAACTTAATACGTGCATATAACTGACAGGAATTGCATTAGCCAAGGATCCACAAGTTAATGACGTATACATACGAAAGTAAGAATACAATAGTCAAAATCAAAAATGGGATTTCCAGAGAGTCGAATGACTGTGGGCAGAATAGAAGCGTACAATTAAAGAGCTTGTATGTCTAGTCGCAATGGACTACTGGTCCCTTCAGATATGGAACTAGGTATCTGAAACAAGCAGACGTAATAAATAAATTAGTAAGGTATACTAATCCAAGTAACTAATAATTTGTGAAAGTAACCCTTGAAAGACTCGAAGAAATTTGCTGGATTACTTTATCTGGCAGTGAGTTTCAAGATATAATTTCGTAAGTATATGTTCACAGTTTACCATACTGTGTTACACCTTTAGTTTCCTGGTATTTCCTCTCAGCTTCGCATTAGGACTGAATCTATGTAGATATCCTAAAGGATATTCTTGAGTAAATTATTTGTGAGGATTGTATCTGAAGTAATCTCTAAGATCTACATTTTTTATAACTTAGTTGGAACGTTATACAATATTGACTATGTCCGAGCGGTGTATTACCTCTGTTAACCAAGGTAATACATACAATTGCGTAGGTGAATTGAAGTACGTTGTGGATGGAAGGATTTACATGACGCTTTTCGCACTTTGAAATGTCAGAAGTTCATTGTTATTCGTTTAGCTTTGAAGTCGAGTAATACACATCCAGTGCAAGGTTACTTTATTGTAGGCCTGCACGTATACTACTCACTAAGTTGAAAACGTACTTACCCTTTATAATCCAAACGATAAAAAGAAATAATGAACTGCTAGACGTGAGTTGAAATCGAAATGTCAATCGAGAAAATGAAAACGACTCAACTCACGGAATGTAACACAGTAAACGCACTTACAGGCTGGCAAGTGAGTACGTTCAACTGGTGGATTTAAACAAGGGAAATACACTAGATAGGTTTCAATAAGTTCTCGTCTCTTATTTTTGATTTCGAGATATCTGTAACCTTTTTAATCGTTATATGAATAGAATAATTGTCATTTTGTAAGTAATAAGTAGAATTAATGAGATTTCATTATAATTTACTAATATTTCTCTTTTACTCTTCGAGTATAACTAGTTTCCTACTTGAACTCTCTACACATGTACCAAACATTATTTCTTGGAATTATCGCCAGGTTTATAAATGGTTAGTAGACATGCAAAGCTACGATTTTTCACTTCAGGACTCAGCGAACCAGAAGAAACAACGCAATATCAGTTGAGTGACTGAGATAATGTTCCAAGTTTACGTCCAAATAAAATCATGCATATTAAAGTAAAAAATCTGTATTCTTAATAAGAATTTATTGACTAGCATCATCCTTGTTTGGATGAAGCCGGACTTCTGCAGACTATGGCCATAAAAATCCACATGTGTTATTACTCAGGATCTCCTATTGAGAAGACTGAGGCAGGCTCGATAGATTGTATTTAGCAAATTTACACTCTTAGTCAACTGAAAACGAAATCATTACATTGAACACTCTATTTGCACAGTATCTTTGAGTCTTGACTTCCAACGCTCCAGCCTTCTTCCATTCCTGCTGTTGCTTCCTTTACTTCCTGTTGGTACTCCATTTACTTCTTGCTTTTGCTCCATTTGCTTTCCATTTTCCTCTAGTGACCGTGAGAGTTCTTCTTTCACGTCCCTTCTTATACTACTTATATCGTTCGTATAAGTAGCACACATCACACTCGCCCCCCCTTTAAGAAGTCGCTCTCTCTGCCTTTCTGATCGCCGTACAGTGTTAGTGGCTCGACCTCTTGGAGCACTTGGAACCACCTTTGGAGTTCACTGGCATTCACGCGTTTCTGTTTGTTTCCTTTCTGAATCGTATACACTGCGACGCGCCTCTCGGTGACGACGTACGGTCCCTCCCACTTCGGGATCAGCTTACCTGACCCTGGCCCTCTTCCTGTGGTATATTTCCGTTCTCTACACCTCACTTGGTCTCCCACTTCAAACGGTCTCCAGGTCTTTCTCTCCTGTTCTGACATCTCCATGTCTGATGTTTGTTTCTCTCTCACATTCCTGATTGCTTGTCTCCGCTCTGTACTCAACCTTGTTGTATTCCATCTCTGTTGTTGCAGCCAGGTTTTATCATGCGTTGGTAGTCTCGGCCGTCTGCCATACATCAGCTGGAACGGTGACTTCCTGGTTGTTTCCTGTGCCGAGGCACGATGTGCTAGCAAGATTAATGGTAATTCTTTCTCCCAGTCACCCCCTTTAGATGCTAGCCATTCCTTTAGCGTTCGGTTATTCCTTTCCGTTAACCCATTCGTCTGTGGATGATATGGCGTTGTTTGTACTCTCTTGATACCTAACTGTTTTAGACGGGACTTGAACTCATCACTCTCGAAACAGGGACCTTGATCGGTTAATATTATCCTTGGTATTCCATGGTCCGCCACAATGTGCCGCATTACCACTTCCGTCACCGTCCTTGCACGTTGGTCCGCCATCGGCACGGCATTTACCCATCGTATGGCATGCTCAGTCATCACCAGCAGGTACTGGTTACCACTTATCGTCTGTGGGAACGGTCCCATAACATCTACTGACCACAAATCACCAACTTCTGTTACTGGAATTGACTGCAATGGCGGTCGTATGCATCGATCCCCTTTCATTAGTTGACATCGCTGGCACGCTAACACATATCGTGCATCATCGTCTCTCATACCTGGCCAGTATGCACTTTGTCACAGCAAATCAGTTGTCCGTGCAATACCTGTGTGCGCTACCTGGTGACATTCACGAATCATCTCCTGGCGCAGATCTTTTGGGATTGTTGCTACCCAATTCTCGTCATCTTCCCGCCAGGTCAAGGCTCCGTATCCGTTCACTCTCAGTCTCTCATTCTGCCTCAGCAACACTGTTAATTCTTTGCCTGTTCCACTCTTGTCGATATCTTCTCTCTCTTTTGTCACTCTGATTACCTCTCGAAGGTTAGGGTCGGCTTTCTGATGTCGGACGAGTTCTAGGGGATCTCCCTCTAGGCCGTTAACTGCACACGCTATCTCTGGAAATTCGGCTTCGGTGTCCGGTCTTGACAAATAATCTGCTATTACATTTTCCTCCCCTGGCACATGCACGATGCTAAAATCATACTCTTGCAGATGTAGCATCCATCAAGCCAACTTCCCCCGGGGGTCTTTTGTTGTTTTCAACCATTGTAGGGTCTTATGATCCGTCTCGATGTGAAATCGCCTACCCAGTAGATACGGTCTCCATTTGTCTACCGCCCATACAATCGCTAAACACTCTTTTTCTACTGTGGAATACTTCTGTTCCGTCGGCGTAAGGACACGGCTGGCATACTCCACCACTCTGTCAGACTGCCTCAAGACCGCACCTATACCGTGATCGCTCGCATCAGTGGTCACTGTAAATGGCTTCTCGGGTTCCGGCAGTCTCAGCGTCATTTGGCGGTCATCTAACAGCTCTTTGATTCGGTCGAAAGTTTGTTGAGCGCACATCACACTATAAAGTACTCCTATATCTTGCTTAGTGTCAAAGCATAAAAGTGATCTATTATGAAGGATGAGTAACGTGGTCTATGGCTCCAAGTAGAAACATAGTTATATTTGACGAGTATAAGAGAAGTGTTTGTAAATTTTAAGGAAACACTGTGTTCAGTCCTTGAGAATACGCTAAGTTTCCGCTTGAAGGACTGACGGAAACTCACTTGGCAACCTCAGCCAGCACCAAATTCCGGAATTCAACTACGCGTAAAGAATAGAACGTTTGCCTACAGTACAGTCTGTCATATTGAGTCTCCGATTCCTGGGCACTGCCCTCAAGGAGTTTGCTGGAACTGAGTGTTAGTTATTTCCATAACTAATTGTAGTTATGCTATAAATAACCAATCAAATTGTATTTTAAGCATTCACCACGTGATCTGGTCTGACGTGCCCGTAAACTATCTTTATCATAAATGACCTACTAATTGAAGGACATTATTGTCCTATTATATTGATGTAACTCATAGTTTTATTCATTTCCATAAGACACATTGTATTGGTCGAAACAGATAAAGTTTAAAGATAAACTGGTCTTGTTTTGACCAAAGCTTTCCTATAGACTCTGTGCTCGCCAATATTGCGTTTACAGTTCTAGAAGTGCATATGTTGGACAGATTAAATCCTACACTGAGCCTCATTAAGTATTTTCGGAAGTATACAGGAGTGTTAAGGATGCTTTAAATCATTAGAAGTTCATCGATAAGATACCTATAAAAATTCATTAAGGCACTTTCTGTATGTTTTTGATTTGAATCCTCGAAATGATCAAGTAGCTCACTCTGGAATTGTTAGGATATTCACCAAATATCCTAAGAATACTATTTTTAGAACTGCAATCCTATTGGTCGAATTCTATTGGCCGAAATTTTGATCGTTCTTACCGTCAGGGTCAAATACTTCAATGTTATCTCTTATTGGTCATCTGGACGGTCAATGTCATTCAAATGTTATTTTCTATTGGTCGTCCTAAATTGTCAATGTCACGGACGTTGATGCTTTTTCTCAGTCGACCTTAGTGTATAAATACGCGCTATCTGGAAGACTTAATAATTCCGTCTCCCCTGCCTACTTCTTCTTCTGTTTTCGACCCAATAAACATCTTCCTTCCACGGTGTTGCGTTCTGATTTCTAGGAGATTTGGGAAAGCCTTTTGGGTCGTATTGCGATATTTGAATTGGACGCCGTTAGGACTGAAGATTTACGTAGCCGCGTTTACAACAAATTTGGCGACGGGTTGGTGACTAATTATGGATCCAGCTACATTAGAAAAATTGTTTGCACAGCAGCTGAAGCTGATGGAGATGCTTACTCAGAAGCACATCTCTTCTCAAGTCTCATCTACACCAACAATTCCTCAGTCAGTTGATGGTATGACCAGTAGTATTTCTGAGTTTCTGTATGATCCTGACGCCAATATTACATTTGATACTTGGTTCATGCGTTATGAAGATCTTTTCAAAGTTGATTTGGCTGACAAAGATTATTCCTGGAAGGTGCGTCTTCTCCTTCGAAAACTTGGTCCGTCAGAACTGGACAAGTATCGCAACTACATCCTACCGCAGAACCCACGTGACAGATCATTCGATGCTACGGTTCAGTCCCTCAGCAAACTTTTTGGGGATCAGCATTCTCTTTTCAATACACGTTATCGTTGTTTAAAACTAGTCATGAATGAGTCCGATGACTTCTTGACTCATGTTGGTATTGTCAACCGCGAGTGTGAACGGTTCAAACACAGATCCCTTACTGATGACCAATTCAAATCTCTCATATTCATATGCAGTCTACAATCACCCAAATTCTCCGACATCAGAACTCGATTGCTTAACCGCCTCGAACAAGACCCAACACTGACACTCGATGCTATCGCTGATGAGTACCAACGCATCACCAACTTACAGTGTGACACCACTTTGGTTCAATCTGGGAGCCAGGGTGGTTCCGAAGTTCACGTTGTTCAGCAGCAGAACAAATCTTCTAGATCGAAAACCCTTGGTCGTTCGAATCCCAGTTCTGTTTCAAATCACTCAAAATCAGCGCATAAGAAGCCCCCCTCACCATGTTGGCACTGTGGGGACTGGCATTACGTGAAATTTTGTCCATTCAAGCAGCATGTGTGCAATCGCTGTCAGAAAATTGGTCATAAAAGCGGTTTTTGCCAATCAACCCGATTCACTGTCCGGCGAAATTCACAGTCGCAGCGCCGTTATCCCAGAAAGCCGTTTGCTGCATCTAGGAGTTTAGCAGCAGCTTTTCACACCGATGCTTCTACTCGACGCAAATTTCTGACCCTCTCGATCAATGGTCAGCCGGTTCGAATGCAGTTGGATACTGCATCAGATATCACTATTCTGTCAGAAGAGACTTGGCGAACCTTGGGTCAACCACGCATCAAACCATCATCGCAGACAGTTGTCAGTGCCTGTGGGGGTCACCTTCGTCTTCGTGGTAAACTTGATTGCTGTGTTTCGTTCAGAGATACAACCTTCAATGGAACATGCTATATCAACAAGTCTCCTCACAACCTTCTGGGGTTAGATTGGTTCGAAAAACTTGGTCTCGCTGATCTTCCCATCAATACTGTCTGCAATCAAGTAAAAACTCCTGCCGTTACACAACAGCATGCTGCAGATTTTCAAAAACGACTCTCTGAACCGCTTCAGCCTGGTTTCGGACTGCAGCCAGTTGCCATACCTGAAGAAAATGTGATCTCAGATAACTTGTGTGACGTCACCATGCATGTCAAGTCCCAAGATAAAGCAAACTGGGGTGATGGAGAAAAACATGATACAATAAACAGACAAAGATATTCACGTGACTCCATTCTTTCTTGTAAATCTTCAAGCGTCGAAGTGAAGCTAGTAAATGATAAGGATATCATGAAAAGCCTTCCAAATACCAAAAGACCTCGTGATCAACTAAGGCCAGGGGGAGATAAAGAGAAAGGTAAAATTACGAAGCGCCTCCCACTCTGTTTGCTGTTGGATACTTATCAAGTTCCGCCAATACCTCCACCAGAAACTATCGAGTCATCTACTCAAACAGAACATCCTACAGCTCCAGGGATTTTATCTCCGAGGTGGTCGAAACGCAAGCGAAGAAAATCAAATGATTTCAAGTAAACCCTCGGCTGCGTCGCTGTTATGTATTTTTTCTTTTTTCTTCTCCCAGAGGGAGGTGTTAGGATATTCACCAAATATCCTAAGAATACTATTTTTAGAACTGCAATCCTATTGGTCGAATTCTATTGGCCGAAATTTTGATCGTTCTTACCGTCAGGGTCAAATACTTCAATGTTATCTCTTATTGGTCATCTGGACGGTCAATGTCATTCAAATGTTATTTTCTATTGGTCGTCCTAAATTGTCAATGTCACGGACGTTGATGCTTTTTCTCAGTCGACCTTAGTGTATAAATACGCGCTATCTGGAAGACTTAATAATTCCGTCTCCCCTGCCTACTTCTTCTTCTGTTTTCGACCCAATAAACATCTTCCTTCCACGGTGTTGCGTTCTGATTTCTAGGAGATTTGGGAAAGCCTTTTGGGTCGTATTGCGATATTTGAATTGGACGCCGTTAGGACTGAAGATTTACGTAGCCGCGTTTACAACAGGAATATATTCCAATGTATTGTTGACCGTGAGTTTAGAAATGCGATATATTTTTACCTTAAATGTTACTGGGTAAAGTTTTCCAAGATTACTGACATTTTGGCCAAGATTGAGCTTCGGCATCAAGGGTTCAAAATCTGCTGGAAAATATTTTTTGTCACAGTAAACGAAAGACCTAAAATTACAGGGTACTAAAACCCTTAGATCATTGTAAGTTTTAAATTTGATGTGATTTGCACCAGCCCCCAATTTTCCGGAACCGTTCCTTGACTCAATGAATGGGAGAGTGGAACAATAACCGTTGTTGCTAATACTGAAGCCGCCTCTTCATGTACAACAGAGTTAACAACATCCTGAGCAGAAGGAGTGTTCCTACGCCGATGCAGCAGTTTTTGATACACCAGATCAGAACTTGGGTTTATTCCTAAAAACCCTGTGCGGTTGAACGTAAGGCACCTGTGTGTGATAATTGAAGTGCTGTAAGGAGTTGTCGTGAAAGGAGCTTTGTGACATCGTTTTCATTGTAGGCTTAAATATTAGAACCTATGAAGTAGGAACTATCGCTTTAGCTTATTGAAAAGGGTTTGCATTACGTGATATGCCTCACGGAGTGAAGACAAATTGTTCGATACACCAATTTCATCCGGTCTATCCCGTCTTCGTTCTCCCTATAAAAGATCTGAATTCCTGAATTCCTATATGGACACGTTCATAGTTTCGCGGCCCAAACATCAATATTTGGTGAGCCCGTTTCCGAAGCAAATCAATTTTCTGTGAGTCTGCTACAAATCATTCCCACTTTGCTTTAGTTCTTCCGAAATGGCGGACAGTCACGAAACTCCCTACAACGTAGTACACTCCTGGGTTCAGGTCATCACTTTTCGACCTGTTTCCTTTATACTCCACGATCCAGATGTCTGGTTCAGTGCATTAGAAACTCAATTTGAGTTCCACCGCATCACGAATCAACGGCAAGTGTACAATCACGCCTGGGGTTGTTACCCGGGGATCAAATGTTTGATGTTCGCGAGGTTATTCTTAGCGCCCACGCCTCCATTATTTACGATCCTTTTAAAGAGACTATATTCAGATATTTCCCCCGACCCAGGGAGGAGCGATTAAGAAGCCTTCCAGCCAATCACCCTCCAGGTGAAGCTGGGCCACCACCTTTCCCTCCCTCAGTCACTGGCGGGACCCGCACCAGCTAACTCAGAGAACTGTGTCAAGAAGCACTACCAGTGCAGGCACAACCCAAAACCACAGCATTTCACGAGAACGCCTCTTACCACGGTTGCCCTCATAGCCGACAAATCCATCGCGAGTACTCACATAAGGTACAACTATTTAGTTACCTCAATGCTGGATGCTAACGTAGATCTCGACAGCGGTCATCGTCCAGCTCATAAGGATAGGCATGGTTGCATCCATAGTTGTCTCACACTTCGTGACAGTATCGACATTTCAGCACCCCGTTTCTCTCGAGGACGATCGCGACCACGTCGGATTGTAGCTCCAGATAGGCCCAAGAAAGCATTTTCCAAGCCACATCAGACGGCGTCCGAAGAATCGTACACTGTTTCAATGATTCTATCGCGCCTTAATACCTGGCGCCCGCTGTTGTCGCGCCTTACGCTCATATAAGGTGAGAAACCTCCATGCTGGCGAGTAAATATGGCCGTATTCACCTTCCCTTTAGGTCACGTCGGTCTCTTGTTTTGTGTGAACGATTTCCGCACTAACGCCTGGTATTTGACTGACACAGATGCCCAAGCTTCTGTCGAGACTTTACTTATTAATGGTGCTATCCGTCCTTTTCACAGTCCTTGATCCTCTCCTCTCCACATGGTTCGAAGGAAAGTTGAGATTAGCTGGAGAACATAAACTGACTACTGAAGATTGTAGGCATATCTCGGCGTCACTCAAGATCACGACCATCTTTTTTAAGATAGACCCAGTACGAGCATATCGCCAGATCCCTGTCGCTCCTGACGATATCGAGAAAGCCGCTATCACGTATTCTTTTGGTCGTTTTGAGTAGCCACGAATGCCATGTGGTTTACAGAATGCTGCTCGACCTTTCCAATGGTTTACGGTTAGTTTAGCATGAGACTTCGATTTTTTTCATGTCAATGTTCATGACTTACTAATCGCTCTATCTAACGTAGCGGGACATTATCAGCACGCAACATTGTTATTCCAACGTCTTTCCCATAACAGAATAACAGTTAACCAAAACAAGTGTGAACTTGGCAAATCAGAATTGGAATTCCTGGGTCACTGCATTAAGCAAGGGGATATCTGACCTTGATAGTATAAAGAACGCGCAGTAATGGAGTATACTTTACCGTCCACACTGAAAGGACTGAAGGCATTCCTCGGTTCGGTCAACTTTTACCATCGTTTCATCCCACACGTGGCAGAAAGATTACGATATTTAAGCGACTTACTTCGTGTTTGTCGACGTGAACTAGAGCTGGACGATTCCGCGCGTATTCCATTTACAGGGACCAAAAAGCCTTCGGCACAAGTCACATTTTTCATTCATCCTGAACCATCAACCAAGCTCAGCACAGCGGTTGGTGCATCTGATCTTTCTATAGGAGCTGCAGTACAATGAAACATCTCTGGAAGTTGGCAGCCTCTCGAATGTTTCTCACGGCACCTCACTCCCAATGAGACGGTGTATAGTGCTTTTGGTCGAAAACTCGTAGGGGTGTAGTGTGTCACCAAACATTTTTGGCACACAGTGGAAGGTCGTCAATTCATACTGTTCACAGACCTTAAGCATCTAATGCATGCTTTGCATACGAAGTTTGATCGTTACTCACAGCGGACATCCAGACTTTAGCCTATATCTCCCTGTCCACGACAGACCTTCGTTATAATAAAGGCGAGTAAAACCATGTTGCTGACCATCTGTCACGTATCCAAATAAATGCTGTTACTTCACCTGAGCTCCACCTGTCCTCTATGGCTTCCGTCCGAGCACGTGATTCTTCTTGTACGGAAACGGTACGTTCTACATCCCTTCAGTGCCATGAACTACTCCTAGCTGCAAGCTCAGGTACTATCATGTGTGATATCTCTAAGGGTCTACCTCGACCCATCTTATCCTCAGCTTATCGTTGTCCCATATTCGAGTCCCTACATGAACTATCCCACTCAAGCATCGCAGCCACTTTACGCCTTGTAACTGCTCGACACGTCCGGCCTTCCATGGCCACATTCACATGGGTATGATAAAATACCCACGTGCATCAAAAGCTTCACTAGATTGCCCGAGGTTATTCCTTTCACGTCTATTACAGCGGAAACAGTTACCCGCCGTTTCGTAGAATGGCGGATAGAGCTACATGGTTGTCCTTCTACTGTCGCGACTGATCGCGAATAACCATTTGGGTCCTAATTATTATCTTCGCGAACCGGGATGCCAGGTGCGGAACGCATCCACACTACCACCTACCACCCAGCATCAAATGGTTTGTTTGAAGGGTCTCACCGACAACTCAAAAGAGCCCTCAAAGCACACGAAACAACTGCTGGTATGAAACCTTACCGCTCGTTCTTCTTTCTATCAGAACCAAAGGCTGATATTCAGTGTTTCGCCACTGAACTTGTATACGGCACGACATTACGTCTGTCAGAGGAGTTTTTCACACTGTAGAGCAGTGACTCCATTACTATACCAGACTACGTCTAACGACTGTCTACGTACATGCGGACACTGCATTCAGCGTCAACTGAATGCAGCTTCTCCGGCTCACTCTACCTCGAGAGTTCACATGTTTTCATACTAGTAGATTCGGAACGGAAGCCTTTGCAACAGCCTTACGACAGACATTTTCCTGTCAAGGTTGATCGACATGGTCGACTCGATGTCGTTAGAATCGATCATCTCAAGCCAGCATAGGTCGATGAAAGTGCCCTATCCGATAAACCAAGACCCAATGCTATACCCAGCCCATCCAACAGCCAAATCCCTTCATCTTGTTCGAACACCACATTCCCCTGTTTCAGTTAACAGGACACCTCATCCGCACTATCTTCAGTCTAGGCTTCAGTCTCACCTCCAGAGCAAGCTGCTCTTGGCGTCGGATGAGACTGCAGTATCAGGCTATCAACTATGTGGTACGAACGAGACTACAGTCTCACATTAAGGTGGCCTGGTATACGTATCTGCACTCTTTCGAGACTAGTCTCTTAGTAAGCGAAATGTAGAGCATAGAACTCTATTCATCATTACATGGTTGCTACATTTTTTTCATAGTTCTTTTTGGCCTGAGCTTACACCATCGCGTTTCCGATACCGTTGACCTCTCTCAACCTTGTCCAAAAAGGGTCTGATCTACCATGCTTTTGTTAATGTACCTGGTCAAAACTCCGGCTCCGACTACTTCTTGCGTACGTGTGGCCTCAACTCTGGTTATTGTGGTCGTCTCTGGTTTCTCCACTCAACCTGGTTTAGTCCTTTGGTACTACATTTTTTGTTCGCCATCTTGTTTTGGTCCACGTGGTCTAATATTTTTCAAAGTTGTGTACGACCGCATTCCAAAGTTAACACTTACAACATATCCTATTCGCTAAGCGGGGGTTGGTTTGCTTTGAGAATAGGGTATAGATATGTGGCGTGTACGATTTATCATTGGGTGTGTTGACTACACAACGCCTGGCTTTATTTTCATGAGACCTGTACGCTTGGAAATGCCGAACCAACCCATGCCAGAATGGGTTTATAGGTGCATGAATTTAGGAGGAGATCTTAGTATCGTGCATTTTTCGTGGAAAACGGAGTGAATATAAGGGATGGCCTGGTTGAACAGTCATTATCTTCTTTCACTTTCAAATACCATCTTACTTACTGATTTGTACTTCACTAAGTAGCTGTTGTCCCTTCACTGCATGCTTTAAAATGAAATAAATAGTTTCCCAACAATGTACTTGGAGTGTATGGCAATTTTTTACTTAGTGTTTGAATAAATGTAGGACATTGGACATTGTGTAGAGCGAATATCTGGCTGCGAGGTATTGTTCACGAGGATGTCGTTGTCAAGGCACCTTTCGCCCCCTTTAACTTCTCTACCGCTTTGCCTGCCACGTTATTATGGTGGTGTGATTTTAGTGGGTGTGGGCGCATTAGGATTGAACTCCTACTTCATCCAACGAGTTATGAAAGCTCGCAAAGAACATAATGTTGAGTTGCCAATAATGTACCACCCTACAGACAAATTATTTAACTGCATCCAAAGAGCTCATCAAAATTAGTACGTCAAACATTGTGTAATTTTACCTTTCCAGCCTAGAAATTCTACCCTATTTCCTCATGACGCTATTTGTGGGTGGTTTGCGTTACCCAGTATGTTGCCATTTCCTTCATAATTTGAAACGTAGCGGACGTATACTGCATGTGGTGTAATATTCCTTCTTGGACGCCTGCTCTATTTTCAAGGGTATTCAACTGGAGGTAAGTGATAGTCATCTAAGGTGATTTATCCTGTATCAATTTTTCACTCGATGGTACTTTGTTAAGCGTATATATTCATCAAATCTCGTTTGATTATATTTACTAAATTAGAGCTTGGTGTGAAACTCCATTTGTAAGTGAGACGACGAAACTCTTATGCAGCATACGTCCCTTTCCTATTCTATGTTTTGCAGATATAACTGTTATAGCTAAGCTCTTAAGAAGAGCTAAATGGATAAACCCGTGATTCTATCGGACCACACAACAAGCCTTACCCATATGCAATTCATACAGTACATATAGATGACTGCCTTATGCTAGGACTAAAATAGATTGCAGTCTTCAGTATTGGATTATAGAGTTTATAGTCAGAGTTGACCGCTTCACTTATATGGGGAGTCTCATCAGTGCCGATGGCCTGGTGACTGACGAAATCTCAGCTCGGATACTGAAGGCTCGATTGGCTTTTGCCAACCTGCGTCACTTATGGCGTAGGCGTGATATCCGTTCTGCTGAATCAAAGGACGAGTGTACTGTGTAGTAGTTCGCTGTCTTACTTTATGGCTGTGAAACATGGCCAGTGAGAGTAGAAGATATTTGTATGTTACTGGTTTTCGATCATAGGTGTCATCGAAGCATTGCTCGTATACCGTATGACAACCGAGTAAGCAATGCTGTCGTTAGGAAACGGGTGCTAGGCAAGGATGGTAGATCAATAGATGAAGTGGTGAAACTTCATCAGTTGAGGTGGTTGGGACATGTGTTACGTATGCCTAACGACCGACTGTCTCGACAAGCTTTGTTTAGTGGTGTAGGAATAGGTTGGAAGAATGTTAGGGGTGGCCAAACCGAAACATGGTAGCAATCCATGAAGTCACTGACGAGTGGACTGAGCCATGTCGGTAATTGTCGACTACCTGGTTGGGGTCCGCGAGATGATAATAATCGATGGTTAGAGACCTTGAGTGACATGTCTCGAAACCGTTTGCAATGGCGCCAGTGCATTTATTCTTTGTGTTCTCTCAAACCATAATCTTCTGGATTCTTTAACACCTCTAGTTTTTTAGTTTCTAAACTTATCTCACTGAAGTATACTTCTTGAATAATATCTTCTAATCCTAATCTCTCCGATTACTTCTAATACCTTTACTACCTTTACTACTATTGGATTTGAATTGACAATTATATCTATGTGCTGATGTGGTATGGTAACATGAACTGATGTACTTACGTACGAAGTTCTACGTTACATCTGACTGACTGACAGAGTTGTGATTAGCTTCTAGGAATCCCGGTTTTGATTTATGATGAAGGTTAAAATATAAAGTTGGCGTTAGAATGAGTTTGTTCAGTCTGTATGTACCCTAACACCAAATTATTACTAATCCTGAATGTTGAATTAAAGTAATGGCGTAAACGATGCGAATTCTGGTCCATGCAATCCTGTCTTTCCCGAACATTTTAAGATTCTTTCCTAAACGAAGCTATTCATATTACAACCGGTAGATGTATTTATGCTTCGTAAACTTGCTTTCTCCGGATAGGAATTTGACTTAAACATAACTACTTGAAATGAATCAACCGTACTAAGTATTAAATGTAGTGTTTAGTTTTAACACTGAAGATGTATTTTACTGGTAACAAATGCATTGCATTCATGATTGAAATTATCAGTTTAGTTATTCTAAGCATTCGACATGTCTGATTCTAGTAATAGTATTTTCCTGCATGTTTATTTCTTGCATGCTACACGAGTTTGTGATTTGTCAAGCTTTTAATACATTGACTTGACTTACTAAAATGTCTTTATGTACTCATTTCTTTTTACTTTGAAAGACCCAGCAAAGCGTTATAAAGGTGTTGTTTCTATGGTCGGTGGACTCCCAATGCTTCTGGGATTGTTAGTTTTCGGCGTTCAACACTTGGTAGCAAGTATAAGGTAATATATGCAATGCTTCATTATTATTAAATTATAAAAAGCCATTATATATATTAGATATTACCTTAATTTTACATCTATTTCATGCTTTTCAGATGTACTGGTTGTGCATTACGTAATTAGAGGAAATCGGAGTACATAGAACAGCACTCATGAGTATTTGAAATTCTCATTCCTTACAATTAGTATGCAATTATTATTATTTTTCATTGTCGTGCATGCATTTAGAATAAAATATTTCACAGAAAAGTTCTTCCTGTTTAATTTATATCAGCATCAATTCTCACAGGAATATATGACTCAGTGTTTTTCTCAAGCGTCACCACAAGCTCAGTTGTCAGTCAGTCAGTCAGTCAGTCAGATGCAACGTAGAACTTTGTACGTAAGTACATCAGTTCATGTTGCCATACCACATCACCACAGAGATATAATTGTCAATTCAAATCCAATAGTAGTAGAGGTAGTAAAGGTATTAGGAGTAATCGGAGATGTTAGGATTAGAAGATATTATTCAAGAAGTATGATTAAATGAGAAAAGTTTAGAAAGTCAAAACTAGAGGGGTTAAAGAATCCAGAAGATTAGGATTTGATATAACACAAAGAATAAATGCACCGGCGCCATTGCGAACGATTTTGAGCCATGTCATTCAAGGTCTCTAACCATCGATTATTATCATCTCGCGGACCCCAACCAGGTAGTCGACAATCACCGACATGGCTCAGTCCACTCGTCAGTGACTTCATGGATTGCTACCATGTTTCGGTTTGGCCGCCCCTAACTTTCTTCCAACCTACTCCTACACTACAAAACAAAGTTTGTCGAGGCAGTCGGTGGTTCGGCATACGCAAGACATGTCCCAACCACCTCAACTGATGAAGTTTCACCACTTCATCTATTGATCTACCATCCTTGCCTAGCACCCGTTTCCTAACGACAGCATTGCTTACTCGGTTGTCATACGGTATACGAGCAATGCTTCGATGACACCTATGATCGAAAACCAGTAACATACAAATATCTTCTACTCTCACTGGCCATGTTTCACAGCCATAAAGTAAGACAGCGAACTACTACACAGTACACTCGTCCTTTAGTCAGCAAACGGATATCACGCCTACGCCATAAGTGACGCAGGTTGGCAAAAGCCAATCGAGCCTTCAGTATCCGAGCTGAGATTTCGTCAGTCACCAGGCCATCGGCACTGATGAGACTCCCCATATAAGTGAAGCGGTCTACTCGCTCGACTACTTCACTCCCTATCACTAGTTCAGGTGCCGATGCAACCCAATCTTGAAGCAACATTTTGCATTTCGAGGGGGAAAACCGCATTTCGAACATGCTTGCATTGTTGCTTAGGGTAGTCAGAAGACTGCATTTTGTCAGCATCTTCACCAAGTAGGACTATGTCATCGGCATGTTCTAAGTCAATAAGCGAGCCACCTGGTGGAAGGTCTACTCCAGAAAATTCAGACGAGGATAAGGTTATTTCTAGGAGCATGTCTATGATAAAATGGAGCAAGAATGGAGAGAGTGGTCATCCCTGACGGACACCACTTGATGTAGAGAATTCCGGTGACAGTTCGCCATAAGCTCTCACTCGACCAGTGGTGTTCGAGTAAAGAGCTTGCATAAGGTTAACGTACTTATTTGGTACACCTTTCAATGACAGACACTGCCACAGAACCTCACGATCCACAGAGTCAAATGCCGCCTTAAGGTCCAGGAAAACAACTATTGTAGGACGCCTAAATGTGTGTCTGTGTTCCAGGACCTGTCGTAGTGTGAAGATGTGGTCTATACATCCACGTCCAGGTCTGAAACCAGCCTGGTTTTCTCGAGTCTGCTCTTCACGAGCTTTCGTTAGGCGCCGAAGTATTATTGAGGCCAATATTTTAGATATTATATTAGTTAGGCTTATTCCCCTGTGATTGTCACAAGACTTTTGTCCTTTATTATAGATTGGGACAATCAGTGATTCAGACCAGTCGGATGGGATTGTGTCCAGTCCCCAGATTCTACCTAAGATCTCAGTCAACCTAGCAGATAAAACTGGACCACCATCCTTAAATATCTCAGAGGTCAGTCTATCGGGACCTGCAGCTCGTCCTCGTTTCAGATTTCCTAACGCTTTCTCAACGTCATTAAGACTAGGGGGACTTAGGTCAGTTTGCCATTCAGGATGACTGGAGATCGTGGGTAACCGAAGAGTGGCTCGTGGCCAGTTGAACTGATCCCTAAAGTGTTCTGCCCATCGATCCAGTCTCCTGGATTGAGAATGGATAATAATCCCATCCTTTTTCGAGATAGTCTCACTCACATTCGGGTTCTTAATACCAGGTTCTTTAATAAGGCGGAAAACTTGTCTACTGTTGCCGATCGCCGCTTCCTTTTTCATCGCTTTTGCTTTCTCCACCCACCACTGTTCGCGGTCGTTACGTAGACTTTTTATAAGTCTGCGCCTAAGCTAACTACGCTCTTCATCATGCTCAGAGTCAGGTGGGATGCGTTTTCGATCATCCATCAGTTCGGTAGATGCGACTGATATCCACGGCTTCATCCTAGCCTTATGGTTTACCTTACTAGCAGATATCACTGCTGTTTCCACAGCCTTTTTGATATCATACCAACCTGCTTCTGGATGGGAATCGCTTGCATGGTTGCTTAACTCTCTTTCTAGTTGCTCCTGAAATATTTTCTTAGTTGAATTATCATTAAGTAAAACCCTAAGAGGCTTCCTTACGGTGTCTTTCCCACGTCCAGTAAGCCTCAAACAGATACGAGCTCGCACTAGAGCATGATCTGAATCCAAACATGTGCCCCAGAACGAGCGACAGTCCCCTATCGAACCCCTCCATCGATGGCTGATGGCGATGTGATCTAGTTGAGTCCAACGTTGAGACGACTTTGGAGGTCGCCAGGTCAACAGATGCTTTTCCTTATGCCTTAAGCTCAGTTGTGATTCCGTTTCATTTTGTAAACTGCACAGTAATAAGTGCAATTTAAACTTGTAGGACGTGCCTCTGTTATTGGACGTCAACTAGCAAGGAAAATGCTCAAATTTGGTTTTGCTATATGAAGAAGCATAAATTCTGTTGAATTTATGTTATTGGTCAGATCCACCGACCGTAGCTGCCACCTTGATGTGGTGGTCGGCCTTGTCTACCAAAATGACCCAATCAAGCTATTGGCTGGAACATATGTTCCTGGAGGTTCTACCATGCCAGGCAGGCCGATTAGAGAACGTTGGGACTGGGAGCAGCTACTCAAGGTCTGAGGGTGAAGTATTGCTGACTGCAGAGGGGTGTGACAGCAGTAAGGTGTTTCCCTCGGACAACCAGCACCTGCAGTGATACTATATTCTCACAAGGAAGGAAGGGGTTAGAGAAGGTCAACCCTAAAAATGTCACACCTTACTACACAGATTCTCGTGGGAGTGCTGTAAGGCCTTTTTTGCAGCGGAGTCAACACTGTAAAAACTCATAAAAAGGCTTATCGTGACCGGCCTCAAGCAGTTGTCCCTTGGGCTCTGCGTTCACGCACCCAGGTCTCTAAGACCAATGCTAATATACCTTCCTTTTCAGGTTCCTCAAGAAACAACCTTCCACCATGTGGGCATCCGGCAAGTGACAACCGCCCTCATACCCGTAACAGCAACGAGACAAAATTGGTCAAAATCAAATCCTTCCGGAACCCCCTAACATCTCTCTTATCTCCACGACTAACTCTATTCACATTCCTTTATCACCCCACACCTCTGATGCAAACGATTCGAGTTCACGAAACGTTATTCCTGGTCTCCTGAAACCCCGTTCTAAACTATATGTTGGAGCTTTTAATGTACGGACATCGTGTCAAATAGGGCAACAAGCTTCCTTAGCTAGGACTTGAGAATCTCGCTCAATTGATGTACGCTGCGTTTTCGAAACGCATACAGGATCCTAGTAAAATAATACATTTGACCTCGCTTTGTCAATACAAAAAATAACTCGGTTTACACTTTGTGTATCGGGAAACCCCACTGCTGCTTCCCTTGGCCCAGCTGGTGTAGGTGTAGCATTGACTTGGAAAGGTGAACTAGATCCCCAAAAATGGGTCCTTAGAGATAGTCGCTTGTGCGCAGTCCAACCAAACGAGACAGTAAGGATTCGGGAAGATAGGGACACTCACCGTTGCCTATTCGTCGTATCTGCCCACGCCCCTACTGACTGCAGTTCAGACGAGGTGAAGGAATAGTTCTACGGAAAGCTTTTGAACCTCTAAAAGTTGGGCACTCTGATACACTAATAATGGCTGGTGACTTCATTGCTCAAGTAGGTAGGCTAAATGACAATGAAAGACACCTGGGTGGATCCCATGGTGTCGCGGCTCAGAGAACAGACAATGACGACCGTCTGTTGCAAATATGCTCAAATAACCGCCTATTCCTATTTAATACTAACTTTAAGCATAAGGAAAAACACCTTTTGACCTGGCGACCTCGAAAGTCGTCACAACGCTGCACGCAACTAGATCACATCGCCATCAACCACCGATGGAGAGGTTTTATAGAGGACTGTTGCTCGTTATCGGGCACATGTTTAGATTCAGATCATGCCCTAGTGCGAGTTCGTATTTGTTTGCGTTTCACTGGATGTAGGAAAAATATCGCTAAGAATATATTTGAGGTACAATTAGAAAAACAGTTGGGCGACCATGTAGTAAGTGATGCCTACCCTGAGGCAGCTTGGAATGATATCAAAAAGGCTGTGGAAACAGCAGTGATATCTGTTAGTAAGGTAAACCATGAGTTTAGGAAGAAGCCGTGGGTCTCAGTAGCATCTACCGAACTGATGGATGCTCGAAAGCTCATCCCTCCTGGCTCTGAGTACGATGAGGAGCGGAGTCAACTGAGGCGCAGGCTGATAAAAAGCCTTCGCAATTATCGAGAACAGTGGTGGGTAGTGAAAGCAAGGGAGATGGAAAAGGCGACGGTGATAGGCACTAGCAGGCAACTATTCGGACTCATCAAGGAAACCGGTATTAGGAACCCGAGTGCGAGTGAAACTATCTTGGAAAAGGATGGGATTATTATTCATTCTCAATCCAAGAGATTGGATCGATGGGCAGAACACTTCAGGGATCATTTCAACTGGCTTCCTTTCACGCTTCGGTTACCCACGACCTGCAGTCATCCTGAATGGGAAGTTGAAGAAGCGAAAGAAAATCTGAAGCGAGGGCGAGCAGCGGGTCCTGATAGACTAACCCCTGATATTTTTAAAGATGGTGGCCCAACTTTAGCAGCTAGATCGACTGAGATCTTAGGTAGAATCTGGGAACTGGATGTAATCCCATCTAACTGGTCTCAATTCCTGATTGTGCCAATTTATAAGAAAGGACAAAAGTCTTATGACAATCACAGGGGAATCAGTCTAACTAATATAGTTTCTAAATTGTTAGCCTCGATTATACTTAGACGCCTTACTAGTGCTCGTAAAGAGCAGACTGGAGAAAACCATGCTGGTTTCAGACCTGGACGTGGATGTCTAGACTACATTTTCACACTACGTCAGGTCCTAGAACAAAGACATATTCAAACGCCCCATAATAATAGTAATTCTCGACCGTAAAGCGGGATTAGACTCTGCTGACCGTGAGGTTCTGTGGCAGTGTTTGTCATTGAAAGGTGTACCAAAGAAGTACATTAATCTCATACAGGCTCCCTACTCTGACACCACAGATCGAGTAAGAGCTTATAGCGAACTGTCATCAGAATTCTTTACTTCAAGTGGTGTTCGTCAAGGATGTCCACTTTCCCCATTCTTGTTTAGTTTTATTATAGACATGCTTCTAAATATAACATTATCTTCGTCTGAATTTTCAGGAGTGGACCTTCTACTAGGAAAATTGCTCGTTACATAGAATATGCCGATGACATATTTCTACTTAGTGAAGGCGCTGACAAAATGCCGTCTTTTGATTACCTTAAGCAAAAATGCTTGCATGTTCGAGATGCGGTATTCCCCCTCGAAATGCAAAATGTTGCTTCAAGATTGGGTTGCATCGCCACCTGAACTAGTGATAGGAAGTGTAGTAGTCGAACGTGTAGACCGCTTCGGAGTTTCATCCGCGCTGATGTCCTGGTCACTTCTGACACAGGCGAGATATCCGTTTGCCAACCAAAGGACGATTATACTGCGCAGTAGTTCGCTCCGTCCTACAATACCGATGCGAAACATGGCCGGTGAGAGTAGAGGACATACGTAGATTGCTTGTCTTCGATCTTAGGTGTCTCCGGAGTATTGCTCGTATATCCTGAAACAACCGAGTAAACAATGCTGTCGTTAGGAAACGAGCACTAGGTAGGGATAGTAAATCGATAGATGAAATAGTAAAACTTCATCAGTCGAGGTGGTTAGGACATGTGTTACGAATGCCCAACCACCGACTGCCTCGATGAGCATGTTTTGTGGTGTAGAAGTAGGTTGAAAGAAAGCTAGGGGAGGTCAAATCAAAACATGACACGAATCCATGAATTCACTGACAAGTGGACTAATCATGTTGGTAGATGTAGGCTACATGGTTTGGGGTCCGCGAAATGAAAGCCACCAATGGTCAGAGACCTTGAAGGGCATGGCTCAAAGTCGTTTGCAATGGCACAGGTGCACCCACTCTTGGTGTTCTCTCAAATCCTAATCTTCTTGGTTCATCAGCACCTCTACCTTTATCTTTTTAAACTTATCTCACTGAAGTATATCTCTTGAATATTATCTTCAAATCCTAATATCCATTAGCAGTAACTCTTCTTCTATCTCTACCAGTATGGGATTTGAATTGAAAATTGGTTCTGTGTGCTAATCTGGTCTGGCAACATGAACTGATGTATCTACCCACGAAGTTCTACGTTGTGACTGACTGACCAAGTAGATCACATCGCTATCAGCCACCGAGAGACGGGTTCGATAGAAGACTGCCGCTCGTTCTGGGGCGCATGTTAGATTCAGATCATGCTCTAGTGTCAGTGCGTATTTTTTGCGGCTCATTGGACGTATGAAAGGCACCGCATGGAAACCTCTTAGGGCTCTACCGAATGATAGCAAGGGTAGGAATACATTTCAGGAACAACTAGAAAAACAGGCGGCCACACTGGTGGTCCCCACCATGAGTCTGCTTGGTATGATATTCAAAAGCCGCGGCGACAGCTGTAATATCTGTTAGGAAGAAGCCGTGAATTTCAGTAGCTGATAGATGCTCGGAAACCCATCCTGCCTGGTTCTGAACATGACGAGCAGTGGAACCAGCTCAAACAGGCTGATAAAAAGCCTACGCAATGATCGTGAACAGTGGTGGATAGCGAAAGCAAGAGCGGTGGAAAAAGCAGCGATTATAAGTAACAGTAGATAGCTGTTCCAATGTATCACGGAAACTGGTATGAGTAATCCATCTGTTAGCGAGACTTTCTGGAAAGGATGGCTGTATTATCCATTCTCAGTTCAGGAGATTGGTTGGTGGGCAGAACGCTTTAGGGATCATTTCAACTGGCCATCAGCCACACTTCGGTTACCCACAATCTTCAGTCAACCTGAATAGCGAATTGTAAGTCCTCTGACTCCTAACCAAGTTCACAAAGCTATGGGAAATCCGAATCGAGTGCAAGCAGCAGTGCCTGACAGGCTTACCCCTGAGATTTTTTAGCATGGTAGCCCATTTCTAGCAGTTAGATTGACTGAGATCTTATGTGGAATCTGGGAACTAGGTGTAATCTCATCTGACTGGTCTCGATCACTGATTGTCCCAGTCTGTAAGAAAAGCCAGAAGTCCTCTTGTGACGATCACAGAGGAATCAGTTTAACTAATATAGTGTCTAAATTATTAGCCTCAATAATACTTAAACACTTAACTAGAGCTCGGGAAGTATAGACTAGAGAAAACCAGTTTGGTTTCAGACCTGGACGTGGCTGTATAGACCACATTTTCACATTGCGACAGATCCTGAAACACGGACACTTCTCGACGTCTGAAAATAGTTGTCTTGCTGGACATTAAGGTGATGTTTGACTCTGTTGATCGTGAGGTTCTGTGGCAGTGTCTGTCATCGAAAAGTGTACCAAAGAAGTACATTAACCTTATATATGCTCTCTACTCGACCACCACTGGTCGAGTTAGAGCTTATGGCGACTGTCATCGGAATTCTTTACTTCAAGTGGTGTTCGTCAGGGAAGTCAACTTCCTCCGTCCTCGTTTAATTTTGTCATAGGCCTGCTTCTGTATAATATTCGATGGTTAGAGACTTTACACATCGCTCAAAATAGTTTCCAATGGCGCAGGTGTATTCATTCTTTTTGTTCTCTCAAATACTAACGTAAATTCCTCATCACCTCTATCTTTCGCTTTCTAAATTTATCTCACTGAATTATACTTCTGGAATCATATCTTCGAACGAACCCAAATCTTCTTCATTAATGCTAATACTTCTACTGTCGCTACCATTATGGGATTTGAACTGACAGTCACGTCTGTGCTGATGTTGTATGGCAACCTGAAATGATGTACGTACGTACGTACAGAGATCTACGTTGTAACTGACTGAATGACTTCATCAACTGAGGTGGTTGGGACGTGCGTTGCGTATGTTTAACCACTGACTGCCTCGTCGAGCTATGTTTTTTTATGTGGGAGTAGGTTGGAAGAAAGCTAGGGTTGGCACAAATCGGTGAAGTCACTAAAAAGTAGACTGAGTCATGTTGGTAAGTGTAGAATACCTGGTTGGAGTTCGCGAGATGATAATAATCGATGGTTAGAGACCCTGAATGACATGGCTCAAAATCGTTTGCAATGGTGCAGGTGCATTTATTCTTTGTGTTCTATCAAATCCTAAACTTTTGAATTCCTCAACACCTCTAGTTTTGTCTTTCTAAACTTATCTCACTGAATCATACTTCTTGAATAATATCTTCTAATCCTAATCTCTCCGATTACTTCTAATACTTTTACTACCTCTACTTATATGAGATTACAATTAACAGTTGCGTCTCTGTGCTAATGTGGTATGCCAGTTTGAACTTATTTACGTAGATACAAAGTTCCACGTTGTAATTGGTTGACTGACAGACTGATTGATCAGTTTCGGTGAACATTTGGGGCTCAAAGATACCCGTTAAGAATATATTTTTGTCAAAAGAACTGTACCATCTCCGTAATCGTTCTTTGATTTCAGGGTTTTGGAACATTTAGCGGACAGTAACAATCGATGTTCTATATTCAAACCTTAATTTCATTGTCATTTCCATCAATAGGGGGTTAAGAATTTAAGTCACAGAATTGTGTACAAAGTTGATTACTCACTACTTTTGATAACTTGATACAACACTCTTGTTACGGATTAATTCATATTCTATCAGAACTTAATATTTATGTTGTGAAGTGCTATCCTAATTTATCTTTTGCTCGCAGTAAAATGTATTTATTTTAGTGTCTGGTCTGTTTTTCTTGGCAGTACTTAATATCAAACTATAGATTCAGTACAAGACAGTCTTAAAGTGTTGTGGCATATCTATTAAGAATTGGTAAATATACTGTTGAAAAATTCCAAAATATTTCTGGTTTGCTGATTTGTTTGATCATTGTATCGAAATATCGGAAACATTACACGAAAGTCATGATCCATTCTCATTATGCCGAAAGCTAAAAATTTCTGAATTAATAATAAACGAAAATATTGTCCATCACCCGGGGTTAAGCTTAAAAAGAAAATTGCGAACGAAATGCGCAGAAAGAGTAGTTCTCTTTAAATATGTGAGAATAATCCAATCAGCAACCATCGGTTATTGTGAGCCAATTAAACATACATATATAGTATAGTATAGTATTCCTCATTGTTTCGTCTCTGGTAGTTCTGTGGATAGTTTGGATAGTGAATCATTCGAAATTTGTTGTGGGATTTCGTTGTATACAGGCGACTTTGTTTCAGTAATTTGTGGGGACTGAACGTCGGGACTGTTTGAGCCTTGCTTGTTTGTTCCGTCTGGTATTTTATCGTTTGCTGAGTGTGTTGCAGAGTGTAAAGGTTCGGATTCTCCAGTAGCTAACTTCAATTCTTCACCCAACGACTGTGGTACGGGTTTTTCGGTGGACTTTATTTCTAAAGTCGATTGTGTCAGAGTGTGACTGGTGGGGATTATGGGAATTTCTTCTGATATGTGTGTTTCCAATGTTTCTTTTGGTTTCTGTGGATTTACAGTTTTATGCGTCTCTAGTTTCTCCGTTTCTGGTATCGTTGGTTTCTCAGCTTCCTTCGGTGTTTGTGGATTTTCACTTTTTGGTGTCTGTCCTACTGTTTCTTTTGGTGTCTCTAATTTCTCGGACTTTAGTGTCTGTGGCTCAGCTACTTCTTTCGGCTCTTGTAGTTTTTCAGTTTCTAGTGTCTGTCTTAATGTTTCTTTCGGCGTCTCTAATTTCTCGGACTTTAGTGTCTGTGGCTCAGCTACTTCTTTCGGTGCTTGTAGTTTTTCAGTTTCTAGTGTCTGCCTTACTGTTTCTTTCGGTGTGTTTGGTTCCTCAGACTTTAGTGTCTGTGGCTCAGCTACTTCTTTCGGTGCTTGTAGTTTTTCAGTTTCTAGTGTCTGCCTTACTGTTTCTTTCGGTGTGTTTGGTTCCTCAGAATTTAGTGTTTGTGGCTTAGCTACTTCTTTCGGTGCCTGTGGTTTTTGGATTTCTAATGTTTGTGGTTTTACAGCCTTGGGTGTATGTTGTTTGTCATCTTTTGTAGACTGTTGTGTTTCAATCATTGGCTGTGACTCTATTGCACTACTGACTGGTTTATTTTCTGTGACTGATTGTTTTTCGGTTGGAAATTGTTTTGTTTCTTCTAGCACTTCGGTTTTTTTCGGGCGGATGACTTTCTTTTCTAAAAAAAATAAGAGAAGTTATACTTCAGAGGTATAGATGTATCTTTATTTGTTAATGTACCACTAGTCGAGACAATCGAGTTATACATAAACATATATTATAAAGTCATATAGAAATTGGTTCCCTTGAAGTTCGTCTTCAAGAATTATTGTTGTTTTATCTTCAGCACTAATTATAATACACAGTTTTGGTGGAATAGTTATGGTCTTACTTTTCAAATTTCTTAGCAAAATTAGAAAGTGAACCTTTGATGAGGTAGGTAATCGATAAATCAGATTTATACTCTTGTCACATGGATGATACATCTATCATTGTAGAGATCGGAATATGAATGAATGAAGAACAAAATCAGTTTAACAACTTATACTGATTAGTATGACAATAAACTAAATCTTGTCCACGTCTTATTAAGTAGACAGGGAGACGGTTCGTTAAGCAAGAGTATATATATTATAAGGTATCATGTGTTATTACACATACCGACAGTATCATACGCGTTCTTTACACAATACATCTGATTCCTAAACCTATCATCCTAGTTTATGTGTTCAAAAGTAATTTGTGACATGTCTATCTCTTCCTTGTTCGGATATAACATGTGTTGTTCTAATTTTCGAAGTTTTCAATTCTACAACTAAAAAACATCCAATTCAGAGAACAAAACTGCATCATAATGTTGTAGCTTATTTTAAATTATGATGTTTTTACCATCATAACTTAATGCTGTTGATTTATTAATCAGTTTTTTACATGAAATTCTTTCTCTTTTTTTTCTATTGTACTCGCAGAATTTCATTATTATATTGACAGAAATTTCTTACCATTTTTAGGAGTTTTTTCTATCTCTGACTACGATATCAACACACACACACACACACACACGTGTATTTGGCATTATCCCTTAGTTAGTTAGTCAGTCAGTCAGTCATTTACAACGTAGAACGTCATACGTACGTATATCAGTTCAAGTTGCCATACCGCATTAGCACAGTGATGCAATTGTCACTTCAAATTCCATAGTCGTAGAGGTAGTAGAAGTATTACCAGGAATCAGAGAGATTAGGATTCGAGGATATTATTCAAGAGGTAGAATCTGATCAAATAAACTTTAAAGGAAGGAGGTAAAGTTGATGAGGAATTGAGGATAATAAAATTTGAGAGAACATAAAGAATGGATGCACCTGCTCCATTGCAAACGGTTTTGAGCTATGACATTCAAGATCGTTGATCATCGATTACTATCATCTCGCGGGCCCTAACGAGGTATTCGGCTCCTAGCAACATGACACAGTCTTTTTTCTCTGACTACGATATTAGCACACACACACAAACTTAAATATGCATGGATTCAGCATGATAATAGTTCAATGAAATTGGTTTCGATTTTATCGTATAACATATTATATTGTAAGAGAGTTTGACTATTTTCAAAGTTTGTTGATACTTATCTGCATTAATTTAGACAGGTGTGAGAATTTTTCAACTTTTGAAATATGCACATCGATGTTTCGCAAAATCGACCAAATTAATTCAGATGCGTTTGTTGTTCATCTTTTCTTTAATCTCCTGTCATGATTTTTATTTCTCTATTTCATTTTTTCTTTTTTTTTTTTTAGAATCATATTCTTTACACTTTAGTCGTAGTGTGGTGCGCGCTACTTATAAGTAGTATATGACGTGAGTGTCAACGTAATGTCTGGCAGCAGAAGATGGGGGAAGATCAAGAAAGGAAGAGTGGGGAACACAATGGAATTTGTATGAAACGCATGAATAGTGAAATGTCAGACAATGGACTGATGATGGATTGAAGATTTGCAAATTAACGGTTACGATATGGTTTTCCAATTTTACTGAGTAACTCTGTAATTTGCGATTAATACAATTCGGTTGCCCCCACCTGTGTTCTCCTTCACTACAGTAGCAGTATTATCATTCTCTATGGTTTACTATTCATCTTGATAACTTCTAATGTGACAACTAAAATCGCAACATATTTATAAGAGATTTTTACGTTGACTGGTCATTTTGTGCCAGAAATTATACAAGACTCAATGTCAAATTAAAACAATCACATGAGTTTTTGTACAGTAGCTAAGTTTGATAATGTTAATTTGACTATTAGAATCGTCCCATTGATGCGTCAGACTGTAATTGATCAGTTTGTTTTTAGCAGAAAGTCCATCCTGTGTAGATCGGTTCAATAATACTACTAGTGAGTCACAGGCATTTTAAGCATACATAGATCGATACTGGCTAGTAGTGAAATCTAGGACACGCGTTTCGTCGTCTTATATGGGATTATTCAGATGTAGTACACTTGTATTCAAGAATAAGTGCTCAGCTGACAAGTCTCAAGTAGGACGAAACTCATATCCAGTGATCTAGTAGCCATACCCATCTCTGTTTATCTTGTAATAGCTTGATAACTCATTCTTGTTTGTTTTACTTGCATAATAATCAGTCCTATCTGGATAGGTAGGTTCACGCTAAGTTAATTTAGCCTCTAAGATGATAGATATTCTTATATAGTATGGTTCAACTTTTAATCACAGTCCTAGGTATTCAGTGAATGTCTACCTTGTAAATTCTGATCATTCTATTAATATTTTGTTATGATAATTTTCTTTTCTCAGTATTAAAAGAAAATAGAACTTTGATTGTGTGCAGTCTATGTACAAGTTTGTGCATTTTTTTAAATTAAGTTGACATTATGTTCATGATTTAAGTAAAGGATTCTTTTGAATAGTGTCACAAATAACAAATGATTCTGTAACATCATATGTACCTTCATATATTATGTGAAATTGAAAAAATCCATGCATTTTGTTAGTTGTAAAGCTAGTGAAAAAGTTCAGATTACTGAATGTTTCCAAGTTGCACTGAAACCAAACTATTTAGTCTATGTCTAATTTTTAATCATATTCTATCTGGTATTCTTCAATGATGAAGGTCTTCGCTTTCATTTTAAACAAACAACTTAGTTATGAGAAGTCACTCATATTATTATTTTCATGAAGTATAAAGATCAGAAGCAACCAACCAGCTTAACGTATTCATTTCTAATAATTTATTGTAAAATCTACATTTTAAATAGACAGACTATGTAGAGAATAGATCTTTGTTTAAAAGAGCTAACTACAAATTATTGTAGCATCTAATTTCTACGATAATAGAGAAGTGTGGTGAATAAATGACCCATTTGTGTTGGAAGTGAGCAATTTAAGGTGAATTTGTCTTTTTTTAATCAATCAATAATGGAAATGAATATAAAAATAAGTCAACATTCTTTCACCAGCTCTGGAAAATTGCTGAAGTTTATTATTCAGTTCATTTATTCAGGTATAGACTGAATTATTTGTTTTTGAGAAACACTCCAAACTGGAGTGCTAATGCTAAGCACCCTTTTAAGGTGAAGTTGGGGTTTCGAACCTGAGATTTAGTCATGGAAATTCAAACACTTTGAATTGTCAGACATAATTCGAAGCTTGTAAGATAATAAATGACATTGTTAATTTTTTAACACAAAACTTTTATTCAATTGATGATGATTATTATTATTATTACAGATTAATTCAAGTTAAGATATCAGTTTAAGGAAGGAAGAAGTATCGGACAACTCATTCTTCATAGAATAGTAATAATTTCCAGTAACAGATATATTCATCAATCAACCAGGAATTGAATCTACAGATTTCATGTAGGAGAATGACGTTGAGTCAGTTAGATCATTCATTGAGTTAGAATTCAATGATTAACATTAGTAAATTTTAATTAACCATTTATTCTAAGAAGTGTTTTTACACACACAGCTAAATGCCCATTCGTATGAAAAGCAATATAAACAAACTTTTCTCTGAATATGAAATCTTATTTCACTTCAGATAAGTTTGCTATAGTTGTGAAGAAAATACCATCCCTGATATTAGTAGACATGTTCATTTATGTTGCGTCTCTTTGCTAATGCGGCATAGCAACCTGAACTGATGTACGTACGTACGTACGATGTTCTACGTTGTGATTGACTGACTGACTATTTATGTTTGTGAATTTATGTATACTTTTCTTAAAATCTTCAATCATATTTATTGAATGAATAGACAGTGTCATTCAATCTGTATCTTCATATTATTATCATGTTTTTGTATGAGCTTGTGTATATTTGACCATAAATATTTCCCCTCACAAGCTTAGTTGCTTAAATCACTCGATGACTTGTTCACTTTCCTATTCGTTCGATCTGTTCATTCAATCACATTATTTCGTATTTATATAACTGTTCGTATTCGTTTCATGTAGTCAAGTCTTGGCGTTGTTTTCTAAAATTTGTACATTATTGGTAGTTATCTAATAACCGTCATCAGGATGATTGATACACAGTATTCTAATTTATGATTCAATGTAGGATCCATTGATCTACAGTATCGATCCAAAGTTGTGAAATCACATTAGTAATGATAAAAAGACACTGAGAACTCTATCTGATGAAGTTACATCTAAGATATAGCCTAATCATTGAAATTCTAAAACTTAAGTCTTTATTATTATTATAATCTTTTAAAGCAGTATACTGTATTCAACTTAACCAAAGGTCTATATACACTTACCTACAGATTGTCGATTGTTCTTTTCAACTTTTGTCTCTGACTTTGATGTTTGAGGTGTCGAAGCTGATGCTGTTGCTACTGGTGGCGGTGGTGTTTGATGTCTTGGTTTGTTTGCAGTCGTCGTCGGTTTACTCACTGAATGTGGTTCTTTTTGAGTAGGCGGTACCTTTTTAACAACAGCAGGAGCAGCGGCGGTGGCAGTAGTAGTAGTATTAGTAGTTGAAGGTGTTGTCCCTGTTGATGGCTTTGTCACTAATGATTGTGGATGTAGATTTATTGTTGATGATAAAGTGTCTCGATTTCTTCGAAAATAATATTCACTTGGTATTTTGAGTAGATCAATATAATCACTATCACACATTCCTTCACCAGTGATAGGATTTCGAAGAGCTAAAAAGTTAGAAAAAATAAATGTAGTTTTATAGTTTAAATTAAACAAAATTGAAATAATGAATATTATATTTCTCATTAAACAATTCATTTATACTGTTTATGTTATCTGTTGAAGTAAAGTATTTCATTGTATTTTCTCATTCATGATTTTATTGTGTCTATAATCTGTAGGTTATATTCAAAGTGAACTCATTTAAGTGAGTATAATATTTCGTTTGCTAGTAAAGTTGGTTAATGATTAGCTATATGGAAAAGTACATATATTTTTCATTCTATCTGAGACTAATCTGCTGGATGTTTATGGATCCAACTTTCGATATTCATAATGAGATTCAAACTCAGTATCATTTGTTTCAAACACTAGTGCATGTTATCGTTTTAGCTACTGAGTCCAAATAGTCATTAGTTTATTTGACGTGTAAGGATTTTTACTTTTACCAGCTGATATTAGAGAGTATGACTGATTGGTTATGCTATCAGGGATATGTACATCTTGCTGACAAACAGACAGAAAGATACAACACAGAACTTCGTACGTATGTACATCAGTTCAGGTCGTCATACCTCATTAGCACAGAGACACAACTCTCAGTTCAAATCCAATAGTGGTAGCGATAGTAGAAGTATTAGCAGTAATGGAGAAGATTTGGGTTCGTTCGAAGATATTATTCAAGAAGTATAATTCAGTAAGGTAAATTTAGAAAGAGGAAGATAGAGATGATGAGGAAATTAGAAGGTTGGAATTTGAGAGAACAGAAAGAGTGGATGCAGTTGCGCCATTGTAAACGATTCTGAGCCATGTCGTTCAAGGTCTCTAACCATTGGTGACTTTCATCTCGCGGACACCAACCATGTAGTCTACATCTACCAACATGACTCAGTCCACTTGTCAGTGAATTCATGGATTGCTGCCATGTTTTGGTCTGGCCGCCCCTAACTTTCTTTCAACCTACTTCTACACCACAAAACATAGCTCATCGAGGTAGTCGGTGTTTGGGCATTCGTAACACATGTCCCAACCACCTCAACTGATGAAGTTTTACTATTTCATCTATCGATTTACTATCCCTACCTAGTGCTCGTTTCCTAACGACAGCATTGCTTATACGGTTGTGCCAGGATACACGAACAATGCTTCGGAGACACCTATGATTGAAGATATCCTGCTGACTGGATTGATCTGATATTACCATTTAGTCGTAATTATTTCATAAAATTAGATACGGACTACTACTACTATAAGTAGTATATTCAAGAAAAGTACTTGGTTTTATTTGAGATTTATTAGCTGCATGTACCTCTGAGACTCCATAACATCAATAACGAAAACAAGAACAACAAATCCTTAAAAAAATATTCGACTTAATGTATTGAAATATTGAATCCTTAGTAATAAACCATTGATGATTCAACATTGTTTTTTTAATTTTCGTAAATGATATTTAATGAAATTTGTTGTAGTTATAAAATTGTTTAGATTTATTTTCAATTGAACACTACCAATAGTCAATCAATAGGTGTACTATTATATAACCAAAAATACTTAAATCAATAAAAACGTACCGTCTAATTTGTTATTTAGAAAAAAACAAATTGAAACTATGAAAATCTTTTCATAATTAATATTTCAAAAATATTGTCTGAATTGACGAAAAAAAGTACTTAATTCATACACTGTAATATATTTTTTAATCTAACTAATTTCATGGTTTTTAAGTGAAAAGAATATCAATAAATTTATTGATGTATGAATATTTTATTTCAGATTCTTTTTTAAAGGTATAATTTAACTACTAATAAGATGTTATCATGTGTCATTTTGAGCTTTTACTAGTATATGATCATAGATGTTTAAGAAGCATTGCTCGTATACCGTCGGACAACCGAGTAAGCAATGCTGTAGTTAGGAAACGAGCACTAGGTAGGGATAGTAAATCGATAGATGAAATAGTAAAACTTCATCAGTCGAGGTGGTTGGGACATGTGTTACGTATGCCTAACCACCGACTGCCTCGACAAGCTATGTTTTGTGGTGTAGGAGTAGGTTGGAAGAAAGCTAGGGACGGCCAGACCGAAACATGGCAAAAATCCATGAAGTCACTGACAAGTGGACTGAGTCATGTTGGTAGATGTAGACTACATGGTTGGTGTCCACGAGACGAAAGTCACCAATGGTTGGAGACCTTGAACGACATGGGTTAAAATCGTTTGCAATGGCGCAAATGCATCCATTCGTTGTGCTCTCTCAAATCCTAATCTTCTGGATTCGTCGGCACCTCTACCTTTATCTTTCTAACCTTATCTCACTGAATTATACTTCTTGAATAATTTCTTCGAACCCTACTCTTCTTCATTACCATTAATACCTCTACTATCTTTATCACTATTGGGTTTGATTTGACATTTGCGTCTCTGTGCTAATGTGGTATGGCAACCTGAACTGATGTACAATACGTACAAAGTTCTACGTTGCAACTGACTGACTTAGCTTTTAAATTTAGTCATTTATTTACTAAATGTACCCAGTTGATTGGAAAGTTATAAATCATTCACTGAAGAAGTTCCTCACAGCAGTGACATCAAATAAGGACAGTTGAAATAATTGGTATACAAAGAAAAAAACTCAATTGTGTTACAAAAGATACGAATTGTGGCTATAAAAATAGAATCCAAGTTTCATATTTTATTCTGGTTAGAACTCCTTAACTGGATTTATTTATATTCCAGTCTTGTTGATTACATTGGAACTCACTTCAATAGCATAATGTATAACCTATTGGATTACAGAACCCAGATAGTCACTAGCCCGTGTAGGGAATGTGGATCATTACGTAACCTCTCCTCTTGCTGTTGGAAATCTCACTTCACTTTGTGTTGTACTCTGTTCTTTGTATAGAGTTATATATATTTATCAAACGCCTATAAATATGAATGTACAGCTTTAAGTAAATGATTTCATCGAGAGGAAAACAGATCTCTTCGCTGGATTTTCTATATTCCATGAGATAATGACTTACTTCAATGACATGAAGTTTATTTACAGAGGTTTAATTTCCCCCATTGTTGTGATATGTCAACCAGACATGCCTGTGACTAACAATGGGTTATTTGAAGTGCTTACTTAAGGCATTTCTAGTAACTGAATGAATGTATTGCAGTTTTGATTTTAACATACATACATACCCCTTATTAATTTTCTATTCTCTGAAGATACAGGCACATTGCCTATAGTTGTTGTTAATTCATTGAAATCTCCACCAATTGTTGATGTATCATCATCGTTCAATCCAATTGACGATTGATCAGAAGATATAGTTTTCTGTTGATGTGTAATTGGATCGGCATTTGCTGAATTGATAAATTTAAAAATGTGGAAAATATTCATTTTTTATTTACGACAATTGTTATGATATTTTTACATGAGCTGTTGTTAATGCAGTAGTGTTAGGTAGCAGCAATAGAGAACAGGAAAAAAATTAGCTGAACCGTTCGTTGATGAACTGATAGCTTCGTATGAAATGCCCATGTTACAATCAGAAGATTTTTAAACCTTTTTTGTGACCATTCTACCTGGAACTGTACATTTTCTGTAATGAATGGTCACTTCTATGAAAATCCCATATGTTCAACTGTTTCCAACTTATGCTTATCTTCT
Organism: Schistosoma turkestanicum; assembly: GCA_944470395.2. Lineage (NCBI taxonomy): Eukaryota > Metazoa > Platyhelminthes > Trematoda > Strigeidida > Schistosomatidae > Schistosoma > Schistosoma turkestanicum. Next base: position 34,529,245 of record OX103974.1, read on the forward strand.
AATTTCACTGTATTCCTTATAATCAGGACATTAGAAATCATTAGTGTACACTACCCCACCCACAGAGAATCGATCAACGTTGATAATTTGCCTAGAACCTCTTAAGCACAATACATACACATAAATTCAATAAGCACAGGTGTACCATAAGCCATTTATATGTTTCATTGGAACTAATCAATATAATCGTTTTCTGAGAAAGTCAGTGTTTAACATTCTAAGCTTATTTTTAATCAGTCAAGTATTAATAAAGTTCGTATTTCTTTGTTTCTTTTTTGACACAAATTAATCGTTATTTATCAGATAAGGATAAATTAATCAGAATTCAGAAAAAACAGCACCCATCTACTAGATAAAATACTGTTTTATTCTTATTTTCTCTGTCTGTGTCTATACCGTCCCGACCGTAGCTGCTACCTTGACGTAGTGGTCGGGCTTGCCTATCGTGATGACCCAGTCGAGCTATATTGACTGGAACATATGTTCCTGAAGGTTCTACCATGCCAGGCAGGTCGATTGGAGAACGGTGAGACTAAAAGCAGCTACTCAAGGTCTGAGGGCGAAGTCGTGCTGCTTACTGCAGAGGGGTGTGACAGCAGTAAGGTGTTTCCCTCGGACAACCAGCATGTGCAGCGATGCTGCCTTCTCACAAGGAAGGAAGGGTTAGAAAAGGTCGACCCTAAAAATGTCACACCTCACCCTACCTCACGGATTTCCGTCTCCATCGATAAGTGTGCCCACTAAGGGCTTTCAAGAGCGGAGCTAACACTCAAAAAACCCTTCATAAACAGGCCGTGAGTGACCGGCCTCAAGAAGTTTCCCTTGGACTCTGCGGTCACGCACCCAGGTCTCTAAGACCAATGCTAATATACCTTTCTTTTCAGGTTCCTCTAGAAACAAACTTCCACGGTGTGGGCAGCCGGGAAGTGACAATCGCCCTCATACCCGTAACAGCAGACGAGACCAAATTGGTCAAAATCAAATCCTTACCACACCCCGTAATACCTCTTGTGTCTATACCGTAAATTCATATCATTACAGTCAAGTTTAGTTTGTATAGACAAATCAATTTACCAATATATCACAAATTTATAAATTCATTTTATTTCATTTTTATTATCATGTGATATATATATTTATATATATCAAACTAATCGTTCAGTTTTTTGTTTTAATATTCAACATTACTAGCAATTGATCAATAAAACATTATTTGTTTGTCTGTTATATATTTAAATTTTTTATATTTTTTTAGTTAATTCATATTGTCTATTTTATGCATGACCTTAAAATAACTTGAACTTTTATTTCAAATATAGACTGACTGAAATGGTTAATGATATATATATATATATATGTTTTTTTAAAGAAAAACTATATTCAACTTGTTTTCTTTTTCTGACCGACTAATCAACGGATAAGTTAGATTGAATAGTTTACAATACGATTATGTCTTAGTTAAACAATCAATAAAAATTATGAGAAATTGTAAAGCTATTTGATTCTAGTATGGAACGCCTTAGTAGTGCACACCTACTACCCGATGAAGGATCGAAACTGAAAAAAACTTTTCACTACTATAGTGAGCGCTTCATCATCCAGAAGATACAAGTATTTAAGGACAGTTGTCTTCGTAAAATACTTCGGATTCGTTGGCCAGACACGATCAGCAACAACTTACTTTGGGAGAGAATAAACCAGATTCCAGTGGAGGAGGAAATCAGTAAGAAGCGGTGGAAGTGGATAGGACATACACTGCGAAAAGTACCCAACTGTGTCACAAGACAAGCCCTCAGATGGAACCCTCAATGTCAAAGAAAAGAGGGAAGGCCAAGGAACACATTACGCCGAGAAATAGAGAAACACATGAGAAGAATGAACAAAAGCTGGAAAGAAATAGAAAGGGAAGCCCAAGAAAGAGTTGGTTGGAGAAAACTGGTCGGTGGCCTATGCTCTATTGGGGGTAACATGCGTAAGTAAGTAAGTAAGTAAGTGAGCGCTTGGCCTTTAAGCATTAGGGTTAGGACTGATTGAAGTAGTGTGGTTGATGAGAACATTGGAACTTCTTCGATAGAGTTTGATTATCATTAGACCATTAGATGAACAATGGTTTGGTTTTTACTATATTCAAAGATTAATCAAGTCGAATGAAATGTCATAAATATGAATTTAAACTAAAAAAAGATACGTGAAAATTTTGTTGTCTAACCTACTAGTAATAAAGTATTATTATAAACAAAAATTAATGTGTCAAGTGTACATTCATGATTTGAATTTTGTAACATGTATATCAACATAATCACGATAAATTAGGTTAGAATGCAGAAAAATACACGTATAATGTTAACGGATTATATTTCTCTCTAATTATTAACCTTTGTCTTCGATAGAGTAACGATTTCTTTTCAATTTCACGTGTACATGATTTACGAGTTTGTGATTTCTAACACGTTACATGAACTAAAATGTAAACGTTTTTTTTTGACTAGAGTATCATAGTTGAGAGAAAATAAGATGTTTTTTTAAGAAAAAAACTTTTACATTTTATAGATGAATTTATAATAATACAGTCATTAGATTTACAATTGATCACTGAGACTAGTGAATATTTGTCAATCGGACACAGTTAGATAGTTATTGTGTAAACCAGAAAGCACTGGATAGTTGTTTCGTTCAAGTGTAACACTCTTCTGGAATGTTCATCCATGACTCTATTGGAGATCGAACTTGAAATCTTCAGGTTTTGTAAAGTGAGCATAATATCAAGATCACTAAGTAGGAATCTAATAATTTACATATCAAACTCGGGTTCGATCCCTAGAGGTGTCATATGTTCACACTTCTGAGACCCATACTAAAACGAAACAATTGTCCAGTGCTTCTTGGATTTTTAATGGCTATCTAACTTGGGTGGGTTCGATTGTCTAACAAACATTCAGAGATCCCTTCAAACCTGTCTATACACAATTAAGTGATCTGACATATCAGCAGTATTCTATATTTGTTATTGGATTGTTTAATTTTCTGTTAACAAATGAATCAGTGAATAAACGAAATGAGAATTAGAATAACATATGTAAGCAAACAATATTGTTTCACCAATTAGATCGTCATCAGGCTTTACTCTCTAATTTACATGAATATTTACGTGAAAATGTCAAATCAATCCTTCTAATTTCAGTCAATAATCACAATGAAATACATTAGGTCACTATACATAATAAGTGGAGAAGTATGAGTTGATGGTAGAAAGACAGGACCAGTGTTATCGTACTTTATTAGCCCTATTTACTATCGGTATACTACTACTATCAACTTGTACTTTTCCACCTATTATGTGTAGTGACTTAATCAATTTCATTGTGATTATTGACTCATCATTTGCCTTGATTTGTTTAACATTTTCATTAAATAAATATTCATGTATATTAGAGAGTAAAGTCTGATGAAGATCTAATTGGTAAAACAACATTGTTTGTTCACTTATATGTCTTGTTTTAATGTTCACAATGGGAATGTTTAATAAATTTAAAATCTGAGAATTCTTTTCTATTTATCTGTTTATTTACTCATTTCTTGCTTCTGTTTATACTTCCCCTAAAATTTAAAGTTGAAAGCTCGGTGATTTATTTCATAAATTAATTGCTTTTGAGAATCAGACTTTTTTAAAAATCTACCTATGACCAACTAGAATTTATAGAATATTATTTGAAAATAGATTATTTCTATGAAACAACTCATAATGCTTAACCAATCTCTTGTGGATTATTATTTTTTTTTTGAAACTACGTATTGATTTACCATCTGTTAAAATCGATATTTCTGTTCTCTTCGAGGTCACTTGTCTTTTTTTTTTAAAAAATTTTCATATTAACCAAAAAATAAATAATTGACTATTGAACATCTTTACAAATTCTTGAAATTTTGACAAACAAGCATAGTTGAAAATAATTTTACAAATAAGTTATGTATTTTTATTTATTCAGTGAGGTTGTGAGGGAGGATTTGTTAGATTATTTTCATTATAAATTAATATTAATGTCAAAGTGTTGTACATTTATGACTCTTTAGAAATATTTGTAGCTGTGATACATTATGATTCAACTGGGGATCTAAATGTTTCTTGGTAAATATAATTCAAAATCCTCACTTTATTTGGATACTCATGAAGTAACCAAATGATGTTTTCTATATTGTTGTGGTGCGCGCTACTTATAAGTAGTATTTGACGCGAGTGTAAACGTAATGTCTGGCAGCAGAAGATGGGGGAAGATCAAGAAAGGAAGGGTTAGAAAACAATGGAATTTGTATGAAACGCATGAATAGTGACAATGGATTGATGTTTTGCAACAGGAACAGTCCAGTTCGATATGATGAACTGATATTTTGCAAATTAACGATTTACCATATGGTTTTCCAATTTTACTGAGTAACTCTGTAATTTCATTAAGTACAATTCGGTTGCTCCACCTGTGTTCTCCTCCACTACATTGTGAGTTAACTAGAGTTAGAAAGTATGTGCTTCTGAATCACTTGATAGCTGATGAGTACACATTAAAATGAAAAGGGAGTTTAGTGCTCTCTAGTTTTCGTCGGTCCCCTAGATTATATTAATCTATAATGAAACCTAGTGCGGTGTACGCTACTTATGTTCACATGAGTAGTATATGATATCAAATGGAAATCAAACGTCTGACAGCAAAAGATCGAGAAGGACAGAATGAGAACAGAAGGCGATTTGTAGGTAACGTAAAGTGAACTGAAGTCTGAACAGTCTAAATGCAACAACACTGAAATCTGAAACAAATAAGGATTAGTTTGCAAATGATGATTCACAGGAAGGTTTTGTAAATATGCCCAACAACTCTGTAATATTCGCTGAAATATATTGTTGATGTCCTCACCCGGCTTTTCGTGCACAACACTAGTATTGAGCTACATTCTATCTGTTGTATGTAAATTTATATCATAGTGCCCATATACCAGCCAACACTAATCGAATTTTAGTCAAAATATTAACGCCAGGATAATCTAAATCATTTCAAATTGAATTAACTTTGAAAATATCTTGGAATTAGATTCTTTGGTCTTCTTTCCTAGATGACTCACCATACGTGGTAGCTAATTAGAACTGATCATCAATGACATTTATGTCTAAATAAACATAACAGAATTCATGTAATACTATTTCAGTAAACTGATAGAGTAAGTTATAGAATGATTTGACTAGTAGAGTATATATAATACTTAGTTAAACCATCGGTTAAATTATATGCCATTACATAGGAAGGGAATGAAAATCAACTTCATGAAATCATGAGTCAATCATTGGTTGGCCACCATTAGAAACCTAGAAGTACTGGACGGCCGTACTGTCCTAGTATGGGACTTATCAGCAGTATGCATCTACCACTCCTGCTACTCGCAGAATTCGAACCCGGGGATTTCTGTCTTGCGTGTGAACGCCTAACCTCTGGAACATTGGGCTGGCATCCGACGGTGCTAATCCTGAGGGTAGCAGGAGTCAAAGGTGTGCACTGCTGATAAGTTCTAATCCAGATCAGTACTGTCGTCCAGTGCTTCCAGGTTTCTAATGACAGTTTAACAATGATGGATTTATCATTTCACGGTAAAGCTACCATCTCCATAATACTTTAAATGAATAATTGAAATTGTTTAAATTCATACTACTCATAATGTGAAATAAGCATATTTTGTTATGTAACAGAAGTTTTGCAAAAAGCAAAAATAAAACCCAGAAAATGATTAATTGATGTAACTTAAATGTGAAATGAAGTTAGAAAAATTTATTTACACATATTTTTGACGCCATTAACTTTCTATGGCAAATGGTTTGTAAGTTGATTTGTTTTGTAAAATTCTTATTGTTTGGATTTCAATAATAATTGTTAATCATGTATTAGAGAATGCACCAAAAAGCAGTTTTAATTTTATTTAGCGTACGTAATTTAAAATCTTCTCCACTGAACATTAAAGTTTTAAACAACAAAAAAAACTGGTTAGCTAAGCAGCGCAGGTTTTTTAAGAGGTAAATTTAAAATGCTGAAATTGGCCTTTTAGTTAGCGCTTTTTCTGTGGTTGAATTTCTTAAACATACCTCTGAGGGTATTGGATCTAGATTTTTGGACAGTGCATGTCAACTGAGGACGATACTGTTGTCTATGATGATAATTCATAGATTGTCGACGAGTTACAGGAACATTATTATCTACATAAAACAGTAAATTATAGTGTAATGATTTGACATCAGTATTAATACTTGAAGGTTTGTCAGATGTGCGGTTTAAATGTATACTGAAATAGTAATGAAGGTGTCGAATGGAATTATGGTTAAGAATGGTCTGCTGTAGCTGATATTAGGCGATTAGCCATCAAGAGAATATATGTTTTCTCACATTTCATAGTAGATTTAGAATAGACACAACTGCTAGTTGATTCCGCTGCTGCATATACACTCTGATTAACTGCAATGGTTCAGTGATAACATTTCTGACTAGAATCAGATGGGGAGTTTGAGTTCAGGTCCAACAGGAGTGCGAGTTTAAACCAACTAGAAACTTACATCTATACAGTTTCTAGATTACTTCTGATACAATAATACCAGTTCGATTAGTTTAAATAATCTCAAGTTCCAGTGAATTTCAAACGACTGATTTTGCTTCAGGATGCAACATGTTTGATTGTAGGTGTTTGAAGACAATCGATATAATACTCAGAAATTATGGACGAGGCTAGTTAACAAGTTTTTGCAAGGTGTATCGATCATCTTGAAGAGCTTAAATTATTCCTTCTAGATGCAAGTGAATTCCATCAACTGTTATAGACAAAGGTTCTGATATTAAACTATTCACCTTACTGATAGATTTTATTTACTTTGAAATTCAATTGCATATCTTTCTATCGACTGATTTCAATCACTAGACATTGAAATATTTTCTTTCGATTCAGGGAAAATGACAAAGACTAAGTATTCTAATTATTGATATCATATTCTGATGTTATTTTAGTTGCCTAGAAATTTTCTTACCAATTATTATTAATTACAATTAATTTGTCATAAAGTATACATGTCACTATTTATACATTGATGAGACTATAAACGAAGAGAATGATAACACGAGCATTAAAAACAAGTTTCACTATAAAGAATTTTATACAATACGGAAAAATATTGACAATTCCTTTTTGAAGAAACAGTCAGTCAGTCAGTCAGATGCAACCTAGCACTTCGTACGTAAGTACATCAGTTCATGTCGCCATACCACATCAGCACAGAGATGTTATTGTCAATTCAAATCCAATAGTAGAAGAGGTAGTAAAGGTATTAGAAGTAATCGGAGAGGTTAGGATTAGAAGATATTATTCAAGAAGTATGATTCAGTGAGAAAAGTTTAGAAAGACAAAACTAGAGGTGTTGAATAATCCAGAAGATTAGGATTTGAGAGAACACAAAGAATAAATGCACCTGCGCCATTGCGAACGATTTTGAGCCATGTCATTCAAGGTCTCTAACCATCGATTATTATCATCTCGCGGACCCCAACCAGGTAGTCGACAATTACCGACATGGCTAAGTCCACTCGTCAAGGACTTCATGGATTTCTGCCATGTTTTGGTTTGGCCACCCCTAACATTCTTCCAACCTATTCCTAAACTACAAAACAAAGCTTGTCGAGGCAGTCGGTGGTTAGGCATACGCAGCACATGTCACAACCACCTCAACTGATGAAGTTTCACTACTTCATCTATTGATTTGCCATTCTTACCGAGTACCCCGTTTTCTAATAACAGCATTGCTTACTCGGTTGTCCCAGGATATAAGAGCAATGCTTCGATGACACCTATGATCGAAAACCAATAACCGACGAGTATCTTCTACTCTCACTGGCCATGTTTCACAGCCATAAAGTAAACAGCGAAGTACTAGACAGTACACTCGTCCTTTAGTCAGCAAACGGATATCTCGCCTACGCCAGGTTGGCAAAAGTTAATCGAGACTTCTCTATCCGTGCTGAGATTGTGTCAAATAGAGCAACAGGCTTCCTTAGCTAGGACTTTATAATCTCGTGTCATCCATGTATGCTGTGTCTCGGAAACGCGCATACAGGATCCTAGTAAAATTAAATAATCTGGTTTCACCTTGTCAAAATAAACAAGCAGCTCGATTTACTCTTTGAAGAAACAAAAATTGTCAATATTCGATAATGTAAATTAATACTTAAAAAAACATACTTTTATTATTTGGAAAATGTTTCATTCCTCGAACTTTATCTGCTTTATACGATATACTAGCTCTGTGCATGTAACCTATTGGATCACGTGTAGCTGAAATAATAATAAAAAGTTAGAAAAACAGTATACAAATAACGTTAATATTTGTTATTTACTAAATATAGACTGTGCTTTATGTAAATTCATTTAATTTTACAGAAAGATGTTACTTTTTTTTGAATATTTAGCAGGCAACAATTGATATCTGAGTTCTATAAAGAAAACAATCGATGATTGATAACTGGTGTGTTTATTTAGTTCGCAGTGTTGATCATAGATCGTAATGGAAGTACTGGTGAATGAGAAAAGTGAAGGAGTATATAGATTAAATCAACATTCTCCGTGAAGCCCAATATTGGTTAAGGAAAAGCAGGTCATGCGCATCTAATGATCTCATAGTATGCGACAGCTTGGCAGGGGTTTCACAGAGGACCATCTGAGGTCCATTCCTGTTTCTGGTATTTTATTAATGACTTGTGGCATTAATCTACGCAGATGATGCAAAGAAGTGAAGAGGATTAATTTGAGCCTCAAAATGATCGGGCAATAATATAGGAATGAGCAATGGTTAATACATTTAAATTCAGCCAGTCAAAATGTCATGCCATGAATATTCTATTCCATGCGACACAGACAACTTACATTCTCCATGGAAGTCAACCCGCCCCCAAATATCTCGGTCTAATAACCACAAGAAGTCTGGACACAACTTCACACTACATAAGGTATGCAACCTAGGCTAACGCATTTCTTCACCTTGTGCGAAAACAACTTGGTGCAATCACCCTGCAATCGTTACTGACTCTATTTAAAACATACTCACGGCCACACCTTGAAATTCACAATGTCATCGCACCCCTCTCCTTAAAAAAGACATAAATCTTTAGGAGCCAGTGCATTGACGAACAACTACTTGTGTGACAGGGTTAAAAAATAAATCTAACACTTGGGACTGTTCCCACTGGATTAGAGAAGAATCAGAGGTGATCTGATGATGGCGTGCAACATATTAAGTACACCGAATCATCACAACATAAGTATCTTACTGAAACATCACCAGTGGGCTTCTTGAGACGACCCTCGAAAAATTTCACAATAAAGAGCGAACACATAGGTTCCCGTCTACCTTTTCTCATTAACAGTTATCCCACCTTGTAATTCTCTTCCAACCGAAGTGACCATAGCCCTGTCAGTGGATAGCCTCACGAAGAGACTTGATAAACACGTACTCACGTATAGGTTATCATCTTTTAATTGGACCAGCTGTGCCTGATGCATGTCTCGAAACTTCCTAGTTGTCATCAATGTCATTTATTTAAATCCCTATCTTATGCTATCCCACTAGAGTCTCACATTCAGTGTAGATTATATATTTTTGTTGAAAATTACTATTGAATACAGGGTTTTACTGTCAACTGTAGTAGAAAGAGTTGATCAAGTGATGCAGTGTGTTGGAGTAAGGTTTTGCATAGTGTACATTTTTATGATTGGAGAATACATCTGATATCAAAAGATTTTTGGTTTTTAAAATATCCCTGGTCATAATCTCACATCAGTGTAAGTATTTCTTGTGAAGGAAGCCCTGCTGACAGTTTTCCAGTTTCAGAGGTGCTGTTTGTGAAATTGAGAGGACGACGAATGAATATCTGAACCTCAAACCTGGTTGGTTGAGTATAGAGTGGAGTTGGAAAATCTTGGTCCCTAATTAACGGTGCACATGCACATTAGGATGCTAAGTATACAAATAGCGTAGTAAACCATTGTTGGCCGCCGACTATCATGAGAACCCATCTCCTTACGTTACTACTCCATTGCCTTTTGGATTGGACATGTGCTTGCATTCTATCTCAATGTCAAACGTTAAATGAGAAATGATAAATTTGTACGTTATTGGTGGATGTTACAATTAGATATCTAGACAAGGTTTGGATTAGAAAGATAAATGCATATCTATCTATGATATACATACACCATTCAGTTTACCGATTGCAACTTCCTACCCATGGTGTTATTATTCTTTTCAGCTTGGGAAGCATGTGTATCTGTATCTGAATCTAAAGTCCGTGGAACATGACAGTGAACTGCTATAGTATTTTTCGAGGTTGGTTGGTATTAGAGACGATTCAGAGATTATAAATACTTGGAGTAATAAATTACTAAGTGTAACAGAGTTCATTCTTGATGAAAAGGGCTATTGTCCATAGTTCAGCATCTTGAATATCACAATACGAATATTCTATTGGACTGGTGACTTATTTATGTTTGTAATCGCTATGTATAATATACATTTAACAATTTATTGATAAAATATTTTCAAATATAAATCATTTTTTCATTATTTCACTTTTAATTACTTTGATATGGATTAGTTAACCTATTAATTAAATGTTGTACATTAAGAAAAACTTTCTGACTTTTCCAAAATCCAATGAACCAACTCAGTGTATGAACTACCAGTAGGCCATATTGTTTGATTGTATTATTTTGACTTTTCAACACCTGATAAACTTACTCCATTTTATCGAACAAACTGTTAATCAGTAGTGAATTCAATCCGGTCAAATTGTGATCAAAATATGTCCTGTTGTTGATGTAAGATCACTCGATAAAGCAATACAGTTTGCTCACTTTAGGTTTTGTATTTTAGATAATCGAGTAAATTTAGGACATTAACGTAGCGTGTACTCTGTTAATTGATGGGTCAGGTGATATATGAGACCAAGTGAAATCGATCATAACTTTTAATTGAAACTTAACTAGATTCAGTTAACTAAAAAGTAATATAGGATTATTAGTTTTTGTTACAAGGATTCTTTAGTATAGTAATATAGAGAAAAAAGTCAAACACATTTGGAAGATTTTGTTGAGAACAACCTCTGACTTTATCGATGATTTTTATTTAAGATTATTGTGAAAACAACTGTTAATATGTAAGTATAATTCAAACATATTGGTAGGTTAAAATACCATGGTTTATTTAAAATAACTTAGAATGTTATTTATTGAAAAGTTGTTTATGCACAACACTTTTTTGTAAGTGTATAAATATACTTGAAAAACTTGTGATTATTGTCAACCTTGACTTGGATACTGTCACAAACCCTCTGAAACTAGACTCAAACTATTCTAAGACATATTGTTTGTTAATCTAGGTATCAAATAATCATGGCAATAAATACTTGTTGATAGTGTTAAATTATAAGCGCTCGAAAACGATTCCAAAGACTTAGTATCGGAAATAATCTCAGCAGTCAATTAGTCATTTCATAATCGAGGATTTATTAATAAAGCGTCCATTTAGAATTCAAAATAGTGTTTTGTTTTAAATTAAAAACCTTACCCCATGCTTCTTTATAATGTCGAACTGACTGAGATCGAACCAGTTTTGTTTCTGGCAGTGAATGAGTTATTGGATCTGTTGCAACTATGAGCAAAAAAAGAATAAAATTGTCAATCATTTGTGAAAATCTAGGGAATTTTAGTAAATGATAGGATTTTCCTGGATGAATACTGATTAAACTAATGATTTAAAGTCTATCCTAATCGGGATAGAAGTGAAGTATATATAATGTTCGAATAAATGAAAATTATCGAAAGCAATCAACATTAATTTTGAAGATAAAATCGTACTACTCTTTGATTAGTGAGTAGCATAGTATAAATACAAACATTTTTGCTACAAGGTAGATTGTTTCAATGATGAAGAATTTATATCATTTCAGTTGACCGACCTTTTCTAAAATCATATGTGGTTTTCGAACTTCTGTTTTATGGATGCTATATCTATGCTTAAATTTTGGTCTCTTGTATTATCACTTCATATTTCTTTGAGAAGACTGAATAATTGACTGACTAAATATTGTCTAGAAACAAATATTACACTAAATTATCGAAATTCGTACAATGCTTATAAAAGTAAATAGACCAAACCACCAATATTAAAATGAAATAAGAAAAAGAATGAACAAAATCGGTATTAAAGATTATTTGACATTATTTCAGGTCAAATTCTCATCACAGCTTCTCATCACAGAAGTCTAGAGAATACTGAACAGTTATCTTATTCTCTTTCGTTGCCTCTTTGCAGTATGTACCAACAAATTCACATATGCTGAAATCCATGATGTGTTCTAATCTCAGTCAGATCAAAATAATTAGTCAGGATATATATATATATATATATATATATATATATATATATATATACCGATACAGTTAAGTGTTCGATTCTCAACAAATTTTTCAACTTATGGGTTTCAATAAAGGAAGCAGCACAGTTTCAAGAGAATTAAATACGTAATCATTTGTCTTGTGGTTTCTTTTTAGCTGCTTTACTTATGTTGAGTATTTGAAAGAAGAGGATTCATATACTACTGGGAAGTTTCACAGAAATTTTGGGCCTAATATATACAAGACTCAAAGGGCATCAGTATTTGAACATGGCCGTATGACAATTGCATACAGAAGTGTGTTATGTCCTAACACTGGCCGATACACGGATGACCTTTAAACAGTTAACACGCAACAAGGAGGAGAGAACTGATATTCTATGCTTGACTGTCAGCTAAATTCTGACAAAACCTGAATGCAGAAGAAAGACACAAGACAAATGATCACCAGTTCAAGATTCGGGATCCAAGATCGCTATTATTTTCAGACATACATAACCAGACTACACCATACCAATAAATAGAAACTAACAATTATACTTGAATGAATCAAAAGTGACTGTAAGGGAGGGAGACGGTAAATAGTAAACTGACAACAAAGTAGTTTTTTTGAAGGCTTTGTTTGTGAAAATCCCTCCATGGATACATTTGTAATTTGTTCTTATTGATTCCTTCAGTTGTACATTTTGTTAGTCTGTTCGATTCCATTTTTGAGATGATAATATTTGTATTTTATTATAGTTTTTATTTCTTTTGCCTTTACTAGGTTTCTGAACTGCATTTATGTAGTTTAAGCTGATACTTAGTCACGGCGACAGCCATTTTCATTTGTTCCTCTTTTAATTGAGTTGCTTGCTTTTACTCGAATTGTGCATTTTGATTGTGAATTGAAGCACTTTTCCAGAACTGGAAACACTGTGTTATAAAGCAACCAAATATTATCTGTCAAACGAATCTGATCTGTTCAGGATGGATAGAATATCAGTTATCTGTTGCTGTTGATTTGATTAACAGAATAATTGTTCGTGGAATAACTGAGTGGTAATATTGTTTAGGTAATGATGTATATTTATATTTATGATGAATATTAGAACCGTTATTTACCCAAATCACTTGTTTTGATTTCAATCCACACTTGCCTTTGGATCCTACACTAGTAGTAGTAGTAGTAAATCTCATGATGATAGTTTATGGAAAGCTTGCGACAGAGGAATTATATAGACCTAGTAATTTACTTAACTATTAATTATACAATAAAACTATTTAGAGTAATAATCCATAAACTGATTTTCAAACTTAACGATTACTTTAATCTTCGTTCTGATGCAGGAATCTTTTGACCTTATTCATTTTTGATAATTTCAATTGAGGTAAATTGATTTCAACTCATGAAATTGTTATAAGCATAATTTATACCTCATAATAGTGTAACTTATGCAAGAATTCTAGTAAAGTCAGACAAAATAATGGAATCGAAAGGTTAAAGATGAAAGTCAATAATGAGGCTTATTCATGATCAGAAAAAATGACTAAAAAATCGACCTTGTACGACAAGTTTAAGGTCAATAACAACTATGCAAGATCGAGGTCAACAGGACAAAGTTACGAGTCATGTATGAAGAAATTCGACTACTTCACTTCTGCCCGAAGTTTATGCTGATCATGTTGTTCAGAAGAAGAACAATGAAAGCTACACAACCAAAACATCCAGGTCAGAGAATGAAACGCCAGCACAATCATTCACCTGAGCTACAAATCTTCTTCACCATCTCAAAGGGAAAATAGAGAAAGTTGAGAAGGGCAGGAAGTTTCTGGAAGTATGGACTGCATGGAATGAATTAAACTAATTTTCTTTTACCACAAAAATAAAGTTCAATAGTTCAGTAGAGAATAAGTTTAGGTAAGAGGTAAAGGTCAAGCGACAAAACAAAATGTTACTCAGCATTTTTATATTTTTACATTTTTAGCCTTTTAATCAATTTTTTACAGATGTAAATTTCCATTTAATTCATACAAATAAATATTTAGCTTTGTAAATAATTCAATTGAATACATACTACTATACTTGTTATTTTCAATTTAATTTGAAACTTGACTGGTCGGCGGCCTATGCTCCATTGGGGGTAACAGGCGTAAGTAAGTAAGTAAGTTGTTTAACTGGTTTCTTTTTTTAAAATTCAAAGTTTATATCAACAACTTACGATAAGAATATCGTTTTGTATTCTCTTCGTTACATTGTCTTCCATTGTATTGACTGATTGAATGATTTTCCGCATCATTTTCACAACATCGACCACTGATAGAATCTGATCTTGCTGAGAGAAAAAAAATTCGCTCCATAGAATTCAATTTTCAATTACAATTATTCAGATGTCAAATAAACCGATATATATATGTTTGTATGATATTCGAAGCAGTCCATTAGGAAACTGTAGACCTAGGCTTCCTATTTACTAGGTCTTGTTAGTAAGCTCATGTGAGCAGCGGTGTTCTACTACATGGTGTTTGAAGTTGATGCACGTTGCAACAATCATCCGAAACATTTACTAATCATAACTTTAAAAATCATAGTTTATTCAGACAAAATTCAACTACATGCAAAATAAAGTTATCAGAATTTTTAAAAATCTTAAATTATTTTGTCACAAAAATGTAATTATAATGTTTGAATTCATCTTACATCAAATGTACTTATTTATGATAAGTAAAATAAATTGATTTCATAATAAAGTATAATATTGTGTATATATAGATTTTCTCTTGGCAAATAATCTTTATTTTTATTAGTTTAAACTAATTTCAACAGTAACTTTTTATGATTTAATCTGATGATAAATTTATGTAAATTCATCGGCAATTGGGTAGGGTAATTTTACATTGTGTTAACATGTGTTAACACTACAACGTGAACAGTATAGTTCAATTATGTGATGCAACCACACAGGTAACTGATACCCTGGTGGACGAATAGTGATAATTGGAAGTATTAATTCTTTGTGTCTAAATGTTCTTGGAAGTCTACTTCAGGACACTACAGATTGTTCTTAAACGTTATAAACGATCGAACTTTTCTATGATAATCAACAGTGAACTGGTGTATATTCAGCTGTCAGATTTCATAAAATGTATTATTAGTAACTTGAAAATTGTGGTAAACTGTTTCAGTTGACTATACTATTCAGAAAGTTTAATGAATAAAGTAGTTTATGATGATTGGTATTTGTAAAAGTAAATAGTCACGATTTGTTTAAGCTACCATGATGCGATGAAACCAAACCTATGTATGCACCATTATGTTACTTATATAAGTTAGTAATATATATTTATGTGTAAAATATGTTTGTAAAATGATGTTGGAAACTATGAACTTACAAACATGATCAATTCTATTTCTTGGCCTACCACCATGTGGTCTAAACATATCTACTTCTTCGCCTAAATCTCCTTGAAGTGTAATTGGATCACGGTCTATGAAGTGGGCAATGAAAGGAGAATGTAAATGGAGTGTTATTAGAAAAAAAGTAAATAATGAATTTTTTCATTTTAGGGTTATGAAGATTGTTGTTCTTATTACTGAAATCATGATTCAATCATTGTTAGACCAACATTAGAAACCTGGAGGCACAGGACTGCAGTTTTGTCCTGATATGATCCTCATCAGCAGTGCGCACCCACAACTATCGCTAATCACAGGAATCGAACCTGAGTCCTTCAGTCTTGTGTGCGAAAGCCTAGCCGCTGGACAACTGGGTCGGAACTCTTTGATGTTAATGTCTAACTCTGATCGATCTGATGATTTTGCGCGACCCCACCCATTTGTCTCCTGTAGTTACTGTCTACACACGACAGGGTTAAGCTCCACTGATCAGGTCTTCTCACTAGAAATCCAAGAATTTCCTCACGAAGCTAGTCACTAGTGAGCAAATTACACGATTTTTCATTATAGAGTTATGGAGATTGTTGTTTGTTAACGAAATCATGAATCAACCAGTGTTAGACCACCATTAGAAACCTGGAAGCACTGGACGGCCGTGAGGTTGCTCAAAACCTTAGATTGGTCAGAGTTAGACATTAGCAGTGTTGGATATCGGCTCAGTGATCCTGTGATTAGCGATAGTTTTGGGTGCGCACTGCTGATGCGTCCCATACCAGGTGCAAACGGCAGTCCAGTGCTTCCTGGTTTCTAATAGTGTTCTAATAATGACTGTTTCATAATTTCAGTAATAAAAATTTATGAATGTATGCTATAGAGTGGATCAACTAAACTGTTCAGTTGATTTCTAATATCCCACTAATATTGTATTTTTAAAAAAAATATTCAGAAGGAAAAATAATTAGGTAGAAGATATATGAACAAGTAAGTGCCCTGATATCAACAGTTTTATCTATATGCCAACATTTACTAAGTTAAATACCAATGTGATTTCCTGTTTTATCTTACACGATTACTATATGATTTTGTCGGTTGTGTAATCAGATTCCTCCAACTTTGTTTTCACATTCCATACAGTGAGTGGTTAGCTAAGTTGTTAACTGATAATAATATGTTAGAAAAGCTTCGATAATTTGAATGTAAATTTCTGTTTCACTTCAATGTTAATGGTTTTAAAATGCGTGGCGGTGTAAACTGTTGTGCATTAATTTTTCAAAAGCCTAGTTAGACAATGGACAGACATTAGTGATTATGAATCGGGATTATAAAGTATGCGCTGTAAAGGGTGAATACATTAAGATAAAATAAATCATATTTGTTAAACTCTGAGAGATTGGAATTAAAATAAATCCCAAGTTCCCTTCCGTAGTATGGTCCAAGGTCGTTGAAAGGGAATAGTTAAACATTAACATGTTAAATCAAAAACAGGCATCAATCAAATAAATCATGTTAATTTTCTGCATTTATTCAACGATCAATGTTATGGCGGGTAGTCAATAGTTTGAGTGTAATTTTTTAAAAGTTAAATGATGATTATCTGTGCGTTCGGTAGAGAGGTTAGTATAGTTTAAAGACAGCTCTTTTAACTAAATGAAAAGTTAACAAAGCCATTTCTCGGAAATTGTGGCACCTCACATAAAGCTGCGATTACAGTCTTCAAGATTTGGGTTACGTTACACATAATAATGATACTAGACTGGAATCAACTGATCCATTTTTGAAACATTATTTCATTCATGATATGATACGATTATCGTCCAGTGATAGTTCACTGTCAAAAACCATCTTGAAACAATACAGATCTCCATAAAGCAGCTAAATACATAAATGATTGTACGTTAATTCGTTAATGGTTCTAATTCAGTCAACAAATCAACTTGAAAATAACACACTGTATGATAATATCGCTTAGAGATTAGACTAAAGTATAGAATCGTACAATAAATATAAGGGCACACAGTTATTTCTGAAATTATATTGAATTTCTTCAATGCATGAATTATTTTCGCGGTTAATGCGAACAGATATTGTGTTCAACTAAATTGAAAACATGCACCAACCAAATCACTCTTGATGGAGATGTGCTGGAGGACGTTAACACCTTTACATATCTTGACAGCAACATCGGCAATCATGGTGGATCCGATGCAGATGTAAGGGCACGGATTGGCAAAGCAAGGGCTGCATTCATAAAATTGATATATCTCTGGAACTCCAAACAACATTCAACCAAAACCAAAATCAGGATTTTCAATACAGTTCTACTGTATGGAGTGGAAACTTGGAGAACTAAGAAAGCCATTATCCAGAAGATACGAGTGTTAATGAACAGTTGTCTACGCAAAATACTTCGGATTCGTTGGCCAGACACTATCAGCAACAACTTACTGTGGGAGAGAACAAACGAGATTCCAGTGTAGGAGGAGATCAGGAAGAAGCGGTGGAAGTGGATAGGACAAACACTGTGGAAAGCACCTAACTGCGTCAAAAGACAAGCCCTCAATAGGGACCCTCAAGGTGAAAGGAATAGAGGAAAGCCAAGGAACACATTACGCCGAGAAATAGAAAAAGACATGAGAAGAATGAACAAACATTGGACAGAAGTGGAAAGGGAAGCCCAGGACAGAGTTGGTTGGAGAAAACTGGTGGTCAGCCTTTGCTCCATTGGGGGTAACAGGCGTAAGTAAGTAATTAAGTAAGTAAGTAAGTATGAGTTATTTTCAAGGTTTTACTTGATATACAGTTTTTCTCTTTCAACAATATATATATATATATATATATATATATATATATATATATGGTTCATAATGTTGCATAGGTATTCATATTACCTTGAGTGTAATCTTCATGAGTGTTAATATGAGTATTATTATCATTATTATGATTATTATCATTATCATTATTATGATTATGATAATTGTGTTTATTTTCACTTTTCTTATTCAAATTATCCACACAAAAGTATCCATTTGAATAGTTTGTATCTGTAGTATCTAAAAAAACGTATGATTATTATAATATTTATATCAAGGATAAATAAGACATCAAAACTGCGGAATATTTATGTTACACATTTTTGAAACCATGAATCGATCAATGTTAGACCACCGTTAGAAACCTGGAAGCAATGGACGGCCGCTTCGTCCTGGTATGGGACTCTTCAGCAGTACGCATCCACGACTCCTGCACTCCGTCCCATACCAGGACGAAACGGCCGTCCATTGCTTCCAGGTTTCTAATGGTGGTCTAACATTGATCGATTCATGGTTTCAAAAATGTGTAACTTAACAATCTTCACAACCCCTGTAATGCGAATATTTATGTGTAAATACATATGTAGATAAAGAATGAATGTATTGATTATAACGGTTGCAAACGGTTTAAATGTCATTAGGATGTGAACGTCTGCGGTTAGGGGTTAATGTTGGTTTTATGCACTAACTTTCATTGGTTATGAAGAGTTTGTGTATACTAAATACAGTGTGGTTTTAGTCAATATTAAGAAATTTTAATAAGTACCAAGTAAATTGTTTTCTTTTTTCTTGTTATTTTATATTTGAAATTGAAAATTTAAAAATGACATACAAAAAGTATTTGCGTATTGTAATTGAAACATGAGAATGTTAGAAAAGAAGCCTTTGTTAGTAATCATGAATGCATTGATGTTCTTTATGTAAATGACCTTTCTTAGTACTGACATGTTTACACGAATTGTTCAAGATTCAATAGTCAATTGCTTGTTGACTTCCAATTGATCAAAACGGTAATATGATTAAATAATGCGCTACTCTTTAATCTATCTATTGAACATTCTATTTGTTTTAATTGATACTCATAAATCAATTAAATTATTATTATTATCACTAGTTAAATACAGAGTATATATTATAAAAGTTATCATCAATATTGTTTTATTGATTACAAATTCCCTGAAAAATTGACCTAATTCATTGAATGTAACAACCACGATACAATCAAATATTCATCAATATATACATATGAAAGTAAATAATAATAAAATGTTTGCGTTTGAACTCACTAACACGATCTTTGCATGTGAGTTCTTTAGTAGTATACAAACAATTGTATTCACTACCCAAATCACCTTCCATTCTAATTGGATCACGATGAGGAAAATCTGTATGAATAAATTCAAGAAAGATATGTAGATAATGTGGATCTTGAAAGTGGATGTTGTAAATAAGTTATATTATACTTAGGTATTTTTCTAAAAAAAAGCCTGAATGGGTTTGACAATTGATCATTTGCTTTAAGGGGTTGTGAAGATTGTTAAGTTACACATTTGTGGATGCGCACTGTTGATGAGTCCCATGTCAGGACGAAACGGCCGTCCAGAGCTTCCAGGTATCTAATGGTGGTCTAACATTGATCGATTCATGGTTTCGAAATTGATCATTTAATAAATTAACATTACAGCTTAAATTATTGAATGTTCAGTACCAGTTTTCGGTGTTCCTTTTAGAACCTTGTTACTGAGGCGTGAATTTATACACTGAGGTTCTTGACAAATTGATCTTTTTTTGGACTTTTATAAATGTGCCAGTTTCATTGTTATCGTTGATTAGATAAACTTTTAAAGTAAGTTTCATCATCTGAAAGTTAATTTAGTCTTATCAAAGAAAATTTGGCTGTAAGTCATATTATTACAAACAATCGTTTACAAATGTTCTATTTACATGATTTATAATGATTTTTCAGTAAAGTTTCTTTAATATTTGATGTAAAATGTTTTGATGAAATCAGTTCAAAAAGTGTTTCTCATAAGTTTCGATTGAAAAGCAGTGAAATGTAAATAAGTTTTGAAAGAATTTGGTAATTTCATTACTGAACGAGAATCGTGATTTAAGCATAATCACACTAGTAAGTTTTTTCGATTGAAGTATATTCAGTGTTTATTGTATAGGTGATTGAAAGAACAGTATGATTTAATTTAGGGTATACATAATATCAAGTTACTTGTATTAGTGGCCGTATTGCAACTTGATTGAAAGATTTCTGTTAACATTAAAGAACTTGACGAACATGGCATTAGTAACTAATCAGTGATCGGTTTTATTCCACACATTGACCTAATTTACTATCCAATGTACTATGGATTGATAAATTAACTATGTGTGGACAGATGTTATTCATTAAAAAACAAAACGGGATGAGTGGAGTAAAGTCAACATAAGTCTGACAATTTAGTCGTATGTAGCATAACCTCTAACAGTGAGCATGAATCAGTCTTGTATTTACCTAAAAGCAGGTTTCTGACGACACAACTAAAGTAAAATTAGGGTGAAGTTGGATTTCCTGCTTCAAAATCTGGGCTAGGTTTTGAGTTGAGATCACCACCGACTTTTCACAGTTTGGTTTGTTGTAATATGTTAATCATAATTCCGCTAATCTGAAACTGTGAATGGTGCCTTTCAAATAAATAAGAACTGAAGTTTTTGTGGAATCTAATCTAGGCCAGAATCTTCTTTTAATAGTGTGGACTGTAAATAAACAATTTCTTTCAGCAGCTGCAATAAAAAAAACCTTCAATGCAGCTAATCTGAGGCTTATCACAGCAACTCAATCGATCTCAGTTACCCCAATGAAGTCTCCAAGACCGATTCAATCCAAATCCCACTGTATTCACCAATTCACATGTAACTGCGGAGAAAGTTACTTAGGGGAGACAGATCGCCGATTGGAAGACAGGATAGGGGAACATATTCCAAAATGGTTAATCAAATCCATGATTCACCCACCTAGCCCCTCATCTCAAAATCGATCAAGAAACCCAGTCTCGTCCATTGCAAAACATCTAATGATGAGTGGTCATCAAATTGACCCAAAATCAGCCTCTAGAGTTGTGACATGTAATCAAAACCCACACACACTGAAACTACTTGAAGCTATCTTGATTGGTCGGAAAAGTCCAACTGTATGTGTTCAAAAACAACTGTATGTTGACCTTTGTTTACCATGGTTCTAGTGAGTGAATGTCATGCTAAATAAGAAATTTTGACCTTATCTTCAAAACTGAATTTACACAAATAACATGTTGCTTGTATGTGACTGACGAGAAAGCACGAAATGGTACTATCTCACAAAATATGTCTTCTTATTTCTCTATTCAAATTCTTTCAAAGTGTTATCAGAAAATGTAACGTTAAACTATCATGTGATTACAGTGTGTAATGTAAGCTATATTTGTACTGAGCTTAAATCGTTGTTTCCTGTAAATAAACAAAATATTATACTTTATTTAAAATTTCAAAAAAAAAATTAGTTTGAAAAGTGTATATTATCATTTTTAAATATTTTTAATATGATAATATTCTTTTCAAATCAGGATTATTACAAAAGTATGACGTTTGAACTTTAATGTTTGTCGTTGCTTAGAAACATGTTAACATTGTTTTAGAGAATGATTTTCTCTCTCTCTCGCTCTCTAAGAAGAATATTAGTACATAATATCTGGTACCGCTGTAATAAGTTGAAAAAAAAGCAGTGAGAATATAATTGAAACGGTATTCGAGTAAAACAACTCTGAAGAAATTTCCAAGACTTTGGAAAGAATATTTTAAAACTTCTATACCATTATTTGGTCAGGGTTAATAACATCAATCTAGTGTACATTGTTTGTAGTAAGAATATGACATTACCAAACTTAGAACAAAATTAATATGTAGAGCAGTATTAATTGGAAATTGTTGATCAGTGTATGTGTATGTTTAGACCTTTTTAGTGTCGATTAAATTCTGCCGATAATGTTGTAATGTGGTTACTAGACTAAATGACTTTGTATCACGTGCACGATGTTGAGTTGTGAAGTGGTTGTTGAAGGTAGTCAACAAGAGACCATGAACACAGGTCTTATGCTGTTTGTCATTCGTCATTAAGGTATATCTGTATTCCTCAGTTGATTTGATCATGTATCAGCTTAACTTTAAAATTAGAGTAGTATTACCAGATAGTATTATTCATCATAACTACTCCTGCAACCCTTCTAAGGTAAATGTCGGTTTCAAGCCCGGCTAAAGGATGGATAGGCATCAGTTTAACGACCTCATCTCTTAGAAAACCAAACTTGCTAAGACCAGGCTAAAAGAAACAGATAATTTACACCATTTAAACTGCCATGGCAGTTGGAAAGTCTTCATTTAGAAGAGTTATCACACCTTATGGTGAAAGCCGAGTTACTTCGGAGGTCCTGAAGCCAGTACCACCCCCCACGATCAGAGCAACAGTTAATCTAGGTACGTGGAATGAGACCGGGAGAACCATTCAGTGAAAAGATATAACCTGGTGGTGATTGGAATAAGCGAAACACATTGGACGCGAGTTAGACGAAAACGGTTGTCTTCAGGAGATGCTGTTGTACTCCGATCATGATTTGACTAGTTGCATTGATGCTATCCAAAGAAGCCGAAAAAGCGCTCATAAGATGGGAATCTCGTAGACACGGGATCGTCAAAACTTCTTTCAAAGCAAATAAAGAGTGGATTACAATGAATATCATTCATTGTTATGCGTCTATCAACGATAACAATGAGGACTTTAAGGATCAATGCTATGGCAGGCTGCAGTCAATTATCGACAGATGTTTATCAAAGGATTTGACGATTCGAATGCGAGAACTGGATACCAAGGTTAGCATGGACAAAACTGGCTATTAAGACGTGGACTAGAAGAAAGGAACGAAAAAGATGAGAGATTCACAAACCTGTGTGCCTTCAACAAACTGGTAATATGCGGTACCCTATTCCCACACTAACGCTTAAACAAAGCTACATTGGTTTCAATGAATCACATTACACAGAACCAAACCGGTCACATATGAATCAATAAAAATTCAGCAGGACCATGAAAGTCATGAGAACAAGGAGGGTAGCTGAAGATCATCACTTTCTATTGGCCAAGATGAAACTAAAACCTAAGATGCATTGGACAGCTGGTCAAACAGCTTCATAATAGTTTAACACGGCATTTCTTGTGGATGCTGCCGAACTTAATGAATTCAAGATGGCTCTCAAAATTAAGTTCCGTTTTTTTCACGATCCACTTGGATGAAGAGGAAACTACTATTGATAATAGATCAAAGAAGCGATAGTTTCAGAATTGCATGGGCTTTCGGGCCACAAGAAGCACCATCACAAGGAATGGATCTCGGTTAATACTCTGGATAAGATACAAGAAAGGAGGAATAAGAAGGCAGCAACCAATATCAAAGGAACAAGAGCAGAGAAAGTCACAGAGGGAATATAGAAAAGCGAACAAGAAAATGAAGAGGAGCATCAGAGATGACAAAGGCAAGTGTATAGAAGGTCTAGCAATGGTAGCAGAAAAAGCTGCATGATGAGGAAATGTAAGACAACAATGAGATACAGCGAAGTTGTTTGCTGGAAAACATCGTGGATCAGAACGACCAGTGAAGAACAAGGAAGGCAAAGCAATCAGCAGCATTGAAGAAGAGCGAAACAGGTGTGTGGAGCACTTCGAAGAACTCATGAATTAACCAGTCGCACTGAATCCACCCTCATCGATGCAGCACCCATGCACATACTAATCGATTTTGACCTACCAGCGATTGAAGAGATCAACATGGCCACCAGACAAATCAGTAACGATAAAACTGAACGAATAGACAATATTTCATCGAAGGCGTTGAAAGCAGACGAAATAGTAACTGCAAAAGATGTTCCACGCTCTCTTCAGCAAGATTTGCGAGGAAGGACAAGTACCAACAGATTAGAAACTAAGCACTACATCAAGATACCAACAAAGCAGATTTCAGCATGTGTGAGAACAACAGTGGCATCACTTTACTTTCAATACCAACAAAAGAGATTCAGTAGACACTCGTCTGTGCGATCAACAGGCTTGATTCTTTAAAGATTAATCGTGTACCGACCAAATCAAGACAGTACGTATCATTGTGGAACAATCAACTGAATGGAATTCACCACTATAGACCAACTTCCTTGATTACGTGAAAGCATTTGATTGTGTGAACAGTATGACACTATGGGGGTCTTTACGACCCTACGGTATGTCTGAGAAAATAGTCGACATCATACGGAATCCTCATTATTGACTAAACTGCAAAATCATGGATGGAGGACAGCTCACAAACTCGTTCGAGGTGAAGACCGATGTCAGGTGAGGTTGCTTACTCTCACCCTTTCTCTTTGTCCTGGAGATAGACTGGATTATGACGATGTCAACATCTGGCTGGAAGCATGGTATGCAGTAGACAGTCAGGATACATCTGGACGATATGGACTTCTCAGATGGTCCAGCTCTTCTGTCGCATACACAACAACAAATGCAAGATAAGGCAACTGGTGTAGTAGCAGCATCTTCAGCAGTGGATTTCAAAATTCACGATGGAAAAAGCGAGATCCTTCAACACAACACATCATGCACCAACCAAATCTCACTTGATGGAGAAGCTTTGGAGGATGTAGAAACCTTTACATACCTCGACAGCATCAGTGATCGACAAAGGGGATCTGATGCAGACGTAAAGACAAGGATCTTCAAAGTAAGAAAGATATTTCTGCAATTGGAGAGCATCTGAAACCTAAAACAACTGTCGGTCAACTAACACCGAAGTCACAATTTTCAATACAAACGTCAAGACAGTTATTCGATCTTATGGAGCTGGAAGTTGGAGAATTATAAACACCATTTTCTACTAGATACAAGCGTTTATTAACAGTTGTCTACTCAGAAGACTGGGGATTTGTTGGCCAGGCACCATCAGCATCAACCTACTATGGGAGAGAACGAACCAGATTCCAGCTTAGGAAGAAATCAGGAAGAAGCGCTGGAAGTGAATAGGATAAAGATTGAGGAAACATCCCAACTGAGTCATAAGGCAATTCTTAACTTGGAATCCCCAAACGGAAAGGAAAAGTGTTAGAGTGCAGAACACACTGCACCAAGAATTGGAGACAGATATGAAAAGAATGAATAGCAATCGGAAGGGACTGGAAAAAAGAGCCTAGGACAGAGTTAGATTGAGAGTGCTGGTCTAGGCTCAATTAGGGGTGACATGCATAAGTACGTTAGTAAGTGTTACACGTCACATCAAATAACTTCATTTTTTGTATGAATCCTATTAACTCAGATGTAGATATTTTTAACCAGAAGTTGAAATAAACATAACTTCTGTTCTAAATTTGTGCATCAAAACAGTTTAAATGTTTTATCTGTGTTTACAACCAAAATCAAATCAAAGCATCCTTAAGGATTAAAACAAACATGTAAACTATTTAACACTTTGAAGATAGTCAGTATTAGAGTTGTGGGGATTGTTGAATTGTATTGAATCACCAATGCAAGTAAATACATAGATAAATACGACGAATTTAAACTGATGTGGCTATTTTAAAAATCGTCAAACTTACGCCTTCTGCGTAAATGACACCCGTTAAGAGGATTCCATTCAGCTTCTAGGTCGCCTAAACCAGCGACAGGATCACGAGTTATCACTTGATAGTAGAGAAAATAACAGTGGAAACAATATAATTTAGGCTGAGAAAATTAAACTACCAGTTGATGTGATAAAGAGAGATTGTCATGAACAGCAATATTTACATTAAGTTGACTGAAAATTTTTTGGTATAAATTAGGCATACTACCCCTAACTCAGATCTCGAATGGTCGAAAAATGAAAATTTCGCTATTGCGAAAAAATCATTACTTGACATTACACAAAGAGTAATAAGTGTTGGAGCCCATTTATATCAAGCTGGGATGCATCTCTTGCTATTTTATGCCATACTATGTGTGTACTATGTACTAGACTGCTATATAAAGCTGAAGGTTTCCTATGGGAAGAGAGGTTCGCTGTGAACATTGTGAATGGCTTGGCCTTGTTTTGGCAAGTGTTGCTAACAGTCCATATACAAAATTGGTTAGCAGGGTGACCGATTTCACTGATACTGGTGGTTGTTTTGCAACATTTACGAGGGCCATTGTCATTGGGGTGGTATTGCATATCACCATTTACAATAGTAATGAGCTTGACAGTCATCTAAGTGGGATGGGTCGAATTGGCCTGTTCATGCGCAGCATATAGATTGACGCGATCATGAATTGGAAATAATCACTATATATATACCAGTGTATATAAGTGTTGTGAATGGTCGACTAGAGTGTCAGGTACCTATGTGGTTGCACCATGGGATTGAGCCGAACTGTCCACGTTGAAATGTTAACACATGGGCAGTCTCATTGGTTCTCCTGAAAACCAATGTAAAATTACCCTTGCCAATAGGGGGTCAATTTGCATAATTGTGTGAATATAATAGTATTCTGTATTAACTACCATTAAATCATATCCGATTCACCAGTTATACTGTTTATACACGGTTGATGAAGTGGCATTCTATTTAAACAGGATGCAATATTTACTTAGTGTATTTTCACCCTTCGGTATCAGTATTCATTCAGTAAATCCGTTCCTGTATAAAACTATGGCTAGCACATGCAGCAGACTGATAAAAGATTAGGGGCAAGATATATTATCAGTGTGTGTAATGAACCATTGTCAGGTTAGGCTATGTAGGCAGATCCAGACTTCTCGGTTAGCAAATAAAAGATAACCATAATCTTTTTTTATTAGAGATTAGGTTGCATGGCTAGAAATAGATTTCAATGAGGTAAATACATTCATTTTTCATCTTTATACAATACTGAGCCTCAAGATTATTCAATAGTTTTGTTTCATGATTTTATCCTCTTCTGATGTCAGTATTTTTCGACCTTGGTTCATAACTCACAATTTCTGTTGATCTCTGTGACAAAGTGAGGGGATTTTTGAGTCACTTTGAAATCGATCAATTTTAGACCACCATTAGAAAGCTGGAAGCACTTGACGGCTGTTACGTCCTGATATGGGACTCATCAGCAGTACGCCGAAAGGTCCTGGGTTCGACTCCTGTGAGTAACAAGAGTCGTGGACGATCACTGATGATAGGTCCCATACAAGGATGAAACGACCATCCAGTGCTTCCAGGTTTCTAATGCTGTTCTAATACTGATCGACTCATGATTTCAAAGTAACGGAAAAAAATCTCCACATCCCTTCAATACAAAATATGAGTTTTCACCTGACTTAATCACCTTATTCTACTAATCTAGTGTAACTTAGATATGTCTAGGCAAATATTTCAGCAAAATATGACGAATCATCATTGAAATATAAATAAGAACATTTCTCTAATCGATAACTTTTGTGAAAGTGTAGTTTTATTTTTAGTTGTTTATTATAAAAAACCTTCAACGATATTTTTTCTCTCAGTAAATTTAATGTTCTAACAAATCAATGAGTTTATATAATAATAATAATAGTAATAATAATAATAATGTTGATTGATTTATATGATGAACCTAGTTCATGACGAAGTTTGATAGTTTGCATGCATGCAGACGAAACAATATTGACAGTTATTCACAAATTTGAAATCAGTTGTATACCACAGTGATGATCACTTTGGATTACTACTTTTGAGTAACTTTTAAAAGACATAAAACGTGAATAATTAACTTTCATGGAATAGGTCACTTGAAGTATTGTAAAAATCAATCAAATGGTTGGTTGGTTGCTTTTAGAATTTTGTATGCTCAAAACAATCATAACACTGAAATTTTGGGTTTTCACCAGTTTCAACTTTCTTTACTCTGAAATAACTAAAAATTTTTAAACCTGACTCTTCTTACAAGCCTTAAGACAACTTTATTTGCTCACAAACGTATATTTATTGGGCACCAAAGATAGGATCCTTTGAGATTATACTTGTATTAAGCTGTATTATCGTTTTTCGTTATATAGTCTCTGTAATATTATTGCTTCGTTTCCTGTCCCTCATTTCACAAGCGCAAAACGAAATCGCAGGATATTAGTTAACGTGGGTAAGGAGAGTCTTCTAGCTTGTTGGTCAGTTACCTTGAGTTTTGCAAAATGAAGCTTCCTTCATATAAGTTATTGTTTTTACCGAAGAAATTAAAGAATTTATCACATTCTTGAATCAATATTTGGATACAAGTTAATCATTCAGATAAAATTAAACTACAGTGATTGATGTCATTAATGGGTCATTCAGCGTTTTAACTAGACAAAGAGTTACTTTCAAAATCATTTATTAATTTGTTGAGATTCAATGTAAACAGGTGTTTAATTCTAGATTTCTATCTCATTGATTCTGTCGTGTATTGTATGTCTTATTAAGAGTGGTTGCTTGAAATAAAGCCATCAACAAAATACCATCTAAACTAATAAGTTTGATTTTACTTTGAACCATTTTTGTGGTTCTAGTAAATCTGACATGGTGGTGCAGATTTTTGGTGAAGTTTCGTTCCCTGAGCTGAATTATTGAGTTGTGGCGCTTAGAGAGTTCTTCTGAACATCATTGTTTACTTACGTAGTAGTGTAATAGTCCTACAAAGTGGTTTCATACCGTGGTATACTGTTTCAAGGCTGCACATTGCAACCACTTATACTGAACCTATCCTACATATCGACTGATGACCATTGCAAACATGCACTTAAAAACTTTACAAATATCACAGCTATAGTTCTTTACAGTAACAGTTCTTGAAACTACTACACTTTACTGTTATAGAACCATTTCCATTTCAAGTAGGAGTATGAAACGATAACACAAATGAATGTTAGTTGGAAGATCTTTTACAAGAAAATAGTATATTATTTCCGAATAAACAATTCTATCATTGGTTGAAACTGATAACATTATCAAAACTTTACCTATCATTTAAATATGGTGTTTTACTCAATCTCACAAAATGTGTTTATTTCTTAAATCAACAGTTTATAAAAAATTTTATATAATTTTAAACGTTACTCACATTTTATCTCCGGCAGAAGACTATATATATTGATTCCAATGACTTGCACCAATACTGTATAAGTGTATAATTTCGCCTAACTGCTATTGAGCAATTTTGAAGCAACTAATTATGGCGATAAATTTTTTATTTTCAATATTAAATCGATCGATATCAGTATTTTTATTGAACACATTTAATCTGGTGAAGAACTATATGCTTCTTCTACACGTTAATCCACACTTGTGTGTTGCATGTGATGATTACATTGTTTACTCCAATAATAACTCCCTAATTCTACACTCAACTAACTGTCTAAGTAGATTAAGGAATTTTCTCATAGATTTGTACACATGTGACCTTAGATATGAATGTATGTTTATATATATATATATATATATATATATATATATATATACATATAGACTGTAACCTAGTATACCGGTAACAGATAATATCTGCTCATTAATTTAAACACCTCACCTACTTTGTGCAAATAAAAACACACAACTCATTTCATGATTCCAATAAAAATTTGAAGAAAGGGTTATTACAAATAATTTGAACATAGAATACGTATTATTACTAAGTAACAATAAAAAGTAGTATTACTTGTACGTGTCAAAATGTGACAGAACAAATGTGACTAAAAATTAATTGAAATATTTTATATGCACATAACTGATCTAGTAGTATATATCACGTGAAAAAGTTACCAATATCATGAAAAAAAAGAATTTAGAAAATTGATTAAAAAAATTAGAAAAAAATTTATTCAACAAATAACTTACTTCGATTTCGTAAACCAGTCTCTGGATTTAAGTATGGTAAATATTTTTCCAGCAAGCGAAGTCCTTCATCTTGATATCGATCGTAAGTGTACTCACAGTAAACTGAGTAAAGCGAAAGTAGATAGGTAACAGTAAAATAATCAATATATATATAAATATGTATTGATCAAAACAAAGAATTGTAATCTAGCATTGTCAGTTAATACTGTTAATATTTAGTGCTACTAGCTCTCAAACAAATCTTACTGTTCATATTTAGTAGCATAAGTCAATATGTGTGGTGGACAGTTCAAAATAAAATCATTATCACTTGTCTTAACTGGTACTTCAGAAGTGCACAGTTACAACGCTAGCTCGAATCAAATATCGGATCGTCAGACCTTGTGTTGAGCGCACAACTGAGTTTGAAACAAATGGTTTGCTTTTCCAACGTCTACCAATCCACGTTGTTGTGTGATCAGCATTTTTGGAGACTGTTAATATCCGTCATACACTTAAAATGGCTGGACCAATGTGGTCATAACTTTCCACCAGGAAATCGAGAACTACCTCTCAAAGTTAGTTACTAGTGAGCAGATTGTTATTATTTGTGTAATCGGTTTGCAAAGATTGTTGAAATACGGTTCATATGCGTATGGGATTGTGAGGTATGTAGAGATTAAATTAAGCTGAAGGGAATTTTGTTTTCCTCATAACCGGGGCGTTTACTTACTGTTGATTTCCTATGTTCTAGTCAGAATTTAGGATAGTTATAGTTCAATAGTATCAGAAAAATGACTTTCAGAATTGTTGACAATAAATTTTAGTTGCTTTCTGTCAATTTAAGTTGAAAATTGATGCATTCCGCACATGATGCACATCTGCCAAAAAAGATTGATCAATTGCAGTCATAAACATCAACAGAAGTATTCAAACAACCAATACAAATGAATTAAACTTCACCCCTCTAGTTTCGACTCTCTAAACTTTTCTCACTGAATCATACTTCGTGAATAGTATCTTCTAATCCTAACCTCTCCGATTACTTCTAATTCCCTTACTACCTCTTCTACTATTGGATTTGAATTGACGATTACTTCTCTGTGCTGATGTGGTATGGCAACATGAACTGATGTACTTGTGTACAAAGTTCTACGTGGCATCTGACTGACTGACTGACTTTTGACAAAGTCACTGGACTTAGTAGCTTAATGGCGTTAGAAGCGAACAATCAATCAGTCAATCAGTAGCAACGTAAAACTACGTACGTACATCAGTTCCTGTTGCCATACCACATTAGCACAGAGACGTAATTGTCAATTCAAATCCCATAGTAGTAGAGGTAGAGGTAGAGAAGTGAACAGTACTGGGTTTCAGTCCCAGAGTGAACATCAACCTTAGGATCAAGATATATCCATCTGATGATTATCAAGAAGAATGAAATGCCCGTCCTTGATTCCGCTGCCGGTAACCATCTGGCTTCTCTGAGTTTGTCATATTCTCCAAATCATAAGTTTTATGTGTATTAACTCTGAAGGCATGCATTAGATGGATGACTGTATCCTTTGTGATATCAACTTGTAGAAAATGCAGTAATATGGTAATATATTAAAGATTCATTTCCATTACCCTTATTGAGCATTTAAAATCAACTGTAAATGTCTAACTGAATAGGTTATTACTTAACCAGTTTCTTAATTTAAATTGATTTAAACCAGTACTTTGTTGCTCTTCTTACTAACTTCTTTGTTACATTTATTTTCAATGTTCGAAAACTGAGTACTTTAAAAGTTAGATCCTTTTAAAATAACTAAGAACAGAATTCTGTTGTTAGATATCAAACTCTATATCAGATTATGTCACATTTCAACTGATGATAATAATTTAAACCTAAGTAACACCTCACATATTGAACATCGGAAAAAAGACCACTGAACATTGAATAT
Source organism: Schistosoma turkestanicum (assembly GCA_944470395.2). Taxonomy (NCBI): domain Eukaryota; kingdom Metazoa; phylum Platyhelminthes; class Trematoda; order Strigeidida; family Schistosomatidae; genus Schistosoma; species Schistosoma turkestanicum. The sequence continues at coordinate 34,561,706 of OX103974.1, forward strand.
GACATACGAATATATTTATTCAACACAAATGAATATTAGTTGAGGAAGCTCGAGTTCTAATTTGTTAAGTGATCTCCAATTGATTTCACATGGTAATTCTACAAGATGTTGGTTATTTATATTCAATTTTGTATAGAAAGAAAATGTTTCGGTACTTTCAATGACTTGTGACAACTATGATTGTTAGAACTCATATTTAAGATTAACTACACGTTCAAAAATTGTTGACAGTTTGTGTAAATGTAACATAGTTGAATTGATGAAGACAATTACAACTCTATATTTAACCACTGTCTATTTGAAGTTTATTGAAAATTGTGGCTAGCTTTGTCAGAGAAACTTTAAGAAATCTCATTTTTCTAAGTTTTATTATTGACAGTACGTAGAGTTGTGATGAAAACGTTAAACTATTGAACTCTTAAAACTTGTCTTTATCACAATTAACCACTTAAACTATAAAATTAATTCTGTTACTGTCAAACCAGAATTTTAGTCAATGACAAATAAATAATCTAACTTCCACCTAGACTTCCGAATGTCTTGTACGTAGATTTCAATCCTCTATTAGATAATCGTTAAAATGATGGAATCTCTTAATCATATTGTATAACATCAAACTAAGGTTTCTTCTTGGCGTAGCTGGGTAGTGGGAAATACCCTGTTAACCAACTCAGGCAGGTCGACGGTGGTTAGACTTACTACCCACTTTAATATCATAACTGATAAAGTCTTTTGATGCTTAAACCCCGAAACTTATATAACTTTTGTTCATGCATATATATACAAAGAGTACACCTAATGGCTCACTTAGAATGGAACATTAGCTGAATAGTCAGCACCAAGACAAAAAGTGAGACCCAAAACATTAAAAGTTAAATACAGGTCTTTGAATAGAAATAATGTGATGAAGAATAGAGCGCTTGTGCCTAAGTGTACGTCATGAAGTACTTAAACAAAAATTTGAGCATTACTGGTATGCATTTAAGACATGAGAGTTTCTGGGTGCAACTGCGTTCACGGGAGTGGCAACCATCTGCTCTTCCAGGGAGCGGTTATACCAATGTGTATACTAAGAGAAAACTTGTGTATTTCCGCTGTGCAAGTGACAGATTAGCTGACCTCCAAGAAAACGTGTGCTTATGTATATATCACGAGATATATGGGGTGAAAACTCATGTGTTTCTAAGATGCATGCATGTTCACGTGCTCCTTGTGTGACCCCGAGATCCTCGGCGTTATAGTTCCCCATGAAACACATCCACGCTGTGGGTTTGTGTACCTCGGAGGAATAATCTTTTCAGAAATGCTACTTGGCGTCACTCAAAGAGGTTTCACCATTATCTAAAGGAAAGCAAGAGCAAAGAATCGTTTTTGCTTTCCGATTCCCGTAATAATTGAACCTTCAGTGTTGAACAAAATCAAAAGATAACTATGACATGGAAAGGGTTGAATTTCTAGGGTTAGCTTGTTTTGATCTGGAAATGAACAAGGATTACTAGGATTTCCTAAAACGATTAAAAAATTTTGAATGCATTTAACAGTTGATCAATCAAATTAGGAACAAAAAAGGTTAAGAGTTATTCACTAGATTTTTCGAAGAACTTTTTAAAACAGCTGATTGACTAAAAGAAAGTTTTGGTAATTTCTTGGATAGTTGAGAGGCTCTTAAGCAATTATAAGTGCCTTTTAGGATTTAGAAAAACGTCGTTTTAGATAAACATACCAATTTCTAGTTAAACTAAGTGTGGATTTCATTGTAAAAAGTACTCAAAATCTATGAATTTCATAATGCATGTATTGAGCTAAGTAGGTTGTTGAATAATATGGTTAGATACTTCATAAATAAGCTCTTTCTAAGATTATCAGTATCATAGATATGCTATGAATAGTATTTAACAAATCTCCTTATTGATTCCATCATATTTGTTTGAAATTCGCCAAATTTTCATAAGAAAACACCCATACTAGGAAAAATTAAGCATGTATTGAATTCGTAATTTGTGGTTTGTTGAACTTTCATGCTCCTTTTTTAAATTCATCAGATAATAGCTAACTTGGCTTCAAAGTTTCAAGGCGGATAAATCAAGCCATATGGTCTCATTTTTTGATCAGTGATGAATATATATATATATATATATATATATATATATATATATATATAGTAGAAAGGGACATAGGGACATAAGATTAAAAAAAACGCTCTTCCATTGAATAAAATTTAATTGAATTGACTATTGAACAATTGGGGTACATATTGTTTTTTTGACCTTCATACTTTAATATTATATTTAATCTCAGATCAATAAATAAAATTGCTTTTCAATCTAATATTGAATAGTAAAGTAAATTATTTACAATAACAAAGAGTTTTTGATCATGATTGTATTTTTCAAATTTAGAACAGCTATGACTTTCAAATTTTTTTGTGAAATTCAAAGTTTTGTTTTACTGTTTATCGGTCATTAATAGATTTGTTATCTAACAGAGAGGGAACTTTAAGGACGAACAGTATTATCTAGTGTCGGTTAGTTCAGGACACAGTATAACGACATTCCCTGATATAGATTTCCTATAGTCCAATATAAACGTAAAGGTACTCTACGTTTCTAGAAATACTTCTGTCTACGTTGTATTGTTAATGAGCTTACTAACAAAACGGCGCATTCAAGACTTTGTTCACTTGACAAGATCGTTGTAACTGATCAAGATCCACGTGTTGGGATTCAATATCATACAAAATTTAACTAGAATCTTGTAAAATAGTTGAATATACTATTTCGTCTTTTGAATACATTCTTGTGATTTTAAGCATTCACTATTTGAATGAATAACCGATCGTAATTATTACTTCTTCATTTATGTCAAAAGCCAGTAAATTTTAACTAAAACTCGTATGTAACCTAAGTAATGTAACTATTAATCTGGACTGGTTGATAAGAATATTTTGCACAATAATTCACAATGCAAATACTCTTCACTTGAAAGTTACACTTACGTCAGATTGATCCCAGATGGAGTACCATTGAAAATTAGTGAATGCACTAAGCAATTGCTTTGTCCTACTGTAACATTATTTAGAAGTGAACATATACTAAAGAATCAGGGAGTAAACCCAGGTCTTTCACGACCTGTATAGATTCAGTGAGTTGGCGTTCACTGGGATAAGTTTAGATTCAATCAATTCGCAAAATAAAAATATAGATTGATCTTCGACTACATTAATTTCTACAGAATCACATCAGTAATAATACTATTTATGATTATAACAATAAACAAGTCAATATTGAAATTATTGACAAGTCAAAAACACTAAAATATAGTTGAGAGAAATAAAACATTCACAAATCAACAATAGATTGATGTATTTGTTATTGATTGTGATTGTTTCTAAAATTTTCTATGAATAATTCAGATTGGAAAAAAAAATTTCTCAATCTATTTATTGAATTTTGAACATGATTAGTTTCGTTCATTGTTAAATATTTGAAAAAATATGATTAAAATGTATTGATACTTGTTTTTTTATCAAACGACACGCGTAAATGCATCACGACACATATCTACAAACTAAGTATACCTACGGCAATATGAATCAAATCGGCAAGACAACTCAAAAACTCTGTTTAAGAGTTATTTGTAAAAATAATTAATTTTGTTTTTACACATTTGAAATCATCAATCAATCATTGTTAGACCACCATTACTAACCTAGAAGCACTGGACGGCCGTTTCGTCCTGGTATGGGAATCATCAGCAGCGCGCACCCACGATGATTTCATATGTGTAAAAACACAAACTTCCAAAACTCTCCCCAAAATATCGTAACAGTGCTCACTAGTGACTAGCTTCGTGAGGAAATTCTCGGAGTTCTAGAAAGAAGACGTGACCAATGGAGTTCAACCCTGTTGACTGTAGGCAGTAACTAACAAAGACAAATGAATGAGGTAGCGCAAAACCCCTAGATCAATCAGAGTTAGACATTAACACCGTTAGATGCCGGCCCAGTGGTACGATGGTTAGGCGTTCGCGCACAAGATCGAAGGTCTCGGGTTCGAATCCTGTGAGGAGCAGGAGTCATGGATGCGCACTGCTGATGAGTCCCATAACAGGACGAAACGACCGTCTTTCAGTGCTCCCAGGTTTCTAATGGTGGTCTAACAATGATTGGTTGATGGTTTCAAATGTGTAAAAACACAAACCTCCGAAAATCTGCCCCAAAATTAATTTCGTATAAAAATATTTTGATGAGGATCAAATTTCGGAAACACTTTTAATCATCTTTGTCACTCATGTTTGATTTGTGCGGATGTTTTGAAAGAAGCATGAAAATCAGGTGTATGATTGGTAGACATTTAGGCAAGTTATGCCATGGTTATCCCGGGGGGACAGATGAAACGTAACTTGACCCGATTGTCAATTGGAAAATAGCAAGTTATTCAGCGTATCCGATCATATCTGTTATATGGCGGTCATAAGAACAAGTATGTGAAAAAATGTATCATTATTTATTATATTTGTTCAAAAGAACATTATGGTATTCAAACTGTAACTTACTATTCGCCGGTATACAAGCCGATTTATTTGATTTGTTCAGAGACATTTAACGTAGGTTATAGTTATATTTATCACCAAATGTAAAACTTGATTTTGAATTCAATGTGACTATTCTTTTTTGTTGGGTGTATCCTTCTTACTTCGAAGATAAGAATTTGTCAAATTGTCAATAGTTAATCAATCAATCAATTTCTGGTAATAGTAAATTAAATTGACTATTGAACAATGCAATTAATTCTCCAAACTTCACCCAAATTGGTAACATCAAATGCTTGTTTTTTATTTGTTTGTTTGAATGAATCAAATAAATAATAATTGAACTATTGTCGAAATTCAAAATCTCTTCTTTTGTGAAGGTTTTGTTTATTTTTTTTTGTCAGAAATATTATTTATTTGAATGACAAACGGAAAATGTTTTAACTGATAGAATGGGATTGTAATAGAGGAGGAGAAGGAGGAGTAGTGAAGAAGGTAATAAACTGTATTTATTGTTAATAAGCAAAAGTAAATCTGTTAAGTGAATTACTGCTCAATTAGGTTCCGATCTTGTACACATACATGTGTTGTGTGTTTGTGTACATACGTGTCAATAGGTCTATGTGTTTTGTAAGTATACTGTGTGTCTATTGTGCGTGTATATGTCAATAAAAACCCAATACTGAACCAATAAGTTTCTTTCATGTACTTTTTTTTATTTATTTAAATTCGCATAACATCGCTTTACTGGATCACGTGATCCAGATCAACATTATTTTTATTACACTTGAAGTGCTTCTATTGATACCTTTTATTGAATTATAGTGTCAACACACGGATTCTACAAATAGGCATATATGCCATTTCTACAGTGGGTTTAGGAATACATACGACGTGCACACACCCACTCACTCACTCACTCACTCACTCACTGGCTCACAGGTTGAACACATGTAAACAAATCACATGATTTTGCGATATATTAATTAAAGATTTCTATGCTCACCTTATTGTTGTTTTTAATAAGGGCGTTAACTGTTTTTCACGATATGAACCAAACAAAGTCTACTTGATTACTGCCACTAGTTCTATCTTCCCTATTTACGACTACTACTATTACTACTATTACCACTACTTCAACCCTTATATCATATTAGTTCAATCATTACTAGTGGATTTTAATTAAACTTAAAAGTTTATATCTACTTATAAAAAAAACTACATGAATACATGCATGCAAGCGGTGTCCTTTTAATCAGTTCATTGAATTTCTAAGTTCCATATTGAAGAATAGCATGGTCATAAAAAGTACATTTATGAAGTACATTTTATGAAGAGAATTGATATACATTTAGAGAAAATACTCTAGTATACTAAAGAAATGGATACCGGTTAGCAATGGAATCCAGGAAGCGTGTTTTTTCCCGAATTGGGACTTGTCAGCTGGATGTAGCTACATCAGACAGTTAATGTTCATACCCCGGGACTCGAACCCAGTACTGTTCGCTTCAGATTCCGTCTCATTAGCCGTTTAGCTGCTAAGTCCAAACAATAGCTTTGTGCAATGGAACTATTCAGACAAACAATACTGTTGAGATATAGTTTTATCAGTTGTTAATAACTTGTTAGAAATTATGAATATACGATGATTTCGCAGTGAAAAAACTGTGATCTCAACTGTTACGTGGTAACCTTTTATACATTTAGCTCTGCCTGTTGTGAACTAAATAGCAATATGGAGTGTATGACTAAAAGCTAACTAATCGAGATTCATAATCTTATCAATATTACCAGGAAAAAATTGTTTTAGACAGATAACTAGTGAACTATACTTTGATGTAGTTAGATCTAAGGTAGACAATCTAATATGATGGGTAATAATATTATACACTTGGGCAAATTTAAGTGGATGAAACTCAGTTCTATCATGGAACCTGTTGCTTTAATTCTAAGCCATTTGTCTAAACAATATTGTTAAGGCAGTTGGAGGCAGTCTACACGAAACAGTGAACCATGCTACTTGAAATCGTGAAAGGACTCATACTCTACGTGCTATTCGAAACCACATCGTCCATCTTCACATTCTAAGCTATTCAGTGACATGGTTTAATGATATCCCAGTTCCCCTGAGATGACACGTACTCGTTGTGTTGTCGATAAAAAAGGGGCCTAGGGTTTTCTACTGACTAGCTTAAACTACTGAGAACATCTCAACTTGTAGAATATGAGATGTCAAGTTACTTAAACTAGTAACTGTTTGGAAGTGTGCTCGATTAGACAGACATGATCGCAGTTACCGTTCAGTGATCAGTTTTATCGGTCACAATAATCGATTTTCGAACTTATTAAAACGGCGAATTATTCTTGAAAGATCTACTAAATGGACCAATGATGCAGTAATGCTGTCATTTAAAGTAGACAGTTCTCACAGTTAAAAAGATATTTTTACACTCTGTAAATATTAAAATCACCTTAAATTGTTAATTCTGACTGGAGTCCTTCTAGGGTTACTGCCGGTTCTAAGCCCAAATAAAGCAAGAGCATTGGGTATGGAGTTAGCGATGATATCCTGTAGAAATCCAACTCTCTAAAAAAACGCTAACGAAAAATATTTCGCTGGTCGGTAGCCTATGCTTCATTAAGGGGTTAACAGGCGTAAGTAAGTAACCTTAAGTTTTTATGCATGAAATTCAAAGGAGTTTTGATAGGCAAACAATCATTTTGAATCGGTAGTTAGCCTAGTTGACTCAGTAATTCCTACCATCATTGAATTTTTCAATAAAATAATTTTTTCCGAATGGTTTGTAACTTTCGGATAAACTTACAAGTTGAGGTCACCGTGGGCAATTACGAAAGAGAATAAGATCGATGTACGAATGGGAATTTGTTTCTATAAATACTTTATGTTGAGTTTAAACAACTGCATCGAACATAAACGTTTAGAAATAAAATTCGAATCTTACATCTTGACTAATTTCAAATTAAATTCTATAATTTACAGGATGTGAACTATTTCATAGGTTTCAGTCAAAAGTTCTACTATCACACAATTTATATTTTCAATGGCTATCAGATTAACTAACACTGTCGACTTATCTAATCATGCTATCATCAATGACTTGTGTATATTTCGAATGACTTTAAGCGGTATCTTCAATCATTCCTAGGTGTCAACTTTAATTAGTTGAGAAAAACATTTTATTACCATTAAAAGCACACTGTTGGAGTGATAATTTACTTACGAATAGTATAGACATAAACTGATAATCCTTTAGGATCTCTGGCCCTAATCCTAGAGATGGTATAAATTAGTGGATTCAGAAACTGTGGGACCTAGTAGACTAGAATGTAAAGCTCTGGCGCTACTCATGTAAGTTTTCCTGTTACTTTCTTCACAAAATATGATAAACTTTTCTCTAGTGAACAAATATTCCCCTTATTATTTCTCATTCCTACACAAATTTTTATTTATTTCTCTGCTCTTTTGATGATGCTTAGCGTCTTTTTTTAAATTTAGTTGTGTGTAGCGTATACGTTAATATTTCGGTGCCCCCTTTGAACCAATGTGTATGTGTTTAAATAAAGTAAACGTTTTAAAATCTCTAAAGTGGTTTAGCATATATTTGAAATTTGCGAGTCTGTTTATATTTTTGTTGAAAAGGGATGCTTTTCAGTTTAGTGAAATCGTATTTATAACTCTGTCTGGATCCCTTTAAGGGTTACTGCTGGTCCTAAGCTCGGATAAAGGCGGATGGTTGGGCATAGGGTTGGTGACCACCCCATCCTGCAAAAATCTAACTCGCTAAAAAATACACTTACTAGAAAAATAATTTACCGGTCGGCGGCCTATGCTCCCTTCGGAGTAACAGGCGTAAGTAAGTAAGTGGGTAAATAGAATTCATAGTACAATATATGATTATTTGTAACTGGATTTAATTCAATCATTTACATACGTCTATTGAAAGAGTGAAATCCTGTTACTTGGATTTTCAAAAAAAGTGTAAACCGTAGAAATTTATGAAGAATCTCGCCTTATATTTACATAAAATTGTCTATTTTTAATCTTGTCACAGAAATTTTCTACAAATTTTTTTAATGATGAATGTGTTTGCTATAGATTGATGTTCAATTATACAAAATGACATCAAGATATCTGAGTTAGAGAGAACATTAGTTCATGGTATGATGAATTGTCAACATCTCATCAGATATTATGAATATTTTATTGGACAGTAATTACTGGTTTATAAGAAAAACTCTGATCTCGTCAAACTTGTCGATACTTAGAGACTGACTCTTTTGTTCAAATGAACTGTGATCTACATAATTTTACTTAAGAAAGTTTCAAGTCGATGGTTGATAGTAAACTTATATCCATAAAAATTTACTTGTTGCTAATGTCGTGTCAGTTGAAGTACTTTCTCACGTGCTTACGTCAGTTACCTCTAATGGACCATGAGCCATTGATCAGCTTTCTCCAAGTTACTCAATCCTAGGTCTCACTTTCTAGTTCTATTCAATCGCTGTTCATTCTTCACATGTCTGTCACCAGTTCTCAACGCAACAAGTTCTTTGGTCTACCTTTTTTCCTTTGGCAGTGAGGATTCCGAACGAGGGCTAGCCCCGTGATGCGGTTGGGTGCTTTCTTCAGTGTGTATACAATCCACTTCCAGCCCCCATTCCTGAATTCTTCTTCACGTGGAATCTAGTTTGTTCTATTCCGCAGAAGGCTGTTGTTGATGGTGTCTGGACAACGGATCCCAGGTATTCTGCGTAGACAACTGTCAATAAACACTTGTATCTACTGGATGATGGCTTTCTTGGTTCTGCATGTTTCTGAGCATTTGTGTTAAAAATTGTGAATTTGGGGTCGGTTGGTAGTTATTTTGAGATTAGCTCTTCAATTGTAGAAATTTTGCCCTTGTTTTGCTGATTCGTCTCCTTACATCTGTGTGAAATCCACCTCGCTCATCAGTGATGCTGCTCAGACGTGTAAACGTTTCCACATCTTCTGAAGGTTCAACATCAAGTGTGATTTGACCGGTGCATGTTGTGTTATGTCGGAGGATGTTGCTTTTTCTTTTGCATATGTTGCGGCTGCTTCTACGCCAACCGTCTTCAACTGTATTTGTTGTTACATGTGGGATGGAAGAGCTAGTACATCTGTGAAGTGCAGATACATCCGAGGGTTAATTGAAGTAATCACCGGAAATTCATGAATCTGAAGTTCCTGCCAGATGAGACTCGTCGAAGAGTGTATTTACTAAATTAAGAGAACAAAGCATTTCAGATGGATTCAGATTTAAATCACTTAGTGTTACAGTTAAAAACGTAATCAATGAGTTACACCAGACACTGATGATTGGCTGAAACCAAACTTTTCAACTACTATGGCACTTAAAATGGAGTAAAGCAAAGCTGTTTAGAATATGACGCGTCCAAAATCAATACATCTGAGTCGTTTAAGTTCTAGGTGTTTGACGTATTTAATGGATTCTTTTTTTTATTTTACAAAAATAAAAGCACTTTTAGTAAGAATTATTTTTCATTTCAAAGAAATACGTTAATTAAACATCAAGATATTCGCTAATGACGCGATATCTTGGTTATTGTAAATTAAATATTGTGAAAATTTCAAAATCTTCAGATTTCATCCAAAAAACAAAATATTTTGGCACAGATGTATACTGAAAACTTGACAGCAAAAACACCATTTCATTTTTATTATTTTGAAGTTTGTTCTAATCTAGAATTAATCAGGAGTGTTAAATTTATTATAAACTAATGAGGATTAGATATTTAATTTAACATAGCACGTAATAATTTGCCAGTCAATGTCTTCTCGGATACTTGAGGTGGGTAGGTAGCTTTTTAATTAATGAGTTGCTTCACATTGAGAAGTTCAGTGTCGCACAATATTTATGACCTCTTAACTAGCATCTTTCCATTACAAAGAAACATCCTTGAAGTTTTTTTCATTTTTACAAATCTTTCAGTCAAACAGTGGTGTTACGATTAACAATTTTTAAGCTTTCGATTAAATGAAGGGGTGCTTCAGAAATGAAGGATAACGGATAAAAGTAAAAGTGTGAGTGTGTGCACTTATTATGTTTCAAAGTGTATGAGGAGGATCAAAAGTTTGTAAATTTCAACTTAAAATTTTTTTGATTCCTAATGACGAACTGTTGAAGATCAAGGAGGAGTACAGGGCGGTTGTTTTATCGTAGATACGATCGTACTCAAGAGTTCGGAATCAAACTTAGTCCAGATGGATAGGAATTAGTTTTCTTTTTTGTAAAAACGTTTCATGATCAATTATCATTTGAACAATGAACGTAAATACTTTTATGTTTGTGCCCGCAAGTATTCATCAATTATTTTAAAGTTATTTTTATCCAGTAAAATTGTGAGGAATGAATAGAATATTTTCAAAATAATTTTCACTGTGATTATAAAGTGAGATAGATGAAAACTGTCTGTCATTCACCAAATTAAATTATCGCGTAATTATTTGTAGGCGTATAATAAATAATTTGATTCGAACCACAAATTAGTTGTAATAATTATAGTGTTTATTTTACAATGTAAACAGAATTATTATTTGGCGAATTCGCAAAAGTGCTAGTTTTCTAATCGGTTATCGAATTTTTCTTGCCATAGTTACCTGTTAGCGTGTAAGTGTTCGAATAATTATCGAAATAAATTACTGTGATTAGTAAGAAAAATTGTTTGACTTTCAGTTCATACAAGTTAATCGGAAGAGTTTTCATAGATAATAGGCTTCTTTCTTCCCGAACTATTAAAAACCGCTGAATGGGATAATCATTAATTGTTTCGTTCTATTCCCCATTTTTTGAAAAATGCTATTTCAGACCGGTGAATGTTATTTGATTGTGAAAAGAGTGAATTACTTTCTACTATTGGACTTGATGAGATCTCAGTTAGGTACTTACTTACTTACTTACTTTCCCCTGTTACCCCCAATGGAGCATAGGCCGCCCACCAGTTTTCTCCAGCCAACTCTGTCCTGAGCCTCGCTTTCCAGTTCTGTCCAATTTTTGTTCATTCTTCTCATATCTTTCTCTATTTCTCGGCGTGATATGTTCCTTGGCCTTCCTCTTTTCCTTTTGCCTTGAGGGTTCCATGTGAGGGCTTGTCTTGTGACACTGTTTGGTGCTTTTCGTAATGTGTGTCCTATCCACTTCCACCACTTCTTCCTGATTTCCAACTCCACTGGAGTCTGATTTGTTCTCTCCCACAGTAGTAGTCCTGTAGTCCCTTCGGTTCTACTACCGGTCCCAAGATAAATGGGGAGGGGTTGGACATGGGGTTGGCGCCCCAATCCCAGCCAAAACTAACTTGCCAAGAAAACGGTAACCAGAAAAATAATTCTCAGTTAGGTACTTTTATGTTAAGGTTATAAATTCTACTAGAAGACATACGTTCATTTTCTACAGTCTAACGTTTTTAAGTTCGAATTATTTGCAGACTAAGTAAATATTCAAAGAAGATGTGGTTTTGATTAAAGAACTTACATCATAAATGCTTGTCCTACTACTAGTAGTATTAAAGCTAAGAGAAAGTATTGAGGCATTAGGTATAATTTTAACTCGAACTATTTATCCAGTATTATGGAGATCGTGGTTTTTACACATTGAAATCATGAATGTGTCACTGTTAGTCCACCACAAGAAACCTGGAAGTACTGAAAGACGACTGTTTCCTCCTACTGGCAGGAGTTGTGGATGTGCACTATTGGTGAATCCCATACCAGAACGAAACGGCTGTCCTTCAGTGCTTCTAGGTTTCTAATGGGGGTCTAAGCAATGATTCATTCATTATATTAACGTGTAAAAACAGTTCTATATTTGTTTGGTTCTTTTTCAAAAAGTAATTGTAAATAACTTTATCATATTGCTCATTATATACTACTTAGCCGATGACTCGAGATTATCAGTGCTGAAGGGTAAACCGAATTCAAAATACTTAAAATGAAAAATCACTACACTCATGCTTTGAAACAGGGATTTATGTAGTCACTGGGAATGCGATATATTTGTGCACCGAAACCTTAAATAATGTGGTTAATCAATCAGTCATAATAACTGTAACACTGT